>CM056060.1:102120348-102701248 GCA_029574335.1 Rana kukunoris
ATCTTCTCCTTCCTTAGTGTGGCCTGGGGACTAATTTCAGACATTGACATAGAAAGTGAGAAATACAGGTTTTTGGGCAATGGCGTTTCTCCGTAGAACTTTTGTAAGACTGACCCGCGTTGCGTACTTACTCAGGACGGTCTCTCCTTTTTGCCAGGCAGCTCCTCAGCAACAGAAAATGGGACAGTGGAAGTAGTCCTCCAGTAGGCACACAGTACTAGAAGATCATCTACTGTTACCGCTGGATCAGCCCATTCCCAAGTAATGGCATACTATTGAAGACCAGTTTGTTTGTTCTGGCACTCTACCAGTCTCACCTGGGGGCTGAACATTTTACTGCCCTATTGTCAAAGGTCGGGTGAAGGGTGTATCCACCTGTACTATGCCTCGGAATTCTACGGACAAGTATATTTAAAACTGTTTATGGCTATGGAGAAGGGCACACATCTGGACCAGGATATTCCCTATTTGACTCACCTTCCTGTTCTGGCATTTCGAATAGACGTATGTAAGCACTGGTATCATGACAGTGGATGGAGAGGATCAATGCAGTCCGATCCAGGGACCAGATTCACAGGGGCTTTAGGACGTGTGATATCAATTGCTTCAAAGTCCCAATGCAAACAGTAATACTGCTTGAGATTAAGAATACATGCGCTGAAGGAAATTACTATTGTATTCCTAGAGTCTATTTTACAATGAAGCTTGCATTGCTATTGCAGCTATGTAATTTAAAAACATAAATAGCACATGCATTTATTTCAGATATACTGCCAAGGAAGTATAGTAAGACTGCATCAGTTAAAATAGCAGGTATGTGAGTAGGTGTTAATTTATACTTTGAGAAGGTGACTCAAGCATGCTATTAGAACATCAGCGTTAATAGTAACAAGTTCCACCTAGATTAAGGGATTGCTTTGTACTTATAATAACTTTATTTTATTCATGGTCGGGACTAAAAACATTTAAATATTTATTTTTTAAGTCACGTACATATGAACTATTGTACCTGAATGCAATTTAAATATTTTAGGTTGCCCTTTTTGAGGAAGGAGGAGGAGCTGTAACCTAATACTTATCTGTTTTATTAGGTTTATAGAACTCAATAGCTCAAGTCTGCATGATAGCTCATCTCTCTATAGATGGCTAATTTTGTAATTTCATTCAGAGGAAACTTCCTCAATGCGTACTGCTTTTGCTGGTGTGCTGCCTCTTTACATAGCTCAACATGCTCCAGAAATTTTATTTATATATATATATATATATATAGCATAATATATACACACACATACACACACACCATATTTTCAGCGTATAAGACAAATTTTAATACTTAAAAATATGCCTCAAAAATCTGGGGGGTCGTTTTATAAGCCAGAAGTAGAGTCGGTCGACGCTGGGCGTCCATTATTCGAAAGCGCGCTCTCCTCGTGCTGTTTCGTGATAGGCGGAACACTCAGTTTCCAAGCAGAGCCTGTGTTTAGTGTTCCGCCTATCACAGACGTCCCGAGACGAGAGGATGTCCGTGATAGGTGGAACACTGAACACAGGCTCTGCTCCACCTATCACGGAACAGGACGAGGAGGAGGCACAGCTTTTGAACAATGGACGCCAGCAGTCTGACTCTGCCAGAGATAAGGTATGGAGATCGTCAAAGTGAGGCATGCAATGGCACAGTGAGGGGGGTTGTCTTATACGGCGGGTATATGCCAAAACCAACATTTTAACTGGAAATATATACGACAGCAAATACGATAGATATAGATAGATAGATAGATAGATAGATATCGTATTTGCTGTGGGATGGCCCTTCATGTTCCAACATGACTGCACACCAGACACAAAGCAAGGTCCAAAAAGACATGAATAAGCGAGTCCTGACCTCAACCCGATAGAAAACTTTGAGATGAATTAGAGCAGAGGTTACGAGCCAGGTCTTCTCATTCAACATCAGTGCCTGACTCACAAATGCACTTCTGGAAGAATGGTTAAACATTCCCATAGACACACTCCTAAACTTGTGGACAGCCTTCCCAGAAGAGATGAAGTTGTTATAGCTGCAAAGGGTGGGCCAACTCATATGGAACCTACGGACTAAGACTGGGATGCCATGTTTTTGTGCGTGTAAAGGAGAGGTGTCCCAATATTTTGACAATGTGTATTTTAAAAAAAAAAGCCTCTCAACTACATCATTTTGGATATTCTATCACTCTATTTTTAATGACAGTGTTAACCAGCAGCCACAACATTTTTTTGCCAATCTGGTGAAGACACTGACAACAATAAAAAAAACTTGCAGATGTTCTCTTTCATACTAAAAATAAAATAAAAAATAAAAAAGTTTTTTGATTCAGAAAATAATTTAAAATATCTGACATATGCATAGCTCCAAACTGTCTGATTAGGAACAATGTCCCTCAATCCTCCTCATTTGTCCCTCATTTTGGTCTGATCTATATTGTTGTATATAAAATGCACTTTGTATCTATCAAAAAGTGTTTTCTAGCGCTAAACCTTTCATCCGATTTCTAAATTGCTGCATTTTTTTTAAATTCAAAAGCCAATATAATAGTAATGGTAAAAAAAAAAAAAACACTTGTGGGTTTAACCAAATCTTGTTTTTTTTATACAATTCTCTTTAAGGGGGGTTGGTAAGGGGTGTGTTTTATGCATGCATACTTTTGCTGATAGGTGTGTGTCCTCATTCCCATCTCAAAAAGTTGGGAGGATGCATATGAAATAGAAGTCTTTACAAAATGCCTTACACAGGAAAAAACTAATACGCTATAACACTTGTACCTGGTCAGTTACTGATAGGGACTACAGTGTTGATAACCTGCAGCTCTTTTAAACTGCACCACATATATGTAAACCAGCCACATAAGAAAGAATGGGATTTCTATCAGACATGCAATTTTATGCAGCAAAATGCAAGAGTTTTACTGGACAAAGTGAGAAGGTGTGTGAACAGACCCTAACCGTTCCCAAATGTTTTAGCGTGTGTGCGTGATTCTTATTCTGCTGTATGTGCTAAGCCAGGCCTAAAGCAATAAAGCAGGTGAGTGCTTACTGCCCTGCTGGATCACTGGTGTGCCTAGGGGCCTAGTGACCTTCTGGCTTTATTACTCTCTTAGTCACTGACCTGGAACAGTTATGCAAATCCAGAAAGTCAGGAGGCCTAATCGGCTCACTTGTTCCAGGTTAGTGACTCAAAAAAATTAAGCCAGAGGGTAATGTGAAATCCAGGTACTATAATTTTCAGAGAGTGGTCAGTAATGGCAGTCTACATGTTTCCATATATACTTACTCTCTGTGCTTCCTCCCTCACTAAAATTTTATATAGCTGCCGGGAAGGAGTGAAGGGGAATATACTTAAAGTTTTTGTTAACCCCCAAAATTAAAAATAAAGATCCTGTTCCTTTAAAGCATTTTATAAACAAGCATTGTGTCGTGTCATTTGGCGTATCCTGATGTAATCCGGTCTGATCTTGAGCCCAGACACCTTGGTCAGCGTATGTGCCTCCTTCAAGCCACAGCTCTGCTATCCTGCGTTTCTCTGTCATCCCTCCCAGCCTGTCAGCCATGTGTCATGGCTATTTGTCATTGTCATGGACTTGGAATGCAGAAGTGTTTCTCCTTGAAATCTGTTAACAGTGGGGGGTCTTCTGCCCTGTCTTAAGGCTACCCCCCCTCTAGACAGCTCCATTTTCTGTGTCTGGTGTTTTGTGTACATTCATTGCCCCCTGGGGCTTCTGTCTCACACATATCAGTCCTCCTATTCAAGCTATCAGACAATCCCTGCTGACCCTGTTTCAAGTCCTCATTTGCATGGCTAAGAGGACCTAATAGAGAACTACAATGTACGTTACAATTGACCAATAGGAAAGCGGTTGTTGGGGGCGGGGTGTGTAAAAGCTGTATAAAAGTGTGTGCATCCAATAAGAGAGTCTCTTGTTTGAACTTACATACAGCCTGCCTGGTGTTTGTTCTAATGGATTTCGAACGGCACATAGCTGTAGTTCGAATCATGGAGCCTTGGATGGACCGAACATCAGACGTTGTGATCTGCAATCTGACTCACCAGTAGCAGAGGAGTGTCGGGAGAGTGGAACCGAGCGAGCAAGGGTCTCGTTACAGTCATGTTACAACCAAAAATGTAAATGTATTTTATTGGAATTTTATGTGATAGACCAACACAAAGTGGCACATAATTGTAAAGTGGAAAGAAAATTATAATTGTTTTCTCAATTTCTTACAAATAAAATTTGAAAGTGTGGTGTGCCTTTGTATTCAGCCTCCTTTACTATGATACTCCACTCCATACTGACTGTGAAGGATGCTTTTTTTAGCAGGGACAAGGAAGCTGGTAAGAGTTGATGGGAAGATGGATGGAGCCAAATACAGGGCAATCTTAAAAAACAAAAACAAACCTGTTAGAGTCAAAAGACTTGAGACTGGGCGGAGGTTCACCTTCCAAGGACAAGGGACCCTAAACATACAGCCAGAGCTACAATGGAATGGTTAGATCATGGGTGCTCAACTGTGGCTCTTCAGCTGTTACAGAACTACAAGTCCAATGAGGCATTACGACCTGCTGACAGTTACAAGCATTACTCCTAAAACCAGAGGCATTATGGGACTTGTAGCTCCAGAACGCTGGAGGGCCACAGGTTGAGCACCATGGTTTAGATCAAAGCATATTCATGTGTTAGAATAGCCGAGTCAAGGGCCAGACCTAAATCCAATTGAGAATCTGTGGCAAGACTTGAAAATTGCTGTTCACAGACACTCTCCATCCAATCTGACCGAGCTTGAGCTATTTTGTAAGAAAAATGGGCAGAAATGTCACTCTACATGTGCAAAGCTGGTAGAGACAACCCAAAAAGACTTGTGGCTGTAATTGCAGTGATAGGAGGTTCTACAAAGTATTAACGTAGGCGGGCTGAATACAAATTCAAGTCACTTTTCAGATGTTTATTTAAAAAAAAAAATATATATAATATATATATATATATATTATATATATAGAAAACCATTAATGTGCCAATTTGTGCTGGTTATCCCATAAAATACATTTTAATTTTTGGTTGTAACATGACAAAATGTGGAGAATTTCACCATAAGGTAGTACTTCTTCCCTGACCACCAGTGTAAGGAAGCATCTTTCACTGACCACTACACTTTTCAATGTCTGTTTCTTTTTTGGTCATTGTTATTAATTCATGATTATTACTGAATGTATTTTTATTGTATAGAGCAAAGTGTTAAAAAACACACTAGGTATGCCACTGCACATACAGTGTACAGTATGCATTTCAATGGTATATTCTGTTTGTGCTTTAAGCTCCTTGTCATCCTGCATTCTATTAGCACACTTCTAAGAGAAAAGTACGCCAGTACCTGGTACTTCATTGCACAGCTTATGAAATGGGAATGACAAACATTTACATCTGTCTGGTTATAGATCATTTGTTACACATATATCTCTGAATGTTGCTGAAAACCATGTTGATTACCCTTTGGTTGTATAGAATTAGGAGTACTGACACACAGTCTTAATAGCATCTGGGGCCCCTGGGCAAAGTAATGCTCTGGGGCCCCTACAATGATGACAGTGCAGGTAAACGGACATCAAGTAGGTAGGAGGCAGACTGCCTTCCCTGTGTATCTATCACTCTCAGTGCTATCGTGGGGCCCCCCAATTTGGGGGCAGCGTGGGCTCAAGGACCAGATGCTTGGGGCAAAGTGCAGGGGCCCCCATGCATCTGGGGCCCTGGGCAGTGCCCAGGTGTGTCCCCTCATTAAGAGTGTGAGGTGGAGCAAGATGGCGGCGATGAAACGTCACTTCCTGATGAGACAGCCGCCGGGTGTACCAAGATGGCCGCTGCTCCCGGAGCTAGGCCAAAGCCAGGGAACTTTTAATGGCTGCACCGAAAATCGTGGGTCACCCAGCCTGGAGAGGATGAAGGGTTGTACTTACTTTTGTGACATGCTGTATGTGATCTCCCGCATGAATGATTTTTGGATTTTGAAATTTTAATGTAAATCTAGACAGTTGGGGGGGGGGGGTGTAATATTTCCACTGGGTGGAGTATGCGATCCCCTTACATTCAATATCGCCTAAATCTATAGGGAGATTTTTGCCGCGATTGTCGCCTGACAAATCGCAGGACTGCTTTTGGGAAACGGGCGTCCCGTCATTTTGTCAGGTGTCAATATTGTCCCATGATTGGGGGGCCATTGAAAGTAACAGGATCACAAGCGTGTCGCACGTTTTGCGGCAATTCGGGAAATTGCGGTAAATTTCGCCCACGTTCCGGAACACCTAGGTGTGATCGCAGCCAAAGCTAAGTGTCTTCTATCAGTTGCTGGGTTCTCCGTCTATAGATTTTGGGGCAACGTTTTTTCCTCAAACATTCCACATGTTCTCTTCATTCTTTATTCCACCACTAGTCTATACTCCGCATTGACCTTGTATATCACTTTTCTTCCAAGTATTGGAGATTGGGGTTGGCCAGAATCGAACCCGGGTCAGCTGCTTGGAAGGCAGCTATGCTTACCACTACACCACCAACGCAAAAGCAGCATGTCTTTGTAGTATGGGAGGAAACGGGAGTACACCCATAAAAGCACAGGAAGAACATGCAAACTCCATGCAGATAGTGTCCTGGTCAGAATCTGAAACAAGGACCCCAGTGCTGCAAGGCTTACCACTAAGTCTCTGTGCTGCCCATATGCGGCCTCTGTTCTCTAAGGCCCGCCCCCGCTGAGTGGGGTAAATCACTTATGTTTACTCAAAGTGCCTTCAGAAGAAATCCAAACTGAGGACTAAACTACAATCTATAACACTCCTGTAATAAAACACCCCAAATAACAGAGGGGTTCAGTGTTCCCCGAATTAGCAACACAATGGAGCTAGATATTCCATTCACCCTTAGGCCTCATTCACACGTGGGGTATGAATCCGTACTCCATGGGAGAGCTATGTTTACCGGTATGGGGATGCACAGGTGTTCCCAGCATCCCGTGTAGGCAGTCCCATTGCTGTCAACTGTGACATCAGTGTGTGTGCCATTGCATGGCCCCGAACGCACCCAGGGTGCATCCGCACAGCTGCACCCACATGGATGTCCTTTTTGGGGTTAACGCAGCCCCCACACTGGGTACAGTTTCATACACCCCATGTGAGTGAGGCCTCGGACTTCTCCATGAAGGACCTCACTGGTGGGAAGAGTTCTCATTTCTCCAGCAAAAAGCCTAAAGAAAGATGGAGGACTTCTCCAACTCTGAAGCCAAAAAGAGTTCCAACCTCCACTTATAGCCAGAACAACACACAAATACATACCGGCCTCCAACCCTTCTTGGGTCCAACACATACCTCAAACATACAACGGCCTCCAACCTCCCTTATAGCCGGTCCAACACACGCCTCAAAAAAATAGGCCTTCAACCTCCTTTTATAGCCAGTCCAACATACGCCTCAAAAACATACCGGCCTCCAACCTCCCCTTAGCCGGTCCAACACACGCCTCAAAAATATACCGGCTTCAACCTCTCTTATAGCCGGTCCAACACACGCCTTAAAAAGATACCTGCCTCCAACCTCCCCTTAGCCGGTCCAACACACGCCTCAAAAATATACTGGCCTTCAACCTCCTGTTATAGCCGGTCCAACACACGCCTTAAAAAACATACCAGCCTTCAAACTTCACAACATAATCAATTTCTTTATGCCGATCGACAATACATAGATCAAACATATCACCTGTATAAACGTGCTTGAGATGTTGGTGGTAAACAGCCTGCTAGGCCCGGGGGGGAACCAAACCGAGTCCTCCAAAAGCCGCCTCATATCCAAAAGTTGCCAAGAGTGTAAATGTAGACATTATGCTTTAAGGTTAATCAAAAATATCACATTCTAAAAGGGAAAGGTAGAACAGGGGGGGGAGGAAAATGGAAGGAGCAGAGAGGGAGGAAAGTAGGGGAGATGGAAGGTTGCGGGTAGGGAAGGTGTGGGGGTCCCTCCAAACCCTCACCCCCTTCTTCCCCCAACCTTTCCTTCTCCCCCTTTACTCCCTCTCTCCCTCTTCCATACTCCCTTGTTCTACCTTTCCCTTTAGAGTGTTATATTTTTGATTAACCTTAAAATCTACATTTACACTCTTGGCAAGTTTTGGAGGGCTTGGTTCGGTTCCCCTCGGGGCTAGCAGGCTGTTTACCACCAACATCTCAGACACTTTTTTTTTTTACAGGTGATTATGTTTGGGCGATGTATTGTCGAACATTAAAGCTTCTGCAGAAGCTACAGAAAGGTAAATAGAGGGCTGATGGGAAGACCCTCCAGTTACTGGAGTGGCAGCCGCCACCAGTGTAGGGACCTGTGTTGGTACAGCCGTACCTGGCCCCTGGGAGGGTCCCTCAAACTTTTTGTTGAGTCTTCTTCTAGGAACAGCCAATTGTCTTGTTTGTCCAGGTACATTGATAGTTGATGATTCAGAAGCTGCTTATGAGAATCTTTTAGGAGATTAATGACGTAGTGGATTCCTGTCATGATGGCTTAAAATGAAGATCCTCTCTCTCATATTCACTAGCAAATCGTCCTCTTCTCATCGCCTAGTTTAAATTTTCTTCCAATATTTTGGCCATCTTCCTTCCCAAGAAAGCTGCACCCCTCTCATTTAAGTGCAATCCGTCACTACTATAATGATGGTAACGGCCTGAAAAGTCGGTCCAGTTTGCCATGAAGCCAAACCCCTCCTCCCTGCACCAGTTCCTCAGCCACTTGTTAAGTAGCATAAGCTCTTGCTGTCTCTGTGGTGTGACTCGAGGTGCAGGCAGTATTTCAGAAAATATTGCCTTGGCGGTCCTTTTCTTCAATATGGCCCCCAAGTCCCTGAAATCATTTTGTAGGGCGCTCCATCTTTCTCTAACTTTGTCATTGGTACCGATATATACCATGACAACTGGGTCCTTTCCAGCGCCATCCAATAATTTGTCCATGCAATCTGCAATGTTCCGAACCCGAGCGCCCGGTAAACAACATACTGTTTGGCGATAATGGTCTTTGTGATGGATTGCCCTCTGTATTCTTCCAATAACTGAATCCCCTACCACTAGTATGTGCCTATCCTTTCTGGTAACCTTGTTGTCACATGCTAGTGAAGCCTCCGTGTGGCCGTCACATGCTGGTCAATCCTCCGTGTGGCCGTCACATGCTGGTGAAGCCTCCGTGTGGCCGTCACATGCTGGTGAAGCCTCCGTGTGGCCGTCACATGCTGGTGAAGCCTCCGTGTGGCCGTCATATGCTGGTGAAGCCTCCGTGTGGCCGTCACATGCTGGTGAAGCCTCCGTGTGGCCGTCACATGCTGGTGAAGCCTCCGTGTGGCCGTCACATGCTGGTGAAGCCTCCGTGTGGCCGTCACATGCTGGTGAAGCCTCCGTGTGGCCGTCACATGCTGGTGAAGACTCAGTGGTAACGCTACAATCTGCTGGAGTCTTGGTGGGAAAGTTACATTCTGCCCGAGTCTCAACAGAATCGTTGCATGCTGAAGGAGTCTTCATGTGAATGACACATGGTTGATTTAAAGAAATTCCCAACTTTTGGGCTATTTTCTTTGCCAACAGAGTGGCACCCTGTTCATTTAAGTACAGTCCATCCCTGCTGTAGAGCAAGTAACCAATTGAAAAGTCAGTCCAGGTCTCCATGAAGCCAAACCCCTCCTTCCTGCACCAGTTCTTCAGCCACCTGCTAAGCTCCCTAAACTCCTGCTGCCTCCTTGGTGCGGCTCGAGGTACAGGCAGTATTTCTGAAAATACTGTCTTGGAGGTTCTTTTCTTCAGTACAGCTCCTAAGTCCCTGAAATCATTTTGTAGGGAGCTCCATTTTCTTCTAATGTTGTCATTGGTTCCAATATGTACCATGACAGCTGGGTCCTCCCCAGCCGCATCCAACAATCCGTCCATCCGATCTGCTATGTCCCGAACTCGTGCGACCGGGAAACAATATACTGTTCGTCGATCACAGTCATTCTGACAGATTGCCCTTTCTGTCCCTCTAAAGACATAATCCTCTGCCTATCCTTTTCTGCAAGCTTGCCCTCGTCTTCATGGGAGGAGATATTCCCATGGCTGTCCTGTTTTGTTGTGCTTTCAACATGTACGTCACATTGTGCTGGAGTCTCAACATGTACGTCACATTGTGCTGGAGTCTCAACATGTACGTCACATTGTGCTGGAGTCTCAACATGAATGTAACATTCAGGTGGTGTCTCCGCTTGAACCTCGCATGCTGGCGAAGTCTCCGCTTGAACCTCGCATGCTGGCGAAGTCTCCGCTTGAACCTCGCATGCTGGCGAAGTCTCCGCTTGAACCTCGCATGCTGGCGAAGTCTCCGCTTGAACCTCGCATGCTGGCGAAGTCTCCGCTTGAACCTCGCATGCTGGCGAAGTCTCCGCTTGAACCTCGCATGCTGGCGAAGTCTCCGCTTGAACCTCGCATGCTGGTGAAGCCTCCGCGTGAACGTCACATGCTGGTGAAGCCTCCGCGTGAACGTCACATGCTGGTGAAGCCTCCATGTAGCGTTCATATTCTGTCTCGCTCACTAGGGCAGTCCTGCCTTGTGAGCTGTCTCTGCAGTAAATACTACATACATCTGCAATAAAAAAAGAATAAATCGGGTTTAGCACTTTCACCTACATATATATTTTTATACATCAAATTAGACAGAGAAAAGTTCAAAATTCCAATGCCAGGGACAATAAATAAACCAGACATGACAGGGACACAGGAATCACTAATGGTGACCTTCCTATACAAATTCTGGTTGCCTGGCAGTTATGCGGACCCACTAAAATTAATGGAGTCAGAAAGGGAACTGATTCTTAATTTTCATGTGCGGGGGAGTAATCTGCAGTGCTTCTGTTTCTTATTATTAAACACCCAGCCTCTATGGGGGCAGGGGGAGGGGGGTGACCTCTGATCAATATCCATTTCCATTGCTATACATATGCTACTTTGGACTCCAATAAAGATGTTTTGATAACAAAATATTTTTTTTGCGTGTTTTGGTACCATTAAAACGTTTGTTATCCCCAAAAAGTAAAGATCCTGTTCCTTTAAAGCCTGTTATAGTGCTTGTGCTGTGTATGAAATATCTGGCTGATCCTACCAGTTTCTACCCTCCCCCTCTCTGCACTGACTCCCATGTGTCAGGGCTGCAGAGTCCTGACACCAAAGTCAGTACGTCTCTCGATCATACGCTGCTATCTGCAGCTCTCGCTGTGTCTCCTCCCCCTCCCTGTATATGTCTCCATCATACGCTTCTATCTGCAGCTCTCCCTGTGTCTCCTCCCCCTCACCCTCCATGTACACGTCTCCATTATACGCTACTATCTGCAGCTCTCCCTGTGTCTCATCCCCCTCCCTGTACATGTCTTCATCATACGTTACTATTTGCAGATTTCCTGGTGTCTCCCTATCCTCCCACTCACTGCCTGTCACCTCTCACTATCCCTGATCTGTTCACCCCCCCCCCCCATTCTATGTCACATAAAAAGCTGCATCCTAGTGCCTGTGCTCTATAGTAAAAAAAAAAAAAAAAACCTTTCTACTTGTATTACAATGTATCCATCTTGGCCTCTGTTTAATCTTCAACTGCCATAACGCCGCACATGTGATCCATTATGACACTTTGATTTGAGAGCACAATAAATGTGAGTTGGCATTCCCAGCATGCCAGGAATAGAACTGTTTTTTTAAACTGTTAAATCTATGGCTTTCCTTCTGCTTTAAACCAGTTGAAACCGGTTCTTTTTTGAATAACACACAGGCACTGGGATGCAGCTTTGTATCTGACAGAGGGGAGGATATAAAGATCACATAGAGGCTTAACAATCACTTTAATATCTCCTTCTGTTCTAAAATTCTATGAAAATTAATAATTTTGGGGTGAAGGAGACTTCGATCAATGAGTGGAGGTGACTTATCCATTTTTTATCGATCACTATCCATAGTACCTACCACTATCGGTCTCTGTATCCCGGTGATGTCCATTGGCTTTACAGCCGGATCCGAAACATCCAACAACGGTTCGGTAACAGCCGCGTACAAACGCTCGGGTCCTCTTCATTTTGGAGGGCTTTTTGAGGGTATCTGCAGGCTGGTCACTGATACCTCCTTCCATAGCTGCCCTTCCTTTGCTGGCTTTCTCTTTGGTGTTTTTCAGAGAAAAAAGCTTTTTACATTTAAATTGTCTCATTATTAAGAAATAAAGAAACACTCTTTAAATGTATAAAATAATAGAAATCGCAATGAAATCGAATCGCAATGAAAACGAATCGAAAGAAAAATCTCAGGAGAGATTAGAAGCACGTCTTCACTGGTCAGTGAACACTCAGCTACTGCTGTCTAACCTCTCTACACCAGCTTATATTCGTTTAGGCTATGACATCACAAAGACCTTTTTTTTAAAAATCTCAGGATGACTCAGCAA
Source organism: Rana kukunoris (assembly GCA_029574335.1). NCBI lineage: Eukaryota > Metazoa > Chordata > Amphibia > Anura > Ranidae > Rana > Rana kukunoris. Next base: position 102,132,839 of record CM056060.1, read on the forward strand.
AAAAAATAACTGACAATAACTGCCAATTTTCCTTAAAGGGGCCACGTCCTTATTTTTGAACTTTTTGAATTCAGCTTGTAGGATCAGTATATGGATCTAATAGGGACACAATGTTATTGTGAATGAGATTTTAACCCTTTCAGTCCCATGGCTGAAATAAAGATCTCTATTCTTATGATAACATCTTTTCATTTCTTTTATTTTCTCGTTGTTACACCCCAATTATTTCTCTATTTTTAACCCTTTCACTACAAAATTGTGTGTATACAGTTTTTTTTTATAACCCTTTAACTGCTAAACCAATAGTTTTTTACACCCCCCCCCCCTTTTTCTTTTAAAAAGAAATTGTCAGTTATTTTTTTTTCATGAGTTGTTTTCTGAAATCTCTTGATGATTTAAAAACAACGGACGATTTTTCTTAACCGCTTGCTTACCGGGCACTTAAATCCCCCCCCCCCTCCTTTCCAGACCAATTTTCAGCTTTCTCACTCTTTGAATGACAATTGCGCGGTCATACAACGCTGTACCCAAATGAAATTTTTATCATTTTTTTCCCCACAAATAGAGCTTTCTTTTGGTGGCATTTGATCACTTCTGAGGTTTTTATTGTTTGTTAATTTTTTTTTTAAAAGACTGATTTAAAATATTATATTATATTATATATATATATATATATATATATATATATATATTTATATACACATATATATACACACATATATATATATTATAAAAAACGTTTTTTATATTTAGTGGGAATGCTATGGCAGTCCCACAATTGTTGTTTGTTTGTTTTTATTTATCTTTAATTTTAATTTTAATTGTATTCCGTAAGTTTTTTGGCTCTGTGTAACTTCTGCATACTTTCAGCTATTAAAACCATTCAACTTTTAAAATGTTCAGATAATGATGGGACTTCTTCAACTTTTTTTTCTACTATTCATACTTTTTACAAAATTAAGCTTTTTAACACTTTTTTTTTGTTTTTTTAACATTGAAGTCAATGAGAGCATGTGGCACTTTTTGATGGGGCGCACTTTTTGATGGGGGCAGTTTTTGATGGGTCCATACAATGGGGGCAGTTTTGATGGTGCAGTTTTTGATGGGTCAATAGGATTGGGGCCAGTTTTTAATGGGGGGCCAGTTTTTGATGGTAGTTTGATGGGAGAATTTTGATGGGGCAGTTTTGATGGGGGAAATATGATGGAGGCATTTTGATGAAAGCAGTTTTGATGGTAGAAATTTTATGGGGCAATTTTTTGGGGCAGCTCCTGCAAAAGCTAATGACTTTTAAAAATATGCCAATTAGAGGGATTGCTGATTCTCACTTCAACTTTTTCTTACGGATTTAAGCTATTCATCCAGTTAGCTTTAGCAATTCATCAATTCAGCATTCCCACGCATTTTCTGCAGGAAATGCATTTTCTAGTTGTTGTTGTTGTTATTATACATTTATATCGCTCTAACATATACCGCAGTGTTGTACAGAGATCACTAAGCTAATCACATCAGTCTCTGTACAAAGGAGCTTACACTCTAATGCCCCCTCCCCCCACAGTCACATCAGTATCTGTACAGAGGAGCTTACATTCTAATGTCCCCACCCCCAGTCGCACCCTATAATACATTTATGTAGCTCTGACATATACTGCAGTGTTGTACAGAGATCACTGAGCCAGAAACCTCAGTCTCTGTACAGAGGAGCTTACATTCTAATGTCCCCTCCCCCCGACAGTCGCACACTATTATTTTTATTATTATTATTATTATTAGTGGGAATGCTCTCCAACATTCCCAGTATTGTTTGTTTTTTGTCTTTCCGTATGTTTTTTTGGCTCTGCGTAACTTCTGCATACTTCCAGCTATTTAAACTATTCAACTTTTTAAAATGTTAAACTCTTTCAGCTAATGATGGGACTTCTTCAAAATATTTAATTTTTTTTGTACTATTTATACTTTTTAAAACATTAAGCTTTTTAACACTTTTTTTTTTTACTTTTTTATTTTTTTACATTGAAGTCAATGAGAGCCTGCTTCGAATCCTTAAAATCTTCTTCCGCTCCCAAAAGTTTCAGCTCCTTCATACTTTCACCTACAGACACCAAACAAACTTTTTAAAGAGTTCACAAAATATTCAGCTATCCAGCTATATCTTTTCAGTTTGATAACTTTTACAGTTTTTGTGCAAAAAAGCTGTTTACGCTTAGTGATCATTTCAGAAAATGTTAGCGATTTAAACAGAGGGCCAGATTCACGTACATCGGCGCATTTTTTGACTGGCGTAGCGCACCTCCTTTACGTTAGACTGCCGCAATGTAGCGGCGCAATCACCGTATTCTCGTTTGATTTGCGCAGAAATTAGCGTCGGTGCAACGTAATTTCAGAGGCGTAAGGCAGAGTAATTCAAATTGGGAAGGACGTGGGCGTGTTACATTGAAATGAGCCGTGACCCCATGCAAATGAAGGGCCGGCTGGCTCGCGCATGCGCACATGAAGCAGACCATGGTCAGCACCTCTGTGCGCATGCTCACAACTCGGGGACGGCGCAATCAGTGAAATTGGAAGTGGACCCGGGCAACTTAGTGACTTACGCAGACAGCATAAATAGACAGACACAAACGCACTTCCTTTGCAAAAGTACATCCCTTTGTATCCCTTCCTATACAGCAAGGTGCTTTTGTTCTGTTGTTTATTAGCGTTTGTTTGTTTGTTTGTGACGTGTCTGAGATATTTGGGGACTGTTTTGCAGAGTGATTTTTGTCTTTTATGTGTTTTCTTTGTTGTTATTTTGTTTGAATTATATTTTTGCTGGGCATTTTTTAATTTTGCTGGTCAATTTTTTATTTTTTTGGGGTTCTGTTTGTGTATGATTTTGGAATGTGGGGGTGACATTCCTGCCAGAAAAGGGGTGTCACCCTCATTTGTGGTGGAGAAGTGATCCCCAGGTCCATGTGAATGGTGTATGAATGTACAGTGACATAATTGGAGCCGTGGCATGGCGTTGCTGCTCACAAGTCCTGCATGGTGGGCTTGTGCCAATCCAATGTGATGAGGATGTGATGTGTCTGTGCTAGGGACCACAGTGGTGTGCATGCATGCTTTCTCATTGTGCCATGATTAATGTGTGTGTTTAACGTGCAAAGATGCCCAATGTGAGCTGGCTCTTCCCTCAGAAGACGGGGTAGCCTTGGTTAGAGGGGTTCCGTATAGGAGTCATGAGATGGGGTCCCAGTGCATATGCAGAGTCATCCTGAAGGGATAAGACAGGAGGATGTTAGTAGTGCATGTGCCCCTTGTGATTTCAGCATCATGGGGGGGACAGTCATGCCTGCCACCCATGTCACTCACCAGCCAGCCAGCTGTCCCCATACATGTTCTGTTCGAAATCTGTGGGGATGGGGCTATGATTGTATATGTAGCTGTCATGGGTGGTGTCATGGGTGGTGTCATGGGTGGTGTCATGGGTGGTGTCATGGGTGGTGTCATGGGTGGTGTCATGGGTGGTGTCGTCCTCCTGCAGGGTTTTGGTTAACTCCAGAATGGCATGAGGGGGTGAATCTGAAAACGCGAGACACCTCAGAATCACTCATGCCAAAGATGTCTATGTGTGTGATATATCAAGTGAAGAGTGAGGGGCTTGTATCAGATTAGATTATTATATCCATCAAGGTTTTACAGGGCAGAAAGATTCTTTTTTACAGAAAGATAGTGAGACCGTGTTTGTAATTTGTATGTATGTTATGTATTGATGTATATATATGTATGTATATTTTTTGTCAAAATGTTTATAAAAGCAAAGAAAAATATTTTGTAAAAAAAAAAAAAAAAAATCCTCTCCCGTGCCCTCCTCCTTCTTTGCTCATCTAAAGTCAGTAGTATAGCTATGAGCATGGATGCCACTGGCATGTTGGCATACAGATTGTTGTGCAAGTGTGACTGCTCAGCTCCTCACTAACAGTGTTGCTTTAGCTGACATGTAGACAAATTGTCTAATTTTATACCACCTTTTATATGGTCTAATTTTAGACAGGCCGTGCAGCTGTTGTGCACAGCGCGTAGCCTGCGCTGCACCAACGTTCTTTTGTGGATCCCCGTAACTCCCTCATTAGCATATTTGAATAGCAAATCAATGGTGTGTCTACCACAGTTTTGCGCGGACGAATGCGCCCGTCTATCGAAATTACGCCGGACAAAAAAAAAGTAGGTTTCTTGCGTATCTCGTTTTGGGGATGCAGCGCATCGAAACGCATGTGCAAATTTAGACTTACGCCGCGCATCTCCTGTAACGCCAGCGTAATCGCTCTGTGAATCTGGCCCAGAGTGTCTATGGGGCTGGTTAGAGTGGATGATGTCATCGCTACAGCACGGAGCTTTACCAAAAATGATCTTTTTGTTCCTTTTCTATAAATTGCTCTCACAATTTATACATCGTAGGTATTTTTGTCTAGTTTCATGTAGAGCTGCACGATTCTGAGGAAAAATGAGAATCGCGATTCTTTTGCATAAAATGAAGATCACAATTCTCAAAAATAAATTTTTTCAAAGTTATTTACAGCACAAAATGGCGCTTATGTGCTTAAATCCAGAATATGTAAATCTGACGGACGGTTTACATGTTACATTTTAAAGCCACAGCAAACCTGCTGACCTTATATGCTTGCTAATGTGACAGAACACCTCTGATTTTCACATTGAACTAAATCTGAAAATCGGAGGTGTTCTGTCATATTAGCAAGCATTGTAAGATTTGCTGCTGCTTGTGTTTAACCACTTAAGACCCGGACATGTAGGCAGCTAAAGGACCTGGCCAGGTTTTGCGAATCGGCACTGTGTCGCTTTAACTGACAATTGCGCAGTCGTGCGGTGTGACTCCCAAACAAAATTGGCGCCCTTTTTTTCCCACAAATAGAGCTTTCTTTTGATGGTATTTGATCACCTCTGCGGTTTTTATTTTTGTTGCACTATAAACAAAAATAGAGCGACAATTTTGAAAAAAATGCAATATTTTTTTACCTTTTCCTATAATAAATATTCCTCAAAAATATATAAAACATTTTTTTTCCTCAGTTTAGTCTGATACGTATTCTTCTACATATTTTTGGTTAAAAAAAATCACAATAAGCGTTTATCGGTTAGTTTGTGCAAAACGTATAGCGTTTTCAAAATAGGGGATAGTTTTATTGCATTTTTTTTTTTTTACTACTAATGGCGGCAATCAACAATTTTTTTTTCATGACTGCGACATTACGGCAGACACTTCAGACAATTTTGACACATTTTTGGGACCTTTGTCATTTTCACAGCAAAAAATACATTGTGTTTCCTTATAAAAGGATCAATGACGGTGCCACAGTGAAGAAAGGGGGAAGCTGTGTTTACACTCACCTCTCCGTTCTTCAGCTTCGTGGACCGATCGCGGGACTCCAGCGGCCATCGGGTCTGTGGGTCCTGGAGCTTCGTGCTCAACCTCACAGCTGGGCTTAAAGGGCAACGCACAGGTACGTGGATGTGCCCAGCCATGCCATTCTGCCGACGTATATCGGCGTGTATATCGGCGTGAAGGGGTCCTTAAAGCGGGGGTTCACCCAAAAAATTTTTTTTAACATTACATTCAGCCGAGTTGTGAGAATGACATTAGGCGGTTTCTTTTTATTTCATTACCGTACATACCGTATTTTTACCGCGGCTTCCGGGTATGTAATCTGCGGGACTGGGCGTTCCTAATTGATTGACAAGCTTCCGACCGGTGCATACAGTGCGTCACGAGTTGCCGAAAGAAGCCCAACTTCGGTGCGCAGGCGTCGTATAGAGCCGACTCGCAGTCCGGCTTCTTTCGGCAACTCGTGACGCACTGTATGTGCCTTTTGGAAGCCTGTCAATCAATTAGGAACGCCCAGTCCCGCAGATTACATACCCGGAAGCCGCAGTGAAAATACAGTATGTACGGCAATGAAATTTAAGAAAAAAACAGCCTAATGTCATCCTCACAACTCGGCTGAATGTAATGTTAAAAATTTTTTTGGGGTGAACACCCGCTTTAAGTGGTTAACCACTTCAATACTGGCTCATATTAAGAGGGGATCTCCCATCCTGGGTGGACGTCATATGACGTCCTGGACTTTGTGCAGTGATATCTGAATGATGGGAGCAGCTAGAGCCATCATTCAGATATCATTTGTTAGTGCCGGTGATTCTGTGCACGATAAGAACGACTATAGCGGCAGTTCGCACCACTTGATCTTTCTTATAGGCGACGGGAGGGGACATACCCCCCCCTTCTGCCGCCATCCGGTGCTTCTCCGGGCTCTCCCGTGCGATCGGGGGGCCGGAGAAAGAATTGTCTGGCGCAGGCAGGAAGCATAGAGATGACTGGTGACCACATAGCCACCAGTCATCTCTATGACCGTCGGAGACCTGGGCGCGATGTGATGCCGTCACGCCCAGGTACCTGTAAACAAAGCCATGATTACAGCTAGTAAGCAATACCAAGCATGAGATCGGTGAATTTTTCATGATTTCCAGCCTGGAGGAGAGATGTGGGGGGAGGGAAGGTCTTATTGACCCAGCATCTCTTCATAAAGAGGACCTGTCACACACATTTCCTATTACAAGGGATATTTACATTCCCTGTAATAGGAATAAAAGTAATAAAAAATAAAATAAAAAAAGTGTGAAAAATAAATAAATAAAAACAAAACTAAAACGCCCCTGTCCCCAGTAGCTTGCGCGCAGAAGCAAACGCACACGCAAGTCCCGCCCACATATGTAAACGCTGTTTAACCTCTTGACGCCCGCCTATTTACGTCAGCAGAATGGCACAGACAGGCAGAAGGACGTGTATATATATATATATATATACACATCCCTGCCTACTAGTGGGTCGGGTGTTCGATCGGGACCCCCTCCGCTGCGGGCGGCTTACCTCCGGGAGCGATCCAGGACGAGGGGGCCAATCCCGTGGGCCGCCGCCGTGTCACTTCCTCTGCCTGTAAAATGTAAACAAAGGCAGAGGAAGTGATGCGCCACTCATCTCGGCGGTATTTTCAAACCGCCGAGATGAGAGAAGAGACACAGTGAGTCGCACCAACACTACACTGACACCAGTACACATAGGCACATTTAACCCCTTGAGATCACCCCCCCCCCCGTCAAACTGTCACTGTACTGATCACTGCATTTAGTGTCAGTGTGACAGGGGGTGTGACAGGTAGTTAGTGTTAGGTCCAGGGTAGCCCCATACCCCCCTTAATTTTTAACCCCTTGATCACCTCCCTAGTTAACCCTTTCACCCCCTATTGCCAGCGTCACTAAGCGATTTTTTTTTTACTAAAGACATGTGGCTGAATACATTTTGGCTTAAATGTTTGACTAAAATTTAGTTTATTCAGTTTTTCTTATAACAAAAAGTAAAAAACATTGATTTTTTTTTCAAAAATGTCGGTCTATTTTGTTTATAGCGCAAAAAATAAAAATAAATCACAGATGCAATCAAATACCACCAAAAGAAAGCTCTATTTGTGGGAAGAAAAGGACGCAAATTTTGTTTGGGAGCCACGTCGCACGACCGCGCAATTGTCTGTTAACTACTTGCCGACCGCCCACCGTCATATTACTGCGGAGCGGTGGCTCTGTTTCACGGGAGCACGTAGCTCTACGTCCTCCCTTTAGAGACTTGTAAGACGCACGCCAACCCCCCCCCCCCCCCCCGAGTCCCGCGTGCGTGCCCGGCGGGTACGATCGCCGCCGGGCACCCGCGATTGCTCGTTACAGAGCGGGGAACGGGAGCTGTGTGTGTAAACACACAGCTCTCGTTCCTGTCAGCGGGGGAAACGCTGATTTTCTGTTCATACAATGTATGAACAGAAGATCAGTGATTTCCCCTAGTGAGGCCACCCCCCCATACAGTTAGAACACACCCAGCAACACACTTAACCCCTTCCCTGTCCCCTGGTGTTAACCCCTTCACTGCCAATGGCATTTTTATAGTAATCCAATGCATTTTTATAGCATTGATCGCTATAAAAATGCCAATGGTCCCAAAAATGTGTCAAAAGTGTCCGATGTGTCCGCCATAATATCGCAGTACCGAAAAAAAAATGCTGATCGCCGCCATTACTAGTAAAAAAAAAAAAGCCATAAAATGACCCCCTTTTTTGTAAACGCTATAAATTTGGCACAAACCAATCAATAAACGCTAATTGCAATTTTTTTTAAAGAAAAATATGTAGAAGAATATCGGCCTAAACTGAGGAAAAAAAAATATTTGTTTATATCTTTTTTAGGGATATTTATTATAGCAAAATGTAAAAAATATTGCATTTTTTTCAAAATAGTCGCTCTATTTTTGTTTATAGCGCAAAAAATAAAAACCGCAGAGGTGATCAAATACCACCAAAAGAAAGCTCTATTTGTGGGAAAAAAAGGACGCCAATTTTGTTTGGGAGCCACGTCGCACAACCGCGCAATTGTCAGTTAAAGTGACGCAGTGCCGAATCACAAAAAGTGCTCTGGTCGTTGGGCAGCAATATGGTCCGGGGCTAAAGTGGTTAAAGCGACGCAGTGCTTAATTGTAAAAACGACTCTGGGCATTTAGCAGCATATTGGTCTGGGTCTTAAGTGGTTAAACCACATATGTGAGGTATCGCCGTGTGCAACAATTCTAGCATTAGACCTCCTCTGTAAATCTAAACAGGTAACCTGTAAAAAATGTCAAAGCGTTGCCTATAGAGATTTTTAAGTACTGAAGTTTGGCGCTATTCCATAAGTGTGCGCAATTTTAAAACTTGACATGTTAGGTATCTATTTACTCGGTGTAACATCATCATTCATATTTTACAAAAAAATTGGGATAACTTTACTGTTTTTTTTTAATTAATGAAACCATTTTTGCCCCAAAAAAGTTGTTTGAAAAATGATTGCGCAAATACAGTGCTAGATAAAATGACTGCCGTTTTATTCCCTAGGGTGTCTGCTAAAAAAAAAAAAAAAAAAGAAAATATATATAATGTTTGGGGTTTGAGTAATTTTCTAGCAAAAGAATGATGATTTGTACATGTAGAAGAGAAGTGCCAGAATAGGCCCGGTATTGAGGTGGGTATAAGGTCTTGTACACACGAGCAGACAGATTTGTTCAAATCGGTCGGACAGACCGATTTGAACAAATCTGTCTGCTGGGATGTATTGGTTTGATCGTGTACACACGATCAAACCAAAATCCCCGCCGGCAGACGGCGCGCTGACGTGTCGGTGACGTTGACGCCGCCACGTCACCGCACCAGGAAGTGAATTACTTCCGCGCATGCGTCAAATCCATTCGACGCATGTCCGAGAAGATATGTCTGCTGGTTAGCGTACTAACCAGCAGACATATCGGGCCGACGGGTTCCCAGCCGACAGATTTCAAAGCATGCTTTGAAATCTGTCGGGTGGCCAAATCCGTCGGCTTGCCCGTACACACTATCAAATCTGTCTGCTGGGACGGTCGGGCCGACCGTTTCCAGCAGATAGATTTGATCGTGTGTACGTGGCCTAAAAGCCCGGTATTGAAGGGGTTAAAATAACTGTGAATTCTACATGGGTGTAACAAGATGTCCACTCAGGGCCATCTTAATAGCATCTGGGGCCCCTGGGCAAAGTAATGCTCTGGGGCCCCTACAATGATGACAGTGTAGGTAAACGGACATCAAGTAGGTAGGAGGCAGACTGCCTTCCCTGTGTATCTATCACTCTCAGTGCTATCACGGGGCCCCCAATTTCGGGGCAGCGTGGGCTCAAGGACCAGATGCTTGGGGCAAAGTGCTGGGGCCCCCATGCATCTGGGGCCCCTGGGCAGTGCCCAGGCGTGCCCTCTCATTAAGACAGCCCTGCTGACACACAAGAAAACATCAATCAAATGGCAAAAAGGAATGTCTGCAGATTGAATTCATGAAGCTTATGCATTAGGTTGGTCATTTTTCAGCAGTATCTATAGGCATGAATGGTAAGAGCATATTCACAGTCTTCAAGAAGACCTTTCACTTAAGTTGGTCACTGTTGGCTGCACAACAGCTAAAGTGCAAACATGCCTTTGAAGTATCCACTTGGATTGTAGCTCCCGAAATATGCAGCAAGCCTCCATATTGGCTTTAAAGTGGACCTTGCTTCACGTTTTTCCCATTGTTAACTAGTATAGAAGTGTAACACTTACAGTTATTTGTTACCTCTCACAGAGTTCACAGACAATACCCTGAGAATGCCTTCTTCCTTTTCTCTTTTTAGGGTTCATTGACATGGGTATATGCGTATTTTCTGCACTAAACACAGATTCTTACTGGCAGAGCTAGCAGAACATCCTTGTATAAAATGTGCACTTAACCGGTTAAGACCCGGTCCATTATGCAGGTTAAGGACCTGGCCCCTTTTGGCAATTCGGCACTGCGTCACTAGTTGACAATTGCGCGGTCGTGCGACGTGGCTCCCTAACAAAATTGACGTCCTTTTCTTCCTACAAATAGAGCTTTCTTTTGGTGGTATTCGATCACCTCTGCGGTTTTTATTTTTTGCGCTATAAACAAAAAATAACGTAAAATTAAAAAAAAAAAAAAAAAAAAAATATCTATATTTTTTACTTTTTGCTAAAAAATATCCTCCAAAAATATATATAAAAAAACATTTTTTTCCTCAGTTCAGGCCAATACATATTCTACATATTTTTGGTAAAAAATAAATCGCAATAAGCATTTGATTGGTTTGTGCAAAAGTTATAGCGTTTACAAAATACGGTACAGTTTTATGGCATTTTTATTAATATTTTTTTACTAGTAATGGCGGTGATCAGCGATTTTTTCATGACTGCAACATTATGGCAGACACATCGGACACTTGTGACACATTTTTGGGACCATTGTCATTTTCACAGCGAAAAGTGCTATAAAAATGCACAGATTACTCTTAAAATGACAATGGCAGTGAAGGGGTTAACCACTAGGGCGTGCTGTAGGGGTTAAGTGTGACCTAATGTGCGTTTCTTACTGTAGGGGGGTGTGGCTGGATGTGTGATGTCACCGTTAGTCGTTCCCTATGACAGGGAACAGATGATCACCGACACTACCACAGAGAAGAACAGGGAAGGTTTGTTTACACTCAAGGGCGATTGGGTCCACGGGTCCCAAGGGCGCAGTCACCGAGTTTCTTACCGGGTCGCTAGCGCGCAACCCACGGCTGGGTTCTTAAAGGGGATGTACATCTGCGTGGATGTGCCCAGCTGTGCCATTCTGCCGGCGTATATCGTTGTGCAGCTGTCCTTAAGTGGTTAAAGAGGATGTAAACCCTGATAGGTTTTATTTCCTCTTTGCTTCCCTGAAAAGGTAAAGCATAATGGGCTACTATGCATCACATAATAGCCCATTATGTGTCACTTACCTGGAACTGAAGCCTGCGATGTCCCCGATTTCCTCGCCGGCTGGAAGTGTCCACGGACTTTGACTGGCCAGAGTCGCGTGACGTCACTCCCAGGTCCCGCCAGTCACGGCATGAGCTTTCTACAGTGCGCATGCGCCGAATACATCGGCGCATGCAGAGAAGAAACTCTCATATGGGAAACTGTAATTATCTCCCAAACCGTGCAGGTCTAGGAGTTAATTACAGCACCTACAGGTAAGCCTTATTCTAGGCTTACTTGTAGGTGAAAGTGTGTTGTAGGGTTTACAACCACTTTAAGGTACTGGCATTTAGATGTGTACAATTCTTGCACATTTAGGCACGTATGCTCATAAAACGTGCAGATCTGTTCAGCCCTGGACACAGAGGGCTCCTAGTTTTTTTTCATAGTGCAAATTTTCGCAACTGTGTTTATGGGCTCATTGATTACTAGAGTGCTACGTTTAGATGTGCACAAAACTATAAAAACGCAGCAATGTTTCTGCCCCTGTGCCTGTACAGTCAGTGGAACTGAATAAAACTTGCCCCGTGCCAGACTTGGACGTCTTCCACACAAGGGGGATCTGTCTGCTGACCCTTTCTAAGCAGGGAGATGGCTGGTTTGTGTCTGCTCTGCTTATGCACAGCAGACAGACACAGCCCGCACTCCTCTATGGGAGGTCAAATGTAAACAGGCTGCCTGTCTATTTTCCACATGACTGCCACTGTTTTTAAAGGGAAGGAGAGGTATAAACACCGCTCCAAAATTATTATTTTTTCTCCTGCCAGCGCATCGCCTCAGTGTGAAAGCCCTCATGCTTTCACATAGAGAATGCTGGGGCAGGAGTATTTCAGGCATTATTTTTGGGCTATTTTTAGCGGTAGAACGCCTGAAATACTCCTCACTGTGAAAGGGGCCTTAGGCAGTGAAACTGTTTGAAACCGTGCAAAATAATGGAAAGCCTGAAAACAAAGCCTTGAGTACTGGAATTGAGAAACACAGACTTAAGGCTCTTTCACACGGGGTGGATCAGTAATGATCCACCCCGTGCACCTTCATTTGCTCAGCAGGGATCGCTCAGTTGATCCCTGCTGAGCCGGCGGATGACAGGGCAGTCCCCGCACACTGTGCAGGGACCGTCCTGTCTTTTTTCCGCTCTCCCCTATGGGGGGGGGGGAAATCGGATGAACATGGACCGTCTGTCTGAGTTCAACCCGATCCGCCAGACGGATGGAAAAAAGGGATTTTTAAATACAGCTTACCTGTAAAATCCTTTTCTTGGAGTACATCACGGGACACAGAGCGGCATATTCATTACTATGTGGGTTATATGGAGTACCTTCAGGTGTGGACACTGGCAATCTCAAACAGGAAGTCCCCTCCCTATATAACCCCCTCCCCTAGAGGGAGTCCCTCAGTTTTGTAGCAAGCAGTATGCCTCCCAAAATGGTCACCCAAAAGAGGGGTGGGAGCTCTGTGTCCCGTGATGTACTCCAAGAAAAGGATTTTACAGGTAAGCTGTATTTAAAAATCCCTTTTTCTTTCTCGTACATCACGGGACACAGAGCGGCATATTCATTACTATGTGGGATGTCCGAAAGCAATGCTTTAATGAGGGGAGGGAGACATCTTCCAAAGAAGGATTCAATTTAGAGATAAACTCAAATCATAATAATAATTCCAACTTAGTCAAGAAAAAAACTCTTTCTCTCTTTTTTTTTTTTTTTTTTTTTTATAACCAAGGGTGTTTCTGATCCCGAGGATTTCAAACTGCAGCCTGTAGTACTGCCTGACCAAAGGCAGCATCCGCATTTCTTCTCACGTCTAGTTGATAAACCTTGTAAACGTGTGGACTGATGACCACGTTGCCGCCTTGCATATCTGAGCCATAGAGATCTGATGGTGTGCTGCCCAAGAGGCGCCCATGGCCCTGGTAGAATGGGCCTTTACCGACAACGGAGGAGGCAACCTCTTCAACCCGTAGGCTTGAATGATTAATTGTCTAATCCATCTCGAGATGGTGGATTTTGCAGCTGCCTGCCCCTTCTTGGGGCCATCTGGTAGAACGAATAACACATCTGTTTTCCGGATCTTTTCTGTAGCTTTAAGATAGGCCTTCATGGCCCGGACAATATCCAAGGTATGCAGCAACCCCTCCTTTCTAGATGTAGGTTTTGGAAAGAAGGATGGAAGTACCAAATCCTGGTTTAAGTGAAATTTGGATATAACCTTTGGTAGATAGGAAGGATGGGGCCGGAGAACTGCCCTGTCCTTATGCAGAACGAGATATGGTTCCTTACACGATAAGGCTGCTAATTCTGACACTCTCCTGGCCGAAACTATGGCGACCAAGAAAACCAATTTTCTTGTCAGTAAGACTAAAGGAATCTCAGCCAACGGCTCAAAAGGCTGTTTCTGTAGAGTGGACAGGACAAGATTTAAAGTCCCATGGACAGATTGGTGACTTGACAGGAGGATTAATACGCAAGACCCCCTGTATGAAGGTCTTTACCAGCGAGTGGGTGGCCAGCGGCCTCTGAAACCACACTGACAGAGCTGAGATCTGTCCCTTGATTGTGCTTAGTGCCAGGCCTTTATCCACTCCTAGCTGGAGAAAACTTAACACCCTATCAATAGTATATTTGCGGGAATTCCATCTTTTGGATTCACACCAGCCTACGTAGTTCCTCCACACCCTGTAATAAATCACCCTGGAGACCGGCTTTCTAGCCCTAATCAGGGTAGGAATTACCTGCCTAGACAGGCCTCTATCCCTGAGAATCAGGGATTCAGCCTCCAGGCCGTCAAATTTAGACGCTGTAATGTAGGGTGGAGGATCGCTTGTGAGAGTAGGTCTGGTTGTAGAGGAAGAGTCCAAGAGTCTCCCACTGCCATCTTCAGGACTAGTGAGTACCAAGTCCTCCGGGGCCAAGCCGGAGCTACTAGAATGACTGGCTTGTTCTCCACTCTGATCTTGCGCAACAGGCGCGGGAGTAACTGTAGTGGAGGGAATGCATATAGAAGTTTGAATTGATGCCAAGGGCAAACCAACGCATCGGTTCCGCAGGCCATAGGATCCCTCGCTCGCGACACGAACCGGTCTAGTTTCTTGTTGAACCTGGATGCCATTATATCTACGTCCGGCATTCCGCACCTCTGGCAGATTGTCTGAAAGACCTGGGGATGCAGAGACCACTCCCCTGGCAACAGACTCTGGCGACTTAAGAAGTCTGCCTGCAGGTTGTCCACTCCGGGAATGAATATCGCTGAAATGCAGGGTACATGAACCTCTGCCCATTGAAAAATCAAGTTCACCTCCCTCTGAGCGGCCTGGCTCCTGGTTCCCCCTTGGTGGTTTATGTATGCCACCGCCGTGGCATTGTCTGACTGGATTCTCACCGGGAACCCCTTTAATCTGGAGGTCCAAGCCAGAAGGGCTAGGCGAGCAGCTCTGATTTCCAAGATATTGATGGGGAGCTGCCTCTCTGCTTTCACCCAAGTTCCCTGGCGGGAGAACCCCTCGAAGACCGCCCCCCAGCCTGCCAGGCTGGCGTCTGTGGTAACTACCTTCCAGACAACAGGGCTGAAGGATTTTCCCTTTAGAAGATTCTGAGGGTTCAACCACCAGGCCAGGCTTTGTCGGACCCTTGATGATAGCGTCAAAGGGGACTCTAAGGCATGTGCCCTCTTGCCCCAGGCTGCTAGAATGGCTGCCTGTAGGACGCGAGTGTGGATCTGAGCGTATGGTACTGCCTCGAATGTGGCCACTAGCTTGCCTAGTAATCGCATACACAGGCGAATAGTTGGTTTTTTCTTGTTTAGAACCAACTGAACCAACCCCTTGATAGCTTCGATCTTTACAAGGGGCAGGAACACCTTTTGATGTTCTGTGTCTAACCTCATGCCGAGGTATTCCAACTGCTTTGTAGGCTGGAACGCTGACTTTCCCCGGTTCAGGACCCAGCCGAATTCTTCGAGGTACCGAACCGTGAGGTTTACTGCCTTTTGCAGACCCGGCCGTGAGTGATCTATGATTAAAAGGTCGTCCAAGTATGCTAGGACTGTGACCCCTTGGATCCTTAAATTGGCCAGAATTGGGGCTAGGATCTTCGTGAATACCCGGGGGGCCGTGGCCAGCCCGAAGGGGAGCGCCCTGAATTGGAAGTGTCGCTGCCCCACCGCGAAGCGTAAAAACCTTTGATGCGACTGAAAGATTGGTACATGAAGGTAAGCATCCTTTATGTCTATGGAGGCCAGAAAATCGTCCTTCTGAAGCGCGGCGGCTGCTGACCGGATGGATTCCATCCGGAAGGAACGAACCCTTAGGTAACCGTTTAACCTCTTTAGGTCCAAGATTGGCCTGACATCGCCGTTGGGCTTTGGTATGACAAAGAGATTGGAATAGAAACCTAGGCCTTGCTCTTGGGCTGGCACTTCTATAATTACGTCCTGGCCAAGCAGGTGATCCAAAGCTGCCAGCATTGAGGCCTTCCTCGCTGGATCCCTTGGTAGCCTTGATTCTTGAAAATGAGGCGGAGGATACCTTAGAAACTCCAGTCTGTAACCTGTGGTTACAGATGCCCGGACCCATTTGTCGGGGATCTTGGCTTCCCAAACTTCTGAGAAGAAACAAAGCCTTCCCCCCACCCGCAAGAGTGGGGGCGCCCCTTCATAAGGCAGACTTAGGGGCTGTCTTTGACGGCTTGCGATACCACGGCCTCTTACCCCCAGGGGTCTGTCCCTGCGATCTACTGTTAACGTTGGATCGTGCAGGCGGCCGTCGATACTGCCTGGAATTTGAGGGCCCCGAGACAGGAAAGAGCTGCCTTTTAAATGTAGGAGCCCGGAATGTCTTTTTGACCGGTAAAAGGGTACTCTTGCCATTTGAAATAGTCTGAATATATTTATCCAGATCCTCTCCGAAGAGTCGCCCTCCATGGAAGGGAAACCCTGCCAGAAGCTTTTTGCATGGGGGCTCCGCCGCCCAGTTCTTCAACCATAAGAGCCTTCTCATGTGCACCAAACATAGTGATAAACGAGAGGCCTGCTGGATGGAATCTTTTATAGCATCTACCGCAAAACACAGAGCTCTGGGAATGTCAGAAAACTCTTCTGCTTGTTGGGTAGGCATGTCCCTTAACATTTCCTTTGTCTGGTCTTTTAATGCCTGACAAACTCCAATTGCAGCCACCGCTGGCTGCACCACTGCTCCTGCCGTAGCAAAGGATGCTTTTAAAAGTGTCTCTAATCTTTTATCAACCGGATCTTTAAACATATGTATGTTTTCCACCGGGCAAGTTAGTGATTTATTCACACATGAGATGGCTGCATCCACTACTGGGAGCCTCCACCTCTTGGAGAACTTTTCCTCCATGGGGTAAATGACAATTCCTCCAAGAGAGGATGGACCGGAAAAACTGCGTTGTTTAACGGAGCTTTCAAAGAGCCCAGAGAGGATACCGGAGGAACCTGAGTCTCTGGCAATGGTAAACTAAATGCCGAGCGGACCATGTCCGTCAAAGACTGTACCCACAGTCTTTCTGTCTGGGAGTCTGAAAATGGTTCCTCAGAGGCAGATCCCTCAATCCCTGAACCCTCTTGGTTCAGGTCTAGTTGATCCTCCTGTGATTCCAATTCCTCTGGAGAGAGAATCTCAGCATCTGAGGATACACCTCCTGGTGATGGGGATCTAACCCGTTTCTTACCAGGAATAGCTCTAGCGATCAATGCTGCTATTCTCTCTTCTAGCCCCCCTAGGGATACGGCTAGCATCTCCTCTGTGATAAACACAGGGCTGGGCTGATCTGGGCCAGCCTCCGCACCAGATCCCCCTAATGGCTCATCCAAGGCGCTTCTTATGTTAATAAGTTGCGGGGAAAGTATCGGCATATCATCAGAATCAGAGAGGGAACCCTTTTGTTTTTTGGTCTTTTTTGTACCCTTTGACCCCGAACCCTTGGAAGCCATAATACAAAATCGAGGGACTCCGCCCACACAACAGACTGTAGTGGGCAGGAGTACAAAAATCAGAGTTTAGGGGACAATAGATCACTAATGCCCGAAAACTGATGGGATCCCGTATGTTCTTTTTTTTTTTTTTTTTAATATATTATATATTTTCTTTTGACAACATACCGTGACCCCAAACTAAGTTTGCCAGCCTCCAAACCTGCTGCAAAAAAGGGGGATTTCTTGGCTTAACAAAAAGGTATTGGAACAAAGTCCACATGTACTACCCCTCTTCCGCCACCGGGAGTCACTGTTCTGCCGCTCTGCGTCCTCTCCTCTGAAAATCAGCCTCAGACTGAGCACTGACAATGCCTGCTGTCTATAACAGCACAAAGGCGCGCCCCTGTATGACGCTGCAGGCACGCCCCCCCCCCCCGCCCTCCTGTCTGAACGGCGCGAAAAACGTCAATAAGACGCGCGCGCGCGTATGCCGGAAACAGGAGGAACATGGAGGAGCCGCGCTGCTGGAGATCCAGGAACGCAGAAACAGGCGGCAGATTCAAACCCCCGGCCAGGTAGGACTCTCCAAAGGCCCCTAGGGATCCTTACTAGCCCTAGGAAGAAACAGCAGGTTTAGCTAGCACACATATTTAGACAGGGGGACCTAGTGATGGGGGAGAAAAGGTGTCATCCTGTCTCTCTTTAGACATAGTGAACAAGGTTGCCCATGCAGAGCATACTTAGGCTATCCCCCCTTTTAGGTTACCCCGGAGAGCCTGCTGTCGAACCAAGTCCCGCAGGCTCCCCCTTACCTGCTCCATGCTGCAGGATGTTTGTCCAGCAAACTGATCCAATCTTCTCCCATCTCCGTGGGTAGCGTAGTAGACCTTCAGGCCCTGGGGTCCTATGAAGGTACCCACTGTCCTGGACCTATATAGCACCCTGGCAAACAGGAACTTATGGTTTTTACAAACTCCAAGTCCTGGGCCCAGGGTCCAGCCCTCCAAAGAGGAGCATTATAGGCAAAACCCCACGGCTTGGGGCCCGGGTACTGTCCACTTTGGCACTGAGGCTCCTTGGACAGATCCGGTTAGCCCGCCCTTAATCCCAAGGATGTGGAGCAAAGCTATTCCGTGACCAACACCTAAGACACTGGCGAAAAAACTGAGGGACTCCCTCTAGGGGAGGGGGTTATATAGGGAGGGGACTTCCTGTTTGAGATTGCCAGTGTCCACACCTGAAGGTACTCCATATAACCCACATAGTAATGAATATGCCGCTCTGTGTCCCGTGATGTACGAGAAAGAAAGTAGGTTTTTCCTCCATCGTACTTTGGAAGATCGGAGCTGGTCAGATGTCAGCGGGCATGTCACCGCTGACATCCGCGGCTCCATAGAGGAGCACAAAGCGCCCGTTCAGGTCCGCAGAAAAAAACCGGCAGGCGGACCTGAACGGGCGCTCCGTGTGAAAGAGCCCTTAGAGTAATCACCACGTGAAAATCCCCACCTTATCTCATAAGAGGAGGACAGCACTGAAAACAAGAATGAACAAGTAATTCTTTCAAAATGAGAAATAAAAAACGGAAGTCATACTATTCCTTAAAACGCTGCAAAAATTAAGCCTGATGGGTTTTATAATGTTTGAACTGCAGAATACAGATACTTTGTTTACCGCCTTGTGTATGTGCGTGATAAGGGAGATTAACATGACGCTGCAAAGTTTATCAGCGATGCCTCATCTCTGGAAAAAAAAAAGGAAGAAGAGCAGCCCTTTGCAACAAACGTGTGAACTGGAAAATCAGTGAACCGCTAATTCGATCCAGGGAAAACATTCATCTGTGTTAAAGTGAGATGGTCCACTGACTACTATGGCAATGTCAGACAGGTAGCTTTTCTTCCACATATCACTTAAAGTGGAGGTGTACGTCAAGTAAATGTAACAAACCCTACCCTCCATAGCCTATTCTAAACTGGAAACGACCTACTACAGTTACCTTGGGAAGACAGGATTTTTGTACTTACCTTAAAACCGAATTGAGGGGCACAGGAAATCTTACCTTCATTTATACTGCTGTGTACAAGAGGATTGGACACTGGCAAACAAAAATCCTAGGACAAATTACTTTTTTTCAGCTCTGCTCTTAATTTTTACTAGCATAATTTTTCCTTCAATCAAGACTTTTCTACATTGCTGCTACAGCTGGTCTCTTGAAATGCAACGGTTACAGTGCCATGTTCTAAACCCACTGAACAGGACATTGCAGGACTAGCCTGGAAGTGATATTCTGGGCACTGGAATCTATGTAAGGTGCTTTTTTAGACCCAGCCTTGGCAACAAGTCACCCACAGAGAACTTTCCACTTCCGGACCTGTTGGCAAGGCCCCAACACTTGCCCTGAACACTCACTAAGTAAGTAGGCTGATCTATAGAAGCTACCTCATTTGCTTGGATCAGTGGAAGACTTTTAAAATTTACACTTGATAACTCCTACCAGAGATTAATACTAAGCTATTGAGCTCTGACCTAATCTGCTAGGATGGGAACCCTGGTCTCTTTCGAGCCATCCAGTGTCAATCAAGCATCTCCCTGCTGCTCTTGCATTGCACAAAGCAAAGTGGAACACTAGTCTTCGCTACCTTTCTATTGCACATCTACATTGATCTTTCCCATATCTGCTGCCAGCTGTTTTAGGAGTACCCAAGGCATGCCTTCCACCCTTTACCCTACGTTGCTTAAAAGCTACATGGTCACAACATATCAGATTCCAGACACTGGGGTGGGGGGGGGGGTGCAGTACAGCTGTAACAGTTGCCCCTAACTCTTACACTACTAACAGCTTAGGTGCTGCTTGCAGCACACCCACGGATGGGGCAGACATCTACAGCCTCAAATCATGTGACCTCCTCCATCCCATCTTCAGAGTATTCCATAGCTTAGTTGGGCGTAGCCTGCTTTTCCGCCCTCACTCCTGAAGCCCTTATCACAGTCTTGCGTGACTGCAAGGTCACAGGTTTGCTCAAGCACCCGCCCCTGAAGATTTTATATCTGATCTGTCTATTGTGTTTGAACCATCAGCCACCAAGATTGTGAGTTGCTCCAGTCTTCACATGATGAGTTTGCCTCCAAGGGGTTTCGGTCTTCTGACATTTCTTCCTCTTTAGGCTCACATGAGGAGGACCAGTCTGTTGCTTAAACCAGGGTTATTTCCCAGTCGTGTCCTCAATGCTGATAAATACAGGCTGATATTTATCCATCATGCCATACCATCAGGGAGGTGTGTGACTGGCTTCAAATGTATTCTGCAGCAGGACAACCACACCAAACATACAGCCGTCATCAAGAACCATCTTCAGTGTAAAGAATAAGGAGTCATGAAAGTGATGGTTTATCCCTGATAGCTCTGATCTGATCAAGTCTGTCTAGGATTACATTAAAAGACAGAAGAATTTGAGGCAGCCTACATCCACAGAAGATCTGTGGTTAGTTTTCAAAGATGTTTGAAACAACCTACCTGCACAATTCCCAAAAACTGTATGCAAGTATACCTAGAAGAACTGATGCAGTTTTGAAACCAAAGGCTAGCCGCACCAACTACGGATTTAATTTAGATTTTTCTTTGGTTCGCTCCCTTCTAGTAGTTTTATTTTATTTTGATCAGTATAAAAAACAATTTAAACATTATTGAAACTTATTTTTTTTTTTTTTTTTTTAACAGTTTCTTCAAACCAGCCTAAAAGATTTGCACAGTAGTGCGAATGTCAATTAAATTTATTTATTCTCCCATAATTTGTACTTGTAACAATAAAACAGAGACTCCTCAAAATTCTTAAGCAGAGGCATCTTTAATTAAACAATCCTGCATTTTTTTCCAAACATTAAATTAGCAAAAAAAAAAAATTGTAAAAAAATTGTCTCACAGCACTATACACACACATCAGAAGCACCAGCACTCAATTTTACAGCATTTTGGTTTAGAATTATCTGTTGCCAGCATTTAAATACTGTACATCTGCCAGAAGCAGGGTGTATAGGTTCATTCATTAGAATTTTTATCCCCTTCGGCCCTGAGATCTATTTCACCATGTCCAGGATATGCAGATAGGCAACAATGCCATCAGGAAAATGAATCAGGTATTGTCCGATATAGTGCACAATAACCCCACACAGCAGAAACAGGAAAGGATTCCGTGCTGAAGACAATTTGACACAGAGGATCTCTCAAAGGTGAAATTATAGAAGAGCTCCACATAGAACAGAATTGTATGGAGAGTGATTAGGGAAGCGTAAAGTAGTGTTTAACTCCTTGGTGGCTAAATTGTGCATATTTATGACATAATTACAGGTGGTATAACAGGCATGTTTAATTGAAAAAGTCAACATGTCCATTTTAGCAGCAGGTATAAGATGTCTGCAATTATCTTTACAAGAGAAGTTTGAATTGTTGACAGATTTACTGCAAGCTCACTAAACCCCTCAATGAAACAATGCAGACCAACAGCTAATAGGCTAAGGCTCCATTCACACCTAGGCGTTTTTACGCCTGAAGCGCGACGCTACAATACGCCGGAGGGTCGAATTTACATTGTTCTCATCTAACGCAGAACGTCGTACGTCGATAGAACGCCAGACGACGACTTTCAGTCCCGGACCCTTTTTTGACGCGAGTATTGGGCGGCTTCGGCGTTCAGCATAGCCAACAATGACTGTGAAAAAAACGTGTTTTGTCGCCGCAAATCGCGTACGCAAAGGTGTGAATGCAGCCTAAGGGAGTTACTACATACTTTCT
This sequence comes from Rana kukunoris, assembly GCA_029574335.1. Lineage (NCBI taxonomy): Eukaryota > Metazoa > Chordata > Amphibia > Anura > Ranidae > Rana > Rana kukunoris. The sequence goes on from CM056060.1 coordinate 102,154,972, forward strand.
TTGTCAGTGCCAATCTGAGCCCTCTCAGATCTGCTATACATATAGTGACTTGGTAAATGTTACTATCTGCATAAGAACAGGTGAATAACTCCACAATGTAAGCATGGCCAGACCTGCTGATTGGTTGTTCAGGCAATGGGCATGCATTGTGCAATGGGGTGGGTAAGTGTGACTTCACTACACAGATCTATTGGAACTTTAGGAGAGGTCTGGGTGGCACTGTGGCCACAAATAATAAACACCCATTGGAGTTTAATGTTCATCCACTGATGTTGCTGCTGCCTGTTGGCATTAAAATGTCTCCTCCTACAGAAACATTTAATACACCGATATTTGCAGCAGTAGGAGCAACAAAAAGGACCAACTGGGAAAGGGCAAGGGGCCAGTTTTGCAGTAAAACTCTGCTGGTAAGTAAAGCACCACATACAAAAAGGTTCCTTAATCACATTCCATCCAAAACTATTAGTATTTGACAGAGTTCTCGATCAAAGGGTCAGTCCACTTAAAACAGATATTTCACTTCTGAGCAGAGACCAACAAGTTGTTTCGCCGGCTCGTTGCATACATCTCTTGAGGACCCCAGAGGAAAGATCTCTGTACCCGACTTGACATCCACACCTATATTTTGGCCATTATAAAGCCAGTTAAATTGGGTAGTGCAGACACAGGAACTAAAGCAGGCAGTTCTATCCAACAGAGTAGCTCAGAAATTTAAAGGGACCAATGCGATTTTTCCCTGTATCCCATATAATAGTACCTGCATATAAAGGCTGTTGTCACCTCTAGTCCCTTACTTCTATCACACTGAAAACTCACTGAAAAAAGTGCAAAAAAAAAAAAAAAAATCAACTTTACCTTCAAAATGTCCGATTTCCAGGCTTTTTGTATTTGGTCCGCCTGGATGCAAAGACATCTCTTCGTTGCCAACTGGCTGGAATTTTTTTTTTTTTGGCCAAGCTCAGGCAAGAGAAAACAAAAAACAGCCTATAGCAGTAATGGCGAACCTTGGCACTCCAGATGTTTTGGAACTACATTTCCCATGATGCTTACCTACGCTGCAGAGTGCAAGAGCATCATGGAGTGCCAAGGTTCACCATCACTGGCCTATAGGGAAGGGGTCACATAAAGCAAGCTTAAAAAAAAAAAAGGAGGTAAAGTCGAATTTTACAGCCATTATTCAGGGATTGCTAAAGAGCGGTGATACGAGTGAGGGAACAATAAATTGCTTACAACAGCCTTCATGCACAAGCAGCGTTGGATGGAATATCAAGAGGAATGGCACAAGTCTCTTTAAGGAGATGATATGCCAGTGATGGCGAACCTTGGCACCCCAGATGTTTTGGAACTACATTTCTCATGATGCTCAACTACACTGCAGAGTGCATGAGCATCATGGGAAATGTAGTTCCAAAACATCTGGGGTGCCAAGGTTCACCATCACTGTGATATGCAATACAACCCATTAGCATCTACCCAAAACTGAAACATGGCTAAATGGTGCCTCAGGGGGAAGAGGGGTTAAAAATGCGGCTTAAATAAAAATACAGCGCATTCTATACATGTATTAAATAACAACACACAGCCCATGTCTAAAAGGCTCATATATTTACTCATGCGCACCTTTTTGCACCTGTTTTGTGTAATCTAGACCCTTAAGTGTTACAGACACAAGGATAATTATTGAAACATAAGGAAACAAAGGAAAGCGGCAGCAGCAAATCCCTCTAATATAAAGATTCACATTTGAAAGGAAAATAAGGGGGATGTAAACATGCCTAAATGTAAGGCAGACCATAATAAAGGGCAGGCAAGAGTTAAGGACACACTGGCCTGCACTGTCTCCATTGTTCATGGCAGTGTTAAATTCCTAAATGAAGTTACAGTTTGCTTCATGTAGCGATCGTCTCCGATCCTTAGCTATGTCATTGATAGACCGGATGTGGCTCCCAAGTCCAAATATAACATAATAGACTGTCTTTTAAAATATTTAACAGAGCGGTGCCCATTGATTAACTTCGAAGACATGAGGATACAGAACAGGCTGATGTGCCAAACTAAGTATTTAAAACAGAAGCATTTAACCATTCACTAACAGGCAAGTTGCCCAATTTCGCAAAGGATAAAAGGGTTAATTTAACTTTAATATATTACTGCTAGTATATCAAACCTTAAAAGAGCAGTTTAGTTCTTGGAGCCATTATATGGGTTTACAATTATCAGTACAAGAGAACAAAGCTTATTCACTGGAAATTGCCCATGTCTTTACAATGCTTGCCATTGACAAAGTGATTCTCAGTAAGCTTAGACATTCATTCTCGCAATCGCTAGTACAGGCTCTTCAAGACACACTTGCGATAATGAAATTACATCATCTATTTGAGATGCAAAAAGAACAATGCAAGATTCTCATTCACTGAAGAGTTGCATGCCCAGATAACACTTCTTCAGAAGAGCTATAACCATCCATATCTGTCCTGACAACTAGCACAGTTTCAATGAAAGGGCTTAACTTTCCAATCCAAATACCTTTAAATAAGGGTAGATACAAGAGTGGCTACACTGCTAATTTTGCAACTCTTGAATGATCTGGGTCTAAGACATTTTGCAGGAGGTAAGGGAGTTTTTCATGAGCAATAAATTATACAATACAATTCTCTGCCCTGTAGCAGCTAGGCAGCCCCAGACATTATGCCAGGAGCAGATATTCTGGGCAGAATAAATTAAGGGAATAGCAGAGCATACAGCATAATGTCAGCCATTATTTATTCGGGTACAATCTTGATGGGTCTCACAGCAGACACTGTGGTTAAGAAGTCTTGGGTTACTCCAGACTTTAGTATTATTGGCCTCGCCAGGCAATGAAAGATGGGGAAAGAGAATGTGTAGGAAGAAGTGTGTGGGGGGGTTGAAGAAAGCCCCACAATGCACCTGGTCTCTACAACGGTAGTGTAAGCCTGGCCCCACGGGGCTCCAAGATGCCGGCTTCCAAGAGAGCAGCTTTGTATTGCGCTAGAACACCTTGGATGCTTTTCACAAAGCCCTTAGACAAGGGAAACAACGGGAAGCCAATGTCAGGGTATCCTCGTTTGTCAGGCAGAAAACTACGATAGCTCTTCCTGCGTTTCTTTGGTTTTACACTTGGCTGCACTCCTCCAGTTGCCCCTCGTGGTTCCTCAGCAGGGCTACAGGTGTTACTTGAGGCCCCCTTACCCATGCTCTCCAAGTCAGAACACTGAGGAGCCTCTCCAGGTGACAGGGTGGAGGCTCCGCATCCAGAGTCATCCAAATCCTTAGAACTTAGGGAAGGCTCTGGTGTGATTTCTTGCTCAGAGGGGCTGTACGGTACAATGCAAGGGTGCTCCTGGCCATTAGACAACTCGCCACCTTTTTCTACCATAGAATTGGTTTCTAGCCAGGTCTCTATCCTGTGAACTAAACGCCAGCCATTGCTTTGAAAGTGCTCTATGATCTCCTGTTGGAAGACTTCCACAGGTCTCCTCAGCAATTGTATCATAGATTGTACAACTCTGATCAGAGCCATCTCATTGTAGCAACGACTGTTCTCATAACCTTCTTGCAGCCCTCGGTCATTGTCAAAGCCAGCCTCATTGTAATAAGGCTCATTTACCAGTATAAGGCCTAGAGAGAAAAGAAAACACAAGAAGCCAAGATTAAAGAAAAAAAAGGTAATGGTTGCCATTCGTGGTCAAGATGTTTAGCTGTCTTCTGCTTCATACCTTCTAACTGAACAGAGCAAGCATGCATTTATTGATGTCAGAATGCCAGATTGGCTTGCATGCTTTAAGAAAGCTATGAAACCAGTGGATAACATTACAATGATGGGGAACTAGCATTTTTGCAATGAGAATCCTGCAGTGGTAGCTTACGGATTTTCTCAGTAGTAAAAAAGCGAAACTCCAGGCTATGAAAACTGTTTTACCTGCCAAAAGGATTTGTTTTTCTGTCAAGTTCTGAGGTTTATAGTGCTCAGGATTTTATGGCAGGAGAGGGACCTGATCTGTCTCTGCAGTTTCTCATTCACTTACAGATTTTCCTCCACACCCTAACCCTGTGACTGGACAGCAGACAGATAACCATGTCCGTACAGCTCTGCTCTCTCCTCATATCAGCATACTCTTTGCACTGAAGCACACCTGAAAAGTGCCTTGTGCTGCTCACCCACCCTCTGTGTGTTCTGCCATAAAGGAACTAAAAGTCAGGTACCCCACACTGCCTGCATTTTACAGAATACATTTAATGATGCGTTAATGTTAACAGAGCAGAATTAAAAGGGGTTGTAAAGGTAAAAAAAATTGCTTTTAAATGTCCTTATTTCTTATGAGAAATCCTCACTTCCTGTTCTTCTGTCTGTAACTCCATACAGTAATGCAAGGCTTTCTCCCTGGTGCAGAGAAAGCCTCTTGAGGGGGGAGGGGGCGAACATGAGTGTCAGGACGCTCTCTGCTTTGCAGATAGAGAAAAGAGCTGTGTGTTAGTGGGCATCCTGACACTCCTGCTTACCCCCTCAAGAGGCTTTCCACACCAGGGAGAAAGCCTTGCGAGTTACAGACAGAAGAACAGGACGTGAGCACTTCTCAGAAGAGATAAAGACATTTAAAAGCAAAATGGAGGGATGAAGTAAGTAAAGGAGGACTGCACTAAGGTAAAGAAAGCCATTTAGGGAAAAAATTGTTTACCTTTACAACCCCTTTAACCTGTGCATTTTATATCTGTGTGGCGTTCAGCTTTAAAGCACGATGTGTCAAAATGTTTGAATCTCGCGGCAAAAAAATCAGACACATCAAGGACTCACCTTGTATGGATATTAGTACCTGGAGAAGGCTAGATTTGCTTGTCCATCGCTCAGTTCCCTAAAGATAAAAATTAATAATGCAGATCAGATTTTCAGTTTTACCAAAGGATGTATATAATTAAAGCGATTGTATAGTGCCATAGCAATTTTTTTTGGGTCACCTGTAAGGCAAAAGGCATACTGAGTGGAAAAATTACTATACAACCACTTTAAAGTGGTTGTAAAGCCTAAAGGATTTTACTCTAATGCATGCTCTGCATTAGGGTTTTGCCTCCCTTGAAAAATATTTACAAAACCTGATCTCAATCCAGATCTGTCCAAAAAGAGCAGATTTGCAGAGTCGCTCCTCATTGGCTTCCGCTGCTGTCAATCACAGCCTGTGGGGAGAGTGGGGGTGACCTCAATTTGTGTCCTTAGACAGACACAGACACAGACACACACACAGACACACACACACACACACACTGCAGCTTAGCATCAAGCAGCGGGTGTCCAACCATAGGAAGCAGATTCCTATGGTGGCACACTTAGAAGAGGGGAGGTGCCAGGAGCACCAGCAAGGGACCCAGGAAGAGGAGGATCAGGGCTGCTCTGTGTAAAACCATTGCACAGAACACACGATCATAAGCTTTATGGCATTTAAAGTGAATTTAAATTGCCTTTACATTCACTCTAAGAGTGTAAGTCTGATGCTTTGAATACATGCAGCCATGTTAAAAAATGATAAGACCCATACATACTCTTGACTGCCTAGTTTGTCACCAGGAATGCTAGCTAACCAGTTGCTACAAATGTTTGTAATGACAGTACAGCTTTCTGGAACAGTAGGGCCAATTGGAAAGGGTAGACGGGCCTTGCAGTGCTAGAACCTAAACACATTTATTAAATGCGGGCTATAATTTCTTATATTGGTAAGGACTGAAGACTCATTATGGCAGCCAACAGCTGCCAATAAAAGCTTGTTTAAACCAGCAACATAAGGTCGAAAAGAAAAACTGAACTGGCAACTATACTGTGTAGGTAGGAAATTCAAACCTTTTATATTTCTAACACAAAGTCATACATAAGGAGGAATCCCATGTATAACATTTTGGCAGTTGAACCAGCAATTTTTAAAACAGTAACCAAGGCCAGAGGGATCCATCAAAGCCAAGAATAAAGCAAGGGTGATCACTACGCTTCGCTAAAACCAAGAAAATTAAAGGTAATCAGTAAAATTTTAGGGTACAATATGTGATGAAATGGGAGCCTGGGCTTCATTACCCATGTATATAGCAGGATAGCTCGTATTTATAACTTGCAACCAGTAGGCAGAACGGTCCAAACAAGAGCATGAGCTTTCTGGTGTTTAATCAGGAGGTATCTGCTTTTCCTCTAGGCTTAGTTATTCATACACAAGTATGCAAAACATGCTGAGCTATGCTATTTTTAAAGGGTCATAGATGCATCTTGGATATAGGTTTATTATAAATTATCACTTAAATCATGGTATGTACTGTATTTATTGGCGTATAACTCACTTTTTACCCTGAAAATAGAAGGCAAACTGTGCCTGCGTGTTATACGAAGGGGGCTATGGAAAGTTTTTTTCCTGAAACGTCCCTATTAAAGTTAGGGTGCGCGTTATACGCCGATAAATAAGGTAAATGTGGAAACTATCTAAATCAAGTTAAAAAAGATCAAACAAAAAATAAATAAAAAAACACAGTATTCGTTCTCTAAGCACAGATAAATGGTAGTAAGTGAACATTCATTAAAGTAGATATAATTACCTTTCCTATCCAGGTGCCTAGCAGACTGACACACACCTTCCCATTATCATATAGGTTTGGGTTGAGTCTCCCACTGCACTGAGAAAGGTAGCGGAATAGCGGAGGCACAGCTGGGTAGATATTGGGCAGCTGAATATCAAACAGAAATAGGCCATCCTCATACGGAGTACGTGTGGGTCCTTTAATAAATGCGGAGAAGAGGTCCTAAAAAAGGAAAAAAGAAACCAGGTGCTTTTTCACAATACGCTCTAATCAAAGTAAAAACTACACAGAAACTTTTACCAAGGCTCCAGGCACACTGGGTTTAAAAAAAAAAAAAAAAAAAGGCTGTTCTTTTTTTAGTAAAAAAACGTTCATATTGAGCACTTTTTGTACAAAGTTTAGTCGTGTTCAGGAGTTATGTTTTTTCTGCCAGTGAGCTCCAATTAGGACGGTTAGACGTCCATCGGTTACATTTTAAAGCAAGTTCTCTTTTTTGACCAAAGGATAACTGACCGATGGGGCCCACACACAATCGATTTGGACCGATGAAACGGACCTTCAGTCTGTTTTCACCGATCGTGTGTACGTGGCCTTAGAGTATGATAATATTCACCAATCCATGCAAATAATATATATGGACAAAAAAAAAAATATTCTGGTGGTTTACCTGAAGCGAGTAAATTTAGGAGTACACCCCTCACATTTTTGTAAATATTTTATTATATATTTTCATGTGACAACACTGAAGAAATTACACTTTGCTACAATGTGACATAGTGAGTGTACATCTTGTATAGCAGGGTAAATTTTGTCCCTTTAAAATGACTCAACACGCAGTCATAAATGTCTAAACCACTGGCAACAAAAGCGAGTACACCCAAAAAGGGAAAATTTCCAAATTGGGCCCAAAGTGTCAATATTTTGTGTGGCCACCATTACTTTCCAGCACTGCCTTAACCCTCTTGGGGGGTAGAGAAAGGAAGCGCCACCTAAGTGCAGTATTAAAGAGGTTATTTTAATGACACATTTTACAAAACACACTTACAAGAAGGTAAGGAAAGAAGGCTCATCTGTAACATCCTGTAGTCCTCGTCCTGGATCCATGGGCTGCTTAGAAGTAAAGATAGCAGAATGTGTTGGGTCTTCAGGCCAATTGAAGGAGCAGTGGCTCCGAGCGCGTAGCCCAATCAGCCTTTGTCCTCCCTGTCTGACCCTCCTCCTGGAAGTGTTCCTTGGAAGTAACCACGTGACCTGTCACGTGACCCGTGAGGCTGGAACAGGTCTCATCCTGATGGCCACAGGACAAGCCTGAAGACCCAACACATTCTGCTATCTTTACTTCTAAGCAGCCCATGGATCCAGGACGAGGACTACAGGATGTTACAGATGAGCCTTCTTTCCTTACCTTCTTGTGTGTTTTGTACAATGTGTCATTAAAAGAACCTATTTAATACTGCACTTATGTGGCGCTTCCTTTCTCTACCCCTCTTTTGTTTACCACAGAGTCAGCTCTCTGAGGACAGCAGCTGCCATTGAACAACCAAATCGCCTGCATTTTTAACCATTTAACTGCCTGTTACTATTACTTCTAATGGACTAATCACCATACCCCTACCATACATGTACTTTGTATCTGTGCTGACAGTTACCTTTCCTATTGTTAAGTTCATCAGCGCGTTAAAGGTTGACACTGGAGCCCTCTTCCACTCCATGAGGCCATCACGGAGCTGATGGATGCTGGAGACATTGCGCTCCTCCACCTTCTGTTTGAGGATGCCCCACAGATGCGCAAAAGGGCTTGGCCAGTCCATCATCTTTACCCTCTGCTTCTTTAGCAAGGCAGCAGTCATCTTGGAGGTGTGCTTGGGGTCATTATGTTGGATTACTGCCCTTCGGCGCACAGTCTCCGGAGGTAGGGGATCATGCTCTGCTTCAGTATGTCACAGTACATGTTGGCATTCATAATTCCCTCAATGAATTGTAGCTTCCCAGTGCCGGCAGCACTCATGCAGCCCCCAGACCAGACACTCCCACCACTATGCTCGACTGTAGGCAAAACACACTTGTCTTTGTACTCCTCAACTGGTTGCCGCCACACATGCTTGACACCATATTTACAAAACTGAGGGGTGTACTCACTTTTGAGAGATACTGGAATCTCTACATTAAGGGCTCTTTCACACATCCGTTCATCCGTTTTTTGGACGTCCGGCAACGGACCTCAATGCTTCCCTATGGGAGCGGATCCGTTAGCGGATGATGCATCCGCCAACGTCCGCCAGATCCGCATCCGTTTTTTCAGACGGAAGAATGTCCTATTTTTCTTCCGTCCGGCCAAACGGATCGGATGCAAACGGACAGACGGTCCGTTTCCATCCGATTCCCCATAGGGGATAGCGGAGGAGAGACAGGGCGGTCCCTGCACAGTGCGGAGACCCCCCCCGCTGAGCTGACAGACACACGGAGCGGACCGAAAAACGGAACGCACGTGTGAAAGAGCCCTAAGGACAGAGTCTCTACATTAACAAAAAACAGTACTTTGCTGCCCTTATGTGAATATGTTGCATTTCCTCAAATAAGCAAAGTTAAATTGTCTAACCATAATATGTAAAAAAAATATTATAAAAAATAATAAAAAAACAAAACAAAAAAACATTGATCCTGTTCCTTTAAAGAATGTTATACAGCACAGTGCTTGTGCTGTGTAATTTGGCCCCCTGTATCACCCGAAATACCTGGCTAATTCTGCCTGGTTCTTCCCTCCCCCTGTTTACCATGGCTGCTGAACCCCCGACACTGTGGTCAGATTATGTGCCTCCATCATCCACAGCCCTGCCCTCACCAAACCCCCCCCAGCTAGTGCCCTGGCTGATCGCTTCCCTTCCCTCCTCAGTTCTATTACATTATGTGCCCCCGTGCATGATTTTTTTATCAAAAATATTATTGAAGCCTGAATGGCTAATTGCCAATCCAAGTAGTGTCACATGGTGGGGAGGGTTCTGAGCGGCAGGCTGGAATAATGATTTTGTGAGTCTGGCTCCAGCAGGCAAGCTAGTAGATGGGGGAGCCCATGAAAGGCAAGTATTGTCGATTTCCTTTACCATGCCTGCTCTAAAGCCAACAAAATGCTCCCCCCCCCCCCCCCTTTTAGTTTTTGATAGACTTGGGAAGAGTAACTCATTTTTATCAAGTTCACTTTGCTGTGACCTCACTTGGAAGATTCCAACTTGCTTTCTGTCCATGTGACAGTTTAAAAAAAAAAAAAAACAGGATGGTTTGCCAAAAGAACAGACAAAAATTATAGCTTCCAACACTTACCCATTTTAGTTGATTTATAAAGAAAAAAAAAAAAAAGAAAAAAAAAGGGGAGGAGGAAAGTTCACCAATGGGCAGCAAAACAGGTAAAGAAGAAAAAAACGTATACTGGTAACAAATGAAAAGGACTTACCATTCTATCTTCAAACGTTTTCACCATGATACCATCAGGGAGGGATGTGGCAAGCAGAGCCATCTCCTTACGGACAGTGCTAAAGAACTTCTTAGCTTCAGGGGCCTGGAATTCTAGTTTTTTAAAACTATGGCTCTCTGGGGAAAGCAAAGATATACATCAGACACTTAGAGTTCCAAATCACTAATTAACTCTAATGCCCTTCATTTCAGATACCAGATTCCATTTCATAACATGATGAACATAAACCAGAACTTGTGTCGGAAAATAGCGTGACTTAGGGTACCATGTCCATCCCACTAAAACCCTAAGGCCCCTTTCACACTTTTTAGCAGTGTTTGACCGTCATTTTTGCGGCGATATTCGGCCGCTAGCGGGGGGGTTTTACCCCCTGCCAGCAGCCGAGAAAGTGTTAAAACCACTGCAAAGCGCTTCTACAGAGGTGCTTTGCCAGCAGTATAGCCACGGTGCCCCATTGATTTCACTGGGCAGGAGGCATTTAGTTTAAAGGAGTTTTTTTTTTTCACGGTCAAAAATGAAAAAAACTAAATGCAAAATGCAGCTAAACGTCGCAAAACGGACGTTTTTAAACATCGGTTGCTATGTCAAGTTGAATCATTCAGGGGAGGTTGTAAAATGTCCTGTGTACATTAAGCCTTAAAAAGGTCTACTTAACCACTTAAGGACCGCCTCCTGCACATTTACGTTGGCAGAATGGCATGGCTGGGCACGTCCGAAGCTCCGCGATCGGTCCCTGGAGCTGAAGAACGGGGAGAGCCACTGTGGTGGTGTCATCGATTGTTTCCCTGTAAAAAGGGATCACACAATCGATGACGTCACACCTACAGCCACACCCCCCTACAGTTGTAAACACATATTAGGTCACACATAACCCCTTCAGAGCCCCCTTGTGGTTAACTTCCAAACTGCAATTATCATTTTCACAATAAACAATCCTTTTTAAATGCATTTTTTGCTGTGAAAATGACAACTGTCCCAAAAATGTGTCAAAATTGTCCGAAGTGTCCACCATAATGTTGCAGTCACGAAAAAATAAAAATAAATGCTATAAAACTATCACCTATTTTGTAAACGCTATAAATTTTGCGCAAACCAACCGATAAACGCTTATTGTGATTTTTTTTTACCAAAAATAGGTAGAAGAATATGTATCGGCCTAAACTGAGGAAATTTATTTTATAGATTTTTGGGGGATATTATAGCAAAAAGAAAGAAATATTGAATTTTTTAAAAATTGTGGCTCTATTTGTTTATAGCGCAAAAAATAAAAACCGCAGAGGTGATCAAATACCACCAAAAGAAAGCTCCATTTGTGAAAAAAAAAAAAGGACGCCAATTTTGTTTGGGAGCCCCGTCGCACGACCACGCAATTGTCTGTTAAAGTGGCGCAGTGTCGAATCGCAAAACCTGGCTGGGTCCTTTAGCTGCCCAAAGGTCCGGGTCTTAAGTGGTTAAGAGACCAAAAAGGATGAAAAAAAAAAAAAAAAAAAAAAAGTTTATTCTAAGCCTCCATGTACACTGGGCTTAAAAAAAAAAGGCTAGTTCCTTTGGCAGAAGAAAATGCTCAGAGGTTTTTTTTGGTACAAAAGTTTAGACGAGTTTTGCATTTTATTTTGGCTGTAAGCTCCAATCAGAAACAAGCCAGAAAGTTTTTTTTTTTTTCCTGCTTCTAAACGTTGAGCTCAAAATATGCCTGTAATCGTCATAATGTGCATGGACACATAGGATAACATTTAGCTGCTTCTGCAAGCAGAACACAAAACTTGTAAAAGCAGTGATATTTAAGCCAGTGTGTATGGAGCCTTAGGGCCCTTTTACACGTATGGACAGTATTGTCCGTATTTCATCCATCCATTTTTGGATGAAATACATGTATCCCTATGGGATAGCGAGGGTCAGACAGTCCGTGTTCATCCCATCCCCCCCCCCCCATTAGGGGAAAGCGGAGATCCGACGGGGCAAACCTGTCATCTGCTGGCTCAGCGGGGATCAACAGAGCGTTCTCCGCTTAGCAAGCGGATAAGAAAGGTACGGATCCTCACGGGATCGATACGTGGGAAAGGGCTTTAAGGGTTTACATTCACAAGTAATGGTCACAATAAGGTTACCAGTTCAAGGAGAGAAGTACAAAACACCCAACAACATAAACCCTTACCTGGTGCAGTGTCTAGCACAGAGAAAACCTCTCCTTTTGCGCTAGTGAATATGACTCCAGGTTTGCCACCACACTGCTGGCACAGTACAGGGGTGTCACTTGGCCACTCAGAACGGACTGGGGTCTGTGCTTCCTTGTCCTCTTTATCAGCATCTGGAGCAGACTCCATCTTTTCTTCCTCTGCAATTGCCACATTATCAAGCGTCTTCTTGAGATTCTCCTGCAGTTTCTTGATATCATCTAGGAATTTCTTTTCTCTAGTGAATTTTTCTGGCTCAGCAATTGGTGATGTTGGAGAACCAGTCAGAAGCTGCTCCACGGTCATGTTTTTCAGGCTCTCAAGAATCTTAATAGCCTCCTTAAGTTCTTTAAAGCTCTTGACAATCCCTTCTTTCTCATTCACTTTGGCCACAAGACCTGAAACCCCCAATGCAGCCGCAGAAGCACCCGGCTCTGCATCTTCGACTTCTGCTTGTGTTGTAGGCTCTGAAGCAGCAGTTTGGTTTTGGAGTTGCTCAATTGCCTCTGCCCCAAGCCGTGAGTTTTCATCCTCTGTTAAGCCATTGTCTGTCTCCCAGCTGTCACTGTCATCTTCCCATTCATCAGAGGAGGCACCGCTTGAGCTGCTGCCTACAGAGTCATAAAGGGATTCTTCAATCTCTGACTCCACATTGTACAATTGCTAAGAAACACAAAAAAAAATTGATCAGGAAGGAATCTGCAATATGGTGTACGAGTTAGAGTATAGCTTTTAGCTTTAATTCAGAAGAAAAGCATAGAATCTCTTTAAAGGGGTGTTCTAGCCAAAAAATGTGTTTATTAAAAGTCAGCAGCTACAAAAAGTGTAGCTGCTGGCTTTTAATAAACACTCACTTACCTGCTCCTGCTTTCCAGCGACGCGCCGACCGGGGCTCCGCTCCTCTCCCCCCCTCCCCAGCCGGGGTCTCCATCCCGACTGTGGGCACCCAGCCGTGACAGCCTTCGGCTTCACGGCCGGGCACCCACTGCGCATGTGCGAGCCGCACTGCGCATGCGCGCGCAGCTGATTGGAGAGGCAATCGCATGGGACCTGTCAGTGTCCCATGTGATCGCCTACAGGGAGGGGCTGGTGTAGGCGATTAAGGCTTAATCGCCTAACCAGCCCCTCGGCGGAAGCAGAAAGTGGGACAGAAAGTCCCACTCCTACTGAAGCCGCCACTCCCCCCCCCAAAAAAATTACATGCCAAATGTGGCATGTAAGGGGGTGAGGAGTGGAACAAGAGGAAGTTCCAAATTTGGGTGGAACTTCTCTAAGGTTTTTAGAGCCATCTGCTGGCAAGACTCCTCTATTTGCCCTGGTGACCACCAACATCCGAACAGAAAACAATGGGAAATAATGGTTCTAGTAGTCATCAGAACAGGAAGAGCAAACATTTTAATAGAAACATCTCCCTCAGTGACAGCTTAGAGGCCATATCCTTTTATTTTATAGAGATGGCTGCTCATTTCCTGTTGAACCTTAGAGACAGGAAGTGAAAATAAATGTTCACAACCAGACAAATGTATTTTATGCGACAGACCAACAAAGTGGCACATAATTGTGAAGTGTAAGGAAAATGATCAATGGTTTTCAATTTTTTTTACAAACAAAAATTATCTGAAAAAAGTGGCGTGCATTTGTATTCAGCCCCCTTTACGCCGATACTACCAAGTCTAGTTTTATTGAAATTTCCATACAAATTTATAATAAAAAAAAAGGATATTATCCATGTACAACAGGAAACCACTCAAGCATTATAATAATGTAAATAGCATAAAACACGTTACATATAGACGTGTGTGTACATCCCACATAAACCCTGATTGAAAAAAATTGCATAAACCAATTTCGATACTATTGGGGAAAGTCAACCAAAATAAAAAATAAAAAAACTCATATTGCAAGGAAAAATAAGAGGTTCACCAAACAACTCAGATTGTTAGACCCCTGGACTGAATAATCATATCAAATCTCCCTCAACCCAACGTGGTTGTAGTCTATAGTTTACTACTCCCCATCTTCAACTCCCACAAGGGTATGGACACATCACACAACACCTGACATGACAAAATGCACAGACAAAAAAAAGAAAATTAAAAAAAAAATAAAAAAAAAGAAGAAAGAAGAAGAAAGAAGAAGAAGAAGGGGGAAGAGAAAAGAGGGGGGACACAAAAAGGGAAAAATAAAATTAGGTAATGTAACCAGAATTGGACACCCGGATAGACCTTGAATTACTCAGGACCAAGTTCCAATCTTGCAGCAGATTCCTCTGGCTTGATTTGAATATTCAAGTCTAGAGTCCATTTATTTGTAAATTCTGGGAAGTGCGGATGAAGTTTCAAAATAAGAACCCTATATACCAAGGAAAGAATGTGATCTCATATACTAGTATCCTGTAAAACAAGGGTAGGCAACCTTAGAGAGGCAGAGGTCTACCTGAACATGGAAGTCAAATATTACTGGCAGTTCACAGCAGAAAATAGTGCGGCAAAGGCACGTTCAGTCCATGTTTTTTGCACTGCAAAGCACACTGCCTTTGCGTTCTGTTGTGTGCGCCAATACATTGCAATCTGCGTTTGTGGCGCCATTAACAAACAGTGTGTTTGCCTGCACCAGATCATATGGTACTACAGTACCATGCGATTTGGTGCAGTGTGTTTTTTGACTAGTAGTGCATGCAGTACTTTGTGAGGTCTGGTGTGATATGCATCCCATTTAATTGAACAGACTGCACAATTGCACCACATTGAATCACACAGGAACATGGACTCCTACCCCCCTTTAGCCACAGAGGCAGCAGCCAAGGGTATGCACATGGCACATCAGGACTTAGGCTCCATGCACACTGAAGCTGATAGATAGATAGATATCTATCTATCTACTTTCAATGTTTTTTTTTTAGCATTTTGGCAATAGCTTTAATCAGCGTTTCAGTGTAGCTTTTATCAGCTTTTTTTTTTAAATGGATAAAAAAAAAAAAAAAATTGAATATCGTGCAAAAGTTAATTTCACTAATGCAACTAAAAATGTGAAACTAATATTACGAGATAGTTCAAGCCATGCTTTAATCATAATCGTGACGATTATGGCTTACAGCTCATAAAAAAACCCAAATCCACAATCTCAGAAAATGTAAATATCGTAAAAAAAAGGTGCAATATTCTAGGCCAGGGGTGGCAAACCAGTGGCCCGCGGAGCCCTCTGATGTGGCCCGCGACCTCCTGCTCTGGAATAGCGGGATGGCAAGCCCAGATCACAGGTTGCCGATCTCCCATACCACAGCATCAGTGTTGTGAATGAAGCTGGTGGTAGAGGAAGAAAGCGGCTGCGGAGCAGAGCCCCATAAGCTGATGTTTCCTCTACAGCGCTGGCTTTGCTGCAGAAGGAGTCTATGGCAACGTTCAGTTAACCTACAGGATAGACACAGGTGCACTTCATAGCACCCGCGGTGTGGGTAAACCACAGAACATCAGTTCAAAGCAGTCTTAGGCCCTTTTCACATGATCAACCCGACCAAATGGGACCCTCAATTCACCTCTACAGAGTGACAGATGTCCATTTACGCCCGCCTACCTCCAATCCAAAAAACAGAAGGGAATTCGTTCATCTGGGCGGATCCTAAGGCCTATAGAGTAGCCGCGACCTGTCATCCGCCCATTGTGGCCCACGACTGGTTACCAAGTTGCTTAAGTGGCCCTCGCTCTTCAAAAGGTTGGGCACCCCTGTTCTAGGCTCAAAGTGTCCCACTCTCAGGGATCTCAGTCTGGTTCAGTAGGAATCATAATCATTGGAAAGACTGCTGACCTGACCGTTGTGTAGAAAACCCTCATTGACACTCTCCATGAGGAGGGAAAGCCTCAAAAAGGTAATTGCAAAAAAAGTTGGATGTTCCCAAAGTGCTGTATCAAAGCACATTAATAGAAAGTTATGTGGAAGGGAAAGGTGTAGAAGACAAAGGTGCACAAGCAGCAGCCTGGAGAGGATCGTCAGGAAAAAGGTCATTCAAAAGTGTTGGGGACTTTCACAAGGAGAGGATGGAGACTGGAGTCCGTGCATGAAGAGCCAACACACACAGACGGATCCTGGAAATGGGCGTCAAATGTTGTATGCTTCTTGTCAAGCCCCTCCTGAACAACAAACAGAAGCGTCTTATCTGGGCTAAAGAAAAACAGACCTGGTCTGTTACTCAGTGGTCCAAAGTCCTCTTTTCTGATGAGAGCAAATTTTGCATCTTATTTGGAAACCAAGGACCCAGAGTATGGAGGAGGAATGGAGAGGTACACACTGCAAGATGCTTGAAGTACAGTGTGAAGTTTCCAGTCTGTTGGAGAGCCAGGTCATCTGCTGGTGTTGGTCCACTGTGCTTCATTAAGTCCAGGGACAATGCAGCTGTCTACAGAAGGAAGCATGAAATGCTCCAAAATCTCCTAGTAGACGAGCTCTATGGAGATGCGACTTCATTTTCCCAGCAGGACTTGGCACCTGCCCACACTGCCAAGAGCACCAAAACCTGGTACAATCCTTGTTTCATTGATTGCATGTAATATTCAATTTTTTTTGAGATTGTGGACTTGGGGTTTTCATGAGCTGTAAGCCATAATCACAATTATGACAAATCACAGCTTGAACTAGCTTACTTTGCATGCAATGAGTCTCATATCTTAAGTTGCATTAGTGAAATAAACTTTTGTACAGTATTATAAATTTTTCACCTGTAGAGCGGCCCTATTCACTCACAACCCGAACTGAGCAGTGTGCCCCCAGAGAGCAGAGGAAAGTGTCACAATGCCCACCACATTTCCATCAGCAGTTGTGTATCCTCTTCATACAGCAATAGGAAAGCATCATTCTTTGCATTGATCCAAACGCCCTTCCACAGGCTGGTGTAAAAAACCTATAGAGAACAGTCCATAAGTGGGCTAGTGATTCACAGACACGAATAGCTGCAGCTCTCTAGATTTCCTGTAGGTGGCAGGAACAATACATGCATATCCAAGATGGTGTCTCGCCACAAGGAGAAGAATCGTGGTTCCCTGGAGCCGAATGGCTCCTCTTTGGCATTTGGCCACGGTTCTTTAGCACACAGCCACGGCTCTCCAGTACCTCCCCGGCACCCGGCCATGGTTTCTCAGTGGCCATAGGCTCCCAAAGTACCTGGTGATGGGTATCCGGTTCCCGGCTGTGGGTCCCCATCACAGCTTTCCAACACCCGGCCGAGGCCCACTGACACCTTGGCAGGACTCTAATAGCTGGGGACGGCTCTCCAGTTTCCAACCACGGACATCCAATGCCTGGCAATGGCTCATCAGTTCCTGGCCATATGCTGGGTAGCCAGCATGCACGGAGTCCAGGAAGGACGCTGCGGCTTCAGATGCCAACACTGGAGATGGTGGCACTGTGCAGGAACTTCAAAGAAAACGTATGCAGTACAAATAGAAAACTGTGCATAGTTTACAGCATACCTTTGTGACATTGCTCGAGACACGAGTATTCTAGAGGTATTTTTATTTTTAAAGTCATATTTCAGCCAGAACTCCACTTTAAGTTTGTGGATCCCATCACCAAGAGTGTTGTAATTTTCCATTTTAGCTTTGGGATTTGAACTATGAAATCAAAGACATCTTTGGGAAAAAATAAAATAAAAAATTGTGTCCTCAATGTACATCTTTGCCAGCACATCATGGATCAAGCACTGTCCAAATGTTGTATTGTAGAATGATCACATCGCAATATGCAATGTTTTAGAGCCATGCATCATCAGGCATGAGAGAAGTGCATCCAGCAATAAAAAAATAAAAAAATAAAAAGAGAAAAAAAAAGTCCCCCCCGCCCAATGATGTAATAGGACATCATAGATCCACCAAAACAGCACAGTATACAGCTTAAAAAAAAAACAGACCTCAGATGCACCTGCAATCAGAGAACTAATGACAACTCATACTTAATCAGTGCTATGGGGGAGTCCCTCTGGTCCACAAGTAGTGTGTGAAGGTACCCGGACAACTGATAAAGAAAAGCCATCAGGGTCTGTGTTGCTAGGTGGCCCAACCTTACATCCAATCAGGCAAGCATACATTGGCCGAGAATGCGCTATGCGGCCAACCATATCTTGGCAACATGGACGCTGGCCAAAATCGCTCCCACTTCTATCAATCTGCCCAGTGAGGAGTGAGAGAGACCAGAGAGTTGCTGCTCTTGGGCACAGCGCTGGATCGAGATTGGGTTCAGGCAAGTATAAAGTGGGGCTGGAGGGACCAATAGCACAGGTTTTTACCTCAATGCAGAAAATGCATTAAGGTAAGAAAAATAAATAAAGCATTAATACTTTAGAACCACTTTAACCTATAAAAAAAAAAAATATATAGTCAAGTAAACGGACCCCCACTGACAGTGTTATACTTGATATCCAGGGTTTTAATGATCTCTGGTCATAAAGGGGTTAAGCCATAAAGCTATTCTGATGTACTTTACCAAATATATATTATATATCAGATAAGCCAAATAGATTATGCTGGTGCATCAGCCAAGCTTTAACCCACAGCCATTATAACACAGGAATCGATTGACTAAAATTTTATTCCCGGGTGAGCCTTCTCTTAAGCGAATCTCCAGTTCCCTTATTGCCAACATTCTTGCTTCTACATCTTCCATAAATACTGTACTTTAAAATAAAAAAGTCAGCATGGGCTTGTTTTAAAGCTCATTTACTGCTGGCTTAACACTTAGAAATGCATAACCGTTTATAATCAGGACACAGATTCACTTTACGTTATGTGTAGAACAACGGAAATAAAATAGTTTTTACTTGTACATGAAATGTATTGTTCTGTTGCAGCATTACTTTAGCGGCCTTAGAATGTTCTCTTTATACAAAACTTATAGATTATTAATGGGAGGTTGCCATCAAGGAACATTACACTTCTGTTTTTGTACATATATGTAAAAAAAAAAATATCTGGAGATCCTACCAGAAAGGCACAAATGAAGAAAAAATTGAAAAAGTTGCGCTGCTTATGAAAGATAAGTGTAGCGGCCAGCACCAACAGTGGAACAATGTTACATACAAAAATAAAAATGTGCATCGCTGCACTTTTATCTTTTTACCAGAAAGGCACACCAAACTGATGGGTAACTAGTAGGGTTGTCCCGATAACACTTTTTTAGGACCGAGTACAAGTACCGATACTTTTTTTCAAGTACTCGCCGATACTGAATACCGATACTTTTTTTTAATCTCATGTGACAGCGGCACATGTGTCAGTATGTTTTTTGTTTTTTTTTTAGCTTTAACAATTTGTTTTTAATTAATTTTTTTATTTATTTATAATGCTTTCTTTTTTTTTTTTTAAGGGGGGGGGGCCATGTCAGTGTGTTTTTTCTTTAATTTGTTTTATTTTCTACAACCTTTTTTAGCCCTGTTGGGGGGGCTTTGGTGAGATATCAGGGGTCTTAACAGACCTCTGACATTTTCCCTTTGAGATGGAGAAAGGGACTAGGGACAAATGTTCCCCTGTCCCTTTCTCAGCAGCATCAGTTGCGCTGAAAATGAATGGAGTGAAGACAGCGTCTTCTCTTCATTCATAAACTGAAACATTTGTAATCACAGATTACAATGTTTCAGTTTTGTGAATGGACAGTCAGTGATCACTGGCTCTGTCCATTCGGAGCAGTAAGGAGCCGGATTTACCGGCTCCTACCCCGCTCTCCATCCTGACAATTCCAGGGGGTGGAGGAGAGGCACAGAAGGGGAGAAACACGGTGGGATGCACAGCGGCTTTCAGCTGCTTTAAAATCAGCAGTGATCGGTGCTTGGAACTTCCCCATGCACTGATCACCACTGACAGTACAAGTATCGGGTGAAGCATCGGGAGCATTTGCCCGAGTACAGCTTAGGACACCCAGTTTTCCTCCATGTATATATTTTTCTATCAACCCTTTCTTTGTATATTTTATGTAGGGGTCTCGCCATTATTTCATTTTCTACAAGGATACATTGCAGTCAACTCCAGGGAAGCTTGGGTCTCCACTTTTCATTTCCCGAACCCCCCTTATTTTTACCTGGTTGCTTTCCCTCTTTTTTTTTCCCTCTTAATTTCCTTAACCGGGCACATACCTGTTGCCCATTGTCACTTGAGCGCCCCTTGATCTCCTAGTCTTGTTTCAGTAATTTGGATCATACGATTTCCCCCTTTAGGTTTTCCTCTACACCTCAAAAGGATATTGTATACTTTGATTATTGTTTGTCACTATGGACATAAATGGAGCCTCATTTCTGTGATGTAGGAGTTCTCTTTAATGCTTCTCGGTTTGTCTTTTTCCTACAAAATGTTAATAAAACCATAACCATTAAATCCCAAACAGTGTAGTCAGACCTGCATGAGTTCTGCTCTGCTAGTGTACAGGAGACCTCCTACTCTCCTTCACTCAGTAGTCCAGCAGGAGAAAACAGCTGACAACACTGGTTAAAGTGGATGTAAAGCCACTCTCATCCTTTCTAAACTACTGCCATAGTGCTGATCTATAGGGATATAGATGCCTCCTGCATGTATCCTTACCTGTCAAATGTCTCCCCTCTGTCTGTTATAAGAACTGAAAAACTGCAGATTCTGTGGGTGGATCTGTGGGTGGAGTTGTGATGTCAGTAGACTCCCCGCCCACCTCTACACTCCCCTTGTCAACATGTATTTTCTATTGTGTATTCCTTACACTAAATTCTGCTATGATCACCAACATCCAGTCAAAATCCAGCAAAGTAACCACGACAAGAAAAGGAGTGGGGGTGGGAATTAAAAAATAATGCCCGTCTCCAGGCTAGTGCATGAAATGAGGTAAATAACCTGTCACTCACAGAAAGGGGGCGGGACAGACTTAGGTTTTTCTCTGCTTGTTTTATTTCACTGCACAAAAATTGCTCAGAGCTGGATTAACTCTGTGTGGCAAGACTGTGCACAGATTATAGAAAATCTTAAACTGTACATTGTAACATCAAAAAAAAAAAAAAAAAAATATTTTTGTGGTTCACATCCACTTTAAGATTTTAGTACTGTTTTTTTTTGTTAAAAAAAAAAAAAAAAAAAAAAAAGAAGATTTTAGTACTGGAGAGTCAAGATTTCTTAGCTAACTACAGTAAGTTAGAAAGCAAAGTGATTTTGGGCAGATCAACACTTTTACAGCACTGCGGATGCCCCATTCCTCCCACCCCAGTGGTGGTTCCCAGGCTCTACCATTCCTCTGGGGAGCCCAGGACTGCAGTAAAGTATTTAGATGGCTTCCAACAAAAGATGGAGCATCATCCTTCCCCAACCTCCTCTAATGAAAAAACCTGGAAGTGAAAATGGTTTTGTAATTTTTTGTGTTTCAGAGCCATTAGCCAACTGAACATAATCTGTGCTTGTATGGAGCTGCAACTGTGCTTTTTCTCCATACAGTGTGATGGATCAGGGCTCAGAGCTGTAGGCTGCGTAAAAACTTCAGATCCCCAACACCCTTGCTTATAGATCAAAAGAGAAATACTTTCTTCTCTTGTTTTCAGAATAATCTACAGATTTTTTTTTTTTGTATACTGCAGATACACAGCTACAACTTATGTAGGAGGATGCGTTTTATCTTTGTGCATCACCTACTTCTAGTCACTTCACTGGGTACATGTGTGGGTTTACAACCACTTTAAATAAAAATGTATGTATGTATGTATGTATGTATGTATGTATGTATATATAAAACATACATACACACAAGTGCAAATGCATGCATATAAATAGTGACTGCTTGCAACACAAAGTATTGCCACGAATGTTGGATTGGATGCACTAACTTTGTAATTCACAATTAACTCTAAACTGATAACCTGTAAAAGGCTTTTAAAGCACCACCTATGGAGAATTGTAGGCACTGCAGTTTGTTGCATGTGCAAAAATGTAAATCTCGACATGTTTGAGATCTATTTGACCCAACACCATCTTTTATAATTTTACCAAGAATTGGGTATTCTATTTTGTTTGAGTGCACTAAAACCCATTTAAAGTGGATGTAAACCCAAAAAAAAAAATTGTATGTATATATATGTACAGTATAAGATTTCCCATCATCTGTGCCCAGTCTTGCCACACAGAGTTGATCCAGCTCTGAGCAATCCTCTTTTGTTCAGTGAAATAAAATGGCCTTACAGAGAAAAACCTTAGTTTGTTCCGCCCCCTTGCTGTAAATGACAGGTTATTTACATATCTCATGTGCTAGCCTGGAGACAGGCATTATTTTTTTTTAATTCCCACCCCCACTCCTTTTCTAAAGTCATGTGGTTACTTTTCTGGATTTTTGACTGGATGTTAGTGATCATATCAGAAATTAGTGTAAGGAATACACAAGAAAAATGCATGTTGACAAGGGGAGTGTAAAGGTAGGTGGGGAGTCTGACATCACAACTCACCAACAGAACTCCAGACAACAGATCCACCCACAAAATCTGCAGTTTTTATAACAGAGGGGAGACATTTGACAGGTAA
The DNA here is from genome assembly GCA_029574335.1 of Rana kukunoris. Lineage (NCBI taxonomy): Eukaryota > Metazoa > Chordata > Amphibia > Anura > Ranidae > Rana > Rana kukunoris. The sequence goes on from CM056060.1 coordinate 102,177,684, forward strand.
GGATACATGCAGGAGGCAACTATATCATTATAGATTAGCACTATGGCAATAGTTTAGAAAGTGTAACTGGGAATAGATTTGGACAAATGCAATAGACTTTAGACAGTACCGTCTATTGGACGTTGGTACACCAACATTGGCATTCACAGCGTCTAGTCGCCCTGTGGTTTATGCATTTTTTTTTCTCTAGCAAGACCCATTTAAGTAGTTTAGAAAGGATGAGAGTGGGTTTACATCCACTTTAAGTATATTTAAAAAAAAATTCAACAGCTACCATTTCACTTTCCAGGTCCCCCGTTTCCAGAAAATGTATGTTTGGGGGTTGCGAAACACGTATGTGAAAAATACGAAAATTGCCCTGGACACCAGGTGGTTATAGACAAAAAAACATTGGAATATGCATATGTTAATTTTGTTTATGAAAAAAAGTGTAATATATTGTATCTTACTAGTCCTTATGTGGTGCCTGCATTCGTTTTTCACTAGGTAATCCTGCAAACACTTCCTGTCCCTGGGTGTCTGTATCACTTTCCCACTACCTCTATAAAGAGAAGGAGACCCGATCGTTACCCTAGGCTATCCAGATATGGATAACAAACGTGTCCAAATCTCTTCACCTTCAATACATGGGAAGCAGGGAAACGGGTAGTTTACCAAAAGATAGTTAAGAAATTCTTTGGTGCAGCTCACAGGAAGTGACAAGAACACATTTCTAAAAATTCTCTTACCTTTAATAAAAAAAAAAAAAAAGTGAAATGAATCAAGCCTCCACAGAACAAGCATTCATATACTGCATTTTTGTTCTCGTGTTTCGATTCAAATAGGTGCAGTCACTGTTCAGGTATTGAGAAAGCCAAGTATGCCAAATGCTTAAATAGTCTGCAGGGGAGACTCCTCCAACCAAGCTATTTAACGTGGATGGAGAAACCTATGTGCGTATGGCTAGCCTAAATTTAAAATAGGGTTGTCCCGATGCCTCTTTTTTAGGGCCGAGTACAAGTACCGATACTTTTTTCCATGTACTCGCCGATACCGAACACAAATACTTTTTTTTAAGGTGTCCCCAAATGCAGCCATGTCATGTCCCCCCCACATATTGCAGCCATGTCCCCCCCACATATTGCAGCCATGTCCCCCCCACATATTGCAGCCATGTCCCCCCCACATATTGCAGCCATGTCCCCCCCACATATTGCAGCCATGTCCCCCCCACATACTGCAGCCATGTCCCCCCCACATACTGCAGCCATGTCCCCCCCACATACTGCAGCCATGTCCCCCCCACATACTGCAGCCATGTCCCCCCCACATACTGCAGCCATGTCCCCCCCCACATATTGCAGCCATGTCCCCCCCACATATTGCAGCCATGTCCCCCCCACATATTGCAGCCATGTCCCCCCACATATTGCAGCCATGTCCCCCCCACATATTGCAGCCATGTCCCCCCCACATATTGCAGCCATGTCCCCCCCACATATTGCAGCCATGTCCCCCCCACATATTGCAGCCATGTCCCCCCCACATATTGCAGCCATGTCCTCCCCACATATTGCAGCCATGTCCCCCTCACATATTGCAGCCATGTCCCCCTCACATATTGCAGCCATGTCCCCCTCACATATTGCAGCCATGTCATGTCCCCCATATATGCAGCCATGTCATGTCCCCCATATATGCAGCCATGTCATGTCCCCCCATATATGCAGCCATGTCATGTCCCCCATATATGCAGCCATGTCATGTCCCCCATATATGCAGCCATGTCATGTCCCCCATATATGCAGCCATGTCATGTCCCCCATATATGCAGCCATGTCATGTCCCCCATATATGCAGCCATGTCATGTCCCCCATATATGCAGCCATGTCATGTCCCCCATATATGCAGCCATGTCCCCCATATATGCAGCCATGTCCCCCATATATGCAGCCATGTCCCCCATATATGCAGCCATGTCCCCCATATATGCAGCCATGTCATGTCCCCCATATATGCAGCCATGTCATGTCCCCCATATATGCAGCCATGTCATGTCCCCCATATATGCAGCCATGTCATGTCCCCCATATATGCAGCCATGTCATGTCCCCCATATATGCAGCCATGTCATGTCCCCCATATATGCAGCCATGTCATGTCCCCCATATATGCAGCCATGTCATGTCCCCCACATATGCAGCCATGTCATGTCCCCCACATATGCAGCCATGTCATGTCCCCCACATATGCAGCCATGTCATGTCCCCCACATATGCAGCCATGTCATGTCCCCCACATATGCAGCCATGTCATGTCCCCCACATATGCAGCCATGTCATGTCCTCTACATATTGCAGCCATGTCATGTCCCCCATACCTTTAGTACCGTGGATGATGCCGCATACCGCCATGTATTGTTATCGCCGCATTACAGGCACCTGTTTGAATTCTTAATTGCCGCCGTGTATAGACACTCCCCTTCTCGGGATTGGACCAATCCCGAGCAAGAGGGAGTGTCTATACACGGCTCAGTGCATAGACACTCCCCCGTGCTCGGGATTGGACAGATCCATTCAATCCCGAGAAGGGGAGTGTCTATACGCGGCGGCCATTAAGAATTCAAACAGGTGCCTGTAATGCAGCGATTACAATACACGGCGGTATGCGGCGACGGCTTTGTGGTATGTGGCGGCTTGCGGTGGCGGTGGGAAGTATTCTATTTAGGCATCAGGGGTATTTGCGCGAGTACAAGTACTCGCGCAAATACTCGGTATCGGTCCCGATACTAGTATCGGGACAACCCTAATTTAAAACATCTTTTTTTTTTAGAATACACAGAGAAATCCCTGTATAAAGATTAAGCAGTGACATTCAATATTCTTACCGTTGGAAGAAGAATTGACCTAGAGTTGTTAGTCCAAATAACTTGTATCTTGCTATCGGTGTTTACACGAGCCACTTGTCCCACCGAGGGCTGGAGGTCAGCGGAAACAGAGAGAATATATAATCAGATAGATTAATGGTTTTGTGCCAATTTCATTTTAAAAACTTTAACACATGCAAGTAAAAAAATAAAATTAAAATAATAATTTTTAGTTGAGGATAGAGTAGGGAAGTTCAGTTTACTTTGTGTGTGTTCTGTCAAGGAAATTTCCCTTAATTACCTGTCCCAGAGATGCGACAAATGAGGGGAATTCCTACTTTGATAACTGGCCCTGGAAAATTTGCTCTCATCCTAACACTAGGGTGGAGGTAGAGATTGGGAAGAGGCTATTTTTGGACTTTTAAAAAAAAGGTACCATATATTAACTGACAAGTACACAGTCAAGATTTAAAAAGTACAAATAATATTAATACATACAATTTAAAACTAGGGTGGCAACATTTAGAAATGTTAACCTACATAGTTGGGACACAGACAGCAATAAGCAGGCAGGAGTCCTAACCCATGACTACAATATTCATAAAGAAAATTATATACACACACACACATATATACACACATGTATGTATGTATGTATGTATGTATGTATGTATGTATGTATGTATGTATGTATGTATGTATGTATGTATGTATGTATGTATGTATGTATGTATGTATGTATGTATGTATGTATGTATGTATGTATATATATATATGTATGTATATATATATATATATATATATATATATATATATATATATATATATATATATACATATACATACACACACACACACACACACACACACATATAAAAAAAAAAACAAACACACACACACCACAGGTTTTGGCTATACATACACGCTAAAAAATAAAATTGCATGCATACCATCTACGAGACAAAGCCAACGCTACTTGCACAATTTTATGTGGCTGCAGCATGTATGACGCATCAACTAGAGTCAGTAGTCACTCACATATCCCTGAACCTGCTCTATGGTTCTGTTCCCCTCTCCCTTTAGGTGCGTTTTTGGCAACCTCCAGCTATCATCACTTCCCCATACTGTTTACATACAAAGGTAGGAAAGATGCACACAGCTGATCCCTTTGCACACCTAAACTTTTTCCGGTTAGCAGTGACAGACTCACTCCATTCACGTCCTCCCTTTTCTACGCAACTGATCAGGTGTGTGCAGAAATATCAGTGGACATGGAAATATGAATTTGAAAGAAGTATTTTCCTTCTGGTGCACCCCACTTTTTCCAAAAGGGAAAGATATTCCTGATCAGTATAGGGGCCTTTAGATTAGTAAATATTGTAATTATTAAATAGGAAAGCACGCATGAGAGATAGTAGGGCTGCACACCCCAGATAATTGCAATATGGAATGGTTCAACCAAGGTTTTTTTTTAAGCAGTATATTTAGTCAAAAATAAAAGATTTTTAATAAAAGTCTTATTATACCAAAATGGAATTTAAATTCATGAGTTTGTTTAAAAATATAAGCACTCGTTACACATTAAAGGACATGTTCCATCATAAATAGCGATATTCTCACAGTGGAGCAAAGCATGACATTACAAATTGCAAACCACAATAATAATACACCAATGCGTTTCGACCCATGTAGTCGTGGTCTTCAGGGGGAATTTTAATTCTAGAAAGATGTAAAAAACTCAGAATGCCAACGCATCATAATATACAGGCATTGACATACGCAAGAATGGTATATTTACCGGTAGAATTGGAAAAAGGTCCTATTAATAGAAATAAAAAAAAAGTTTGGTGATCCCCCATCTCCAAGGTGGAATTCAGCTCCAAAGAGCTTACAAGAAACCACATACTTGGGCCACTAGAAAAGGAGAAGACATCTCCTGAGATGCAGCTCCCAATTAATAACCATAAATGAGTAAAGGGGGGGCGGGGGAAGAGTCTCATTTAAAGTCCCATTTCTCCCCCTCCCCCTTTTTTGTAGTTACTACTTAGGTATTTCAGGTTATATTCTTGTATACATTTTAATAGATGGTCATACTTTGACCATACCGACAGAGAATACCAGACTAGAAAAAAAAGTGGGGATATTTATATAGTATTGTTCATTTTAAATTTTAATTGTAAAATATGTTCTTCTAAAATTTATATTTTTCACACCATTTGTCGTGTGTGTCTTATTTGAAGTTCTATGGGTAATGCTCACATACCCATTTTTTTTATTTATTTAATATATTAAATCATACAAAAAAAAAAAAATATATATATATATATAAATTTCTTCACCAATATAAAAAAAGAAAAAAAAAGAAGAAAGATTATTGTAACTTCAAATATGACACACATACATGACAAATAGTGTCAGACATTTTACAATTAAAATTAATATGAATACTTTAAATATTCCCCCTTTATCTACCGGTAGTCCGATATTCTCCATCACTACTATTCAAAGTATGACTATTACTTACTTGACAAATACCATTGTCTCAAGTATACAGAAAATAAAATTAACAGGAAGGGCATTTCAGACCGTGAAAGCCAAAATGAAAAATGAAATGCATCAAAATCAGAAGAAGAAAATCACCAGATGAAAGCTTAGGTAGAGGTCCAAGGGGCTCATACTTTGTTGTACTTCCATTGGCAACCCCCATTCATAGAGGTGATCCTATACATAGACAGGGCTGCGTCTATCAGTGCCTCCCAGGAAGAGAGGGTTGGAGGGGATGGTGAGATCCAACAGAATCTCCTTTTTTGCACAAAAAAAAATAAAATAATAATAATAATAATAAAAAAAAAAAAAAATAATAATAATAATAATAATAAAAAAAAGAAGAAGTAGGACAGTCATTTAGAATGATGAGAGCGCTGAGCATCCTCATGGACCCCCCCCAACAGGGCCAACTCTGGCAGGACCGAAAGGGACAGTTGTAATCTCAGAATAATTTAGTTGAACACTGTTGACCAATAGGGCGATATAAATTGAAAAATTCCCAGAACATGTGAAAAAAATGTGTGTTCTACATCTTTACCAGATCGGATCTCTATTTGGGAAAATACGTTGGTGTTTCTGGGGCTTGTAATAAATTCTATGTGGGAATTTCACCTGAATGAGCTCGTCATTGAAAGACCTGACCAGTTTAGGGCCATGTTCGAGGCAATCCTCCCAAGCCTTCCTATCTAGTGATGGTATATCTGACAGGTCTCCCACAACTTCTCCACCTTAGGTAAGTCGGTGCCCAGGAGTGCTCCATACAGAGTTGAGAGTTAACCAAGGTCTCCCTGGGAAAAAAGTTCTTTGATTAGGGTCAGCCTGGAGGAGAGGCAACTGGGGAAAATGGGCCTTAGCAGCATGATGCAGTTGTAAATACCTAAACCGCATCCATTGGGGCAATTGGTATTTAAGAAGTAATTTAGCAATCAATAATAGCATACCTTGGGGCATAACATGACTCAGAACTGTAATACCATATCTGGTCCATATTTGGGGGTCTGTAAAGGGGCGGACCTGTGGTAAGCTGAGATTACCCCACATTTGTTGTGCTGAAGACCACCGATTAGGTCATATAAACCACAATCTAGCAGCTACCCACATCCTCCACATAGCTTGGGCTCTGGGTGTATTGTGCCAACCTAGGGACCGCTCCTCCTTCATTGTTACGAATTGGGAACTGCATTGCAGGAGCTGTCTTGTCTTCTCCTTTTCTGGAGGTAAAAGAGCGTGGTTTCTTGAAAGCTCTTTGGAGCTGGAGGGCTCATGAGGACTCTGGATCACTAAACTTCTTTAAAATTTCTGGTTATAGGACATTTTTCCCCAAATCTACTCTCTAGCAGTAAATATACCATTATTATGTATGTAGATATGTATATTATGATATGTTAGGAGTTTGATATGTCTTTCTAGAATGAAAAATCGCCCTGAAGACCACGACTAAATGGGTTGAAACGCGTTGGGGTATTAATGTGGCAGGCATTCTGTAAGGTAATGTTTTTCTCCACTGTGATACTATCGCTGTGTATGATGGAACATGTTCTTTAATGTGTAACCAGAGCTCATATTTGTAAACAAATTTATGAATTTGAATTCCATTTTGGTATAAAAAAATAAAAAATTGGACTTAATTTGCAGCTAAAAAAAAAAACCTTGGGGGAACCATACCATATATTGCAATTAAGCTGCAGTGGAGCGATCGCACAATAAATCGGATCATTGGTACAGAGCATTTGAGAGCCAATGACAACAGTTTATCCGATCAGACAAACACAAAAATGTTCCCATACGATACCAGATTGTAAGATTTTTGTTCAATTGGTACAGTTGTCCGAAAGTACACTACAACATGTGACATTAATTCAGATTTTTTTATTCTGTCGTGCGAGAGTTTCCGTTTTTGATATACAAAAAAAAAAAAAAAAAAGACCATCTGTCATCCGATTTTCAGATCGTATGCACGGGCCATAAAAGTCAAAAAACGACACCTGCTCTTTAGCCAAGCTATGTGCTCTGGCATGCACACACACACACACACACACACACACACACACACACACACACACACACACACACACACACACACTATATATATTAGATAGATAGATATATATATATATATCTATCTATCTCTATCTCAAAACTAAACATGGCTATACATACAATTTAAGGCAGTTGCTTCAAGAGAGTCACAAACTCTCAAAAAGACCAGATTGTTTGAACGGTATTATATATGAAAAGCAGTAAGGTGGTTACTCTCTACCAACAGAACCACTTCACTAGATGAGGAAGCTGGCTCCAAAAGCTTTTTTTTTTATACATAGCAAAATGCCAGTAAAAAACGCTGGTCCATGTATGAAATAACCGATTTGTGTGCCGAGAAGGACAGAGCTCATCCCAGCTCTAGACAAAGAAGAAGAAGAAGGGAAACATCCAGAAAGTCGCACATTACACACAAAAAATGCTTATGCTGAAAAGAAGCTCAATAAAAAAAAAAAAAAAAACACACACACACACGAACACTGCAAATGCTAAATATAGACAGTCCAGTTTGCTAAATCTTTGTATAATTCTCGGTAATAGAATGTAAAGTTGGTCAGCAATACATACGACTGCAGCTACCCACCTCCCTGTCCCTGTTTGAGGTTAATAACATGCAGCAATAGGCTGCACCCAGCTTCACCTAAACAAACAGGTTACCTGGGTGCCATCTGGAAGAACATCGATCTCTGTGCCCCCAAGTCGTATCACAATGTCTGTTGTTCGAAAACGAAAATCTGGGTGATCAGCTATGTCATATACGCTGACATCCTCTTCTTCTCCCACAACCTGTAAGGCCAATGGGTCATCTTTATTACAGCCAAGATTCAAGCCACTAAACACGTCACAGTCAAAATATATTTTAAAGAAACACAACCAGGCCTATGACCCAGCCTCGGCTTGTGACTGGACAACAAAGGAGCATTAGTACATTGATGTTATTCCATTTCTCCAACCTACTAAAACCATGATTACAATTGCACTGTGCAAAGAAATGGAGCCCTGATGGGTTGACTGTGCTCCCCCCTCTCTTTAAAGGGTAACAGCTGCTGAACGGGGAGGGGGGTTACATGAGACCAGTACTTTCACTGATTATATGCATTTAAAGTGGTTAGAAAAATAAATAAACCTTTACCTTAATGCAGTATCAACCCCTAAATACTTACCCGTGTCTTTCCTCGATCCAGAGCTGTGCCTGTCTGTAGCTGCTCTCTCCTCTCTTCACACATTCACAGAACAGAGGAGGGAAACAATGGAAGCCATTGGCTCCTGCTGCTGTGAATCAAATCCTGAGAAGGGAGCGGGGACGAGACGCAATGTGTGCATCTATGGATGCACAAAGCCGGCTTGGGATTGAGCCCACACGACTGCCCCTCTAGCAAACAGCTTGCTAGGGGGGGCACATGGAGGAGCAAAGATCATCAGTGTGGGACCCAAGAAACGGAGGCTTGGAGTCGCTTTGTACAATTTGCATAGAGCAGGTAAGTGTAATATATTGTTATTTTTAAAAGCAGAGTTCCAACGAAAAAAAAAAAAATGTAAAGCCCCACTCCTCTCCCCCTCTTCTCCACAGCGCCCGCAATCTTATTGTGGGCACCCAGCTATGGCTTCACAGCTGGGCACACTGCGCATGTGTCAGGGGGTCAAAAAGCGAAAGTTCACTTTTTGGGTGGAACGCCACTTTAAAAAACATATTTTAGCCTTTATAACCATTTTAATTTGTAATAAAAAGAATTTAGATAAAAAAATGGTTGCAAACCCCAGACATTAAATTTGAACGAAGCTCACCCTTCTATACTGTGTATTTGCCTCTCTCCAAAGCTCTAAATGTAACTTCTTTGCTGTCTTATCCACTCAAGTCAATTCTGACAGCTTTACCCCCATATCAGAAAGAAAAAAAAAAAAGTGTTGGAGGGAAAGAGCTTTAGCACACAGCCTGTGACTTATACTTACAGCTGTGCGTGCTTTCCTTAATGAGTGTGGGGGGTCCCTCTCGCGCCACTCGCAAATCTGCAGTGGGCAAACGGCTGTAAAGCTGCAAGCTGTCACAGCTGGGTGCCCATAGTAGAGATGCTGGCGGCACCGAGGAAGGACACGGGAGAACACAGCACGCGTGAGTGCACCGTTGGACCGTGAGACAGGCGAGTGGCTGCTTATTAAAAGTCAGCAGCTACACAATTTGTAGCTGCTGACTTAAAAATATGACTGGAACTCCACTTTAAAAGCAACACAGCCAAAGCATATGATGAAAACTTGACAAGTAGGAGGACAGCTACAATAAAAAGGGGACGTACTAAACTGCATATTGGGATGATGGGATGATTGGATTATTGGCTGCAATACTGAGAACTCTCACTAGATGTCAGTGCACTTTATACACATATAAATGGTAATGATTCAGTTGTTTATAAAAATATGTTATTCTTTCCTGCCCTGCATGATACAATGTTGCAAGAAGCAGTTGCTAATGTTTAACTGTTCACTTGCTGCTTTTTTATTCAGCCGTACACCAGGATCATAGTAAATTATACTGAATTAATGGAAAATTACATTTGACCTGTTTTTGATGCAAATATGGGTAGAATTAGTATGTTAACTCCTGACAATTAACATATGTAACCCATTACTGATAATATTATACATATAATTATTTCTCTACACAGGGATTATGGATGGAATATTGGTTATACATATACATAGGGATATATTAAACCCATTTCTGATAAAAATATGTATATATATATATATATATATATATATATATATATATATATATATATATATATATATATATATATATATATATATATATATATATATATATATATATATATATATATATATATATATAATTATTTTTCTATATGATGATTATGAGTGGAATATTGGTTATAAATGTACATGGCAATATATTAAACCCATTTCTGATATGAATATGCATAGGATTATTTTTCTACATGGGGATTATGGATGGGATATTTGTTATAAATATACATAGGGATATATTAAAGCCATTTATGATAATTATATACATATAATTATTTTTCTACATGGGATTATGGGTGGAATATTGGTTATAAAAATACATGGCCATATATTAAACCCATTTATGATAATAATATGCATATAATTATTTTTCTACAAGGGATTATGGGTGGAATATTGGTTATAAATATACATAGGAATATATTTAACCCATTTATGATAATAATATGCATATAATTATTTTTCTACATGGGATTATGGGTGGAATATTGGTTATAAATATACATAGGGATATATTCAACCCATTTCTGATAATAATATGTATATAATCATTTTTCTACATGGGATTATGGGTGGAATATTGGTTATAAATATACATGGCAATATATTAAACCCATTTCTAATAATAATATGCATATAATAATTTTTCTACAAGGGATTATGGATAGAATATTGGTTATAAAAATACATGACAATATATTAAACCCATTTCTGATAATAATATGCATATAACTATTTTTCTACAGGGGATTATGAGTGGAATATTGGCTATAAATATACAAAGGAATATATTTAACCCATTTCTAATAATAATATACATATAATTATTTTTCTACATGAGATTATGGATGGAATATTGGTTATAAATATACATAGGGATATATTCAACCCATTTCTAATAATAATATGCAGATAATTATTTTTCTACATTGGATTATGGGTGGAATATTGGTTATAAATAAACATGGCAATATATTAAACCCATTTCTGATAATAATATGCATATAATTATTTTTCTACATTGGATTATGGGTGGAATATTGGTTATAAATAAACATGGCAATATATTAAACCCATTTCTAATAACAATATGCATATAATTATTTTTCTACATTGGATTATGGGTGGAATATTGGTTATAAATATACATGACAATATATTAAACCCATTTCTAATAATAATATGCATATAATTATTTTTTACATTGGATTATGGGTGGAATATTGGTTATAAATATACATGGCAATATATTAAACCCATTTTTAATAATAATATGCATATAATTATTTTTCTACATGGGGATTATGGTTGGAATATTGGTTATAAATATAGATAGGGATATATTCAAACCATTTCTGATAATAATATGCATATAATTATTTTTCTACATGGGGATTATGGATGGAATATTGGTTATAAATATACATAGGACTATATTAAACCTATTTCTGATAATATGCATATCATTTTTTTTCTACATGGGATTATGGGTGGAATATTGGTTATAAATATACATGGCAATATATTAAACCCATTTCTGATAATATGCATATAATTATTTTTCTACATGGGAATATTGGGCCAGATTCACAGAGCCATTACGCCTGCGTTTCAGGAGATGCGCGGCGTAAGTCTAAATTTGCGCGTGTGTTTCGATGCGCCGCATCCCCAAAACGATATACGCAAGAAATTAACTTTGTTTTGACCCGGCGGACTTTCGATAGACTGGCGCATCCGTCCGCGCAAAACTGCGCTAGACACACCATTGATTTGCTAGTCAAATATGCAAATGAGGGAGTTACGGGGATCCACAAAAGAACGTTGGTGCAGCGCAGGCTACGCGCTGTGCGCAACAGCTGCATGTCCTGTCTAAAATTAGACCATATAAAAGGTGGTATAAAATTAGACAATCCGTCTACATGTCAGATAAAGCAACACTGTTAGTGAGGAGCTGAGCAGTCACACTTGCTGCACAACAATCTGTATGCCAACATGCCAGGGACATCCTTGCGCATAGCTATACTACTGACTTTAGAGGAGCAAAGAAGGAGGAGGGAACGGGAGAGGATATACCTCACACAAATAGATCTGTTTGGCATGAGTGATTCTGAGGTGTATCGCATCTTCAGATTCACCCCTCATGCCATCCTGGAATTAACCACAACCCTGCAGGATGACATCACCAGCCCAACACACTGCTCACATGCAGTGCAGCCACTGGTCAAGGTCCTGGCAACACTCCATTTCCTGGCCAGTGGCTCTTTTCAAAGAACAAGTGGAGTGGTGGCTGGGATGTCACAATCCTCCATGAGCAGATGTGTGCACCAGGTTGTCCCCGCAATCCTCAGACGCATGGTCAACCAAATCATCAAACCCACCACTGAGGACCTGCGGCTGAAGGCAATGACAGATTTCTACAGAATTGCCAGATTCCCACACACCGTGGGGGCCATTGATTGCACACATGTGGCACTCCAGCCCCCCCATGAGACAGAGCACATGTACCGCAATTGGAAACATTGGCATTCCATCAACGTACAGGTGATAGTCGATGCCCAAGGCCTCATATGGCACGTCCGTGCCAAACACCCCGGATCCAGCAATGACAGCTACATCTACAATCAAAGCCCCATCCCAATGGAATTCGAACAGAACATGTATGGGGACACCTGGCTGGTTGGTGAGTGACATGGGTGGCAGGCATGACTGTACCCCCCCATGATGCACACATCACAACGGGTACATGCATGACTAACATCCTCCTGTCTTTTCCCTTCCAGATGACTCTGCATATCCACTGGGACCCCATCTCATGACTCCTATCCGGAACCCCCAAACCCCAGGAGAGGAAAGATGCAATGAAGCCCACGCCCAAACGTGCAGTGGTGGAGAGCACCTTTGGCCTCCTGAAGTCACATTTCCGATGCCTGGATAAGTCTGGGGGTACCCTGTTGTATTCCCCAAACTTTATGTGCCAGATCATCGGTGCCTGTTGCCTGCCGCACAACTTTGCAGTAAGAAAGAGCCTGTAGATTGACCTACGTGATGACCTGACCCCCGAACCAGACAATCCCCCCCTAACCGAGGCTACCCCGTCTTCTGAGGGAAGAGCAGCCAGGATGCAGCTCACATTGGGCATCTTTGCACGTTAAACACACACATTAATCATGGCACAATGAGAATGCATGCATGCACACCACTGTGGTCCCTAGCACACACACCCCACATCCTCATCAAATTGGATTAGCACAAGCCCACCATGCAGGACTTGTGAGCATCCTGCCCAACGTCTGCTGTTGTAGTCTGCAGTTCGTTTAGGCAGTTTGTAAGAGCCCGGGAGTGGCAGTCCAGGTTCCCAAGCGTATCCTTTATGGAGGACAGGCTCTCCTTCATCCGCACCAAAGTCTGGCTGACCTGTCCAAGATGGCGGGTCTGAAGGGCCTGGTCCCTTCTCAGATTGGCGGGCAGACCCTCGGCCACCCCCCTGGTCTTCTGGGACGACTTCCTGCCTCCAGCTGATGCTTGTGGCTGGGGAGAAGGGGAGCCCCTTGGCAGGGGAGCCCTTTTGCGGGAGGAGTGGGAGGGGCTACCCCTTATGGAGGGCTGGCTGCTGCCAGCCAGAGTGGAAGAGTCCTCCAAAAACAAGAGGCCACTGCCTGACATGAACTCCTCCTCCTCAAACTCCTCCTCCTCAACCTCCTCCGAGGACTCCGGCATTGTCTGGGGGTCCTCATCAGGCTGCTGTCCTGGGGATGGTGCGGTCAGGCCAGATGGCCCAGCACCCTCCTGCACATCTGTGGATGACACAAAACATTCACAGGTTGGAGGATCCACACACTTGCCACATATTCCATCCCCCCCACACACACATGCTACACACCTGATAGGGCAAAAAAACGTACCTGTCCTCACGGGCTCCTGACTGGAGTCATAGCCAGGCAGGCCCTCCACTTGTTGCCTATGAAAGGTCTGGGCCACCACACGCTCCTCCGCTGTCAGCCTAACAGGGCATTGTGGGCCCCCTCCAGTGCCCCTGGCATGGGCTGACATCTGCCCCAGCTTCTTTCGGACCAGACGCCGGAGATCATTGATTTTCTTTTCGATCCCTTCGCGTGTCCGGGTTTCCCCCCCAACAGAATTTACCTGGTTGGTAATCATCTGCAGAATCTCCCTCCTCCTGGCCGGGGTGGTGTTGGCACTCTCTGGGCCGTGGAGGAAACGCCCATATTGGGTAATGGCCCAGCCAATTATTTGTTTCTCCCCCAAAGAAAAATTCATCTTACACTTCCTCTCAGTCATACTCATACAAAAACTCGCTCACAAACAATCAACAAAAATCACACACAAAAACAAGCAGGAAAAATCAAGCAACAAACAAACCAAAATCTATCAACCAAAAAGTCTCACAACCAGTCACCAAAAAACACTATCAAATATATTATCCAAAACACTAGATCAAACAGTCAACAAAGATCACAAAGACAAGTCACAACGCAACAAACAACAGAACAAAAGCACCTTGCTGTAGAGGAAGGGATACAAAGGGATGTACTTTTGCAAAGGAAGAGCGTTTGTGTCTGTCTATTTATGCTGTCTGCGTAGTTCACTAAGTTGCCCGGGTCCACTTCTAATTTCACTGATTGCGCCGTTCCCGAGTTGGGAGCATGCTCACAGAGGTGCTGACCATGGTCTGCTTCATGTGCGCAATGCGCGATCCGGCCGGCCCTTCATTTGCATGGGGTCACGGCTCAATTCAATGTAACACGCCCACGTCCTTCCCAATTTCAAAAACTCTGCCTTGCGCCTCTGAAATAACGTTGCACAGGCGCAAATTTCTGAGCAAAACCTACAAGAATAGGGTGATTGTGCCGCTACATTGTGCCAGTCTAACATAAAGGCGGTGCGCTACGCCGGTCCAATAATGCGCAGATTACGTGAATCTGGCCCACTATATCCCTATGTATATTAATAACCAATATTCCACCCACAATCCCATGTAGAAAATAAATTATATGCAAATTATTATCAGAGATGGGTTTAATATATCCCTATGTATATTTATAACCAATATTCCACCCATAATCCCATGTAGAAAAATAATTATATGCATATTATTATAAGAAATAGGTTTAATATATTGCCATGTATTTTTATAATCAATATTCCATCCATAATCCCCATGTAGAAAAATAATTATATGCATATTATTATTAGAAATGGGTTTAATATATTGCCATGTATATTTATAACCAATATTCCACCCATAATCCCATGTAGAAAAATAATTATATGTATATTATTATCAGAAATGGGTTAAATATATCCCTATGTATATTTATAGCCAATATTCCACCCATATTCCCATGTAGAAAAATAATTATATGCATCATATTATCAGTAATGGGTTTAATATATCCCTATGTATATTTATTACCAATATTCCATCCATAATCCCAGGTAGAAAAATAATGATATGCTTATTCAAATCAGAAATGGGTTTAATATATCCCTATGTATATTTATAACCAATATTCCGCCCATAAACCCATGTAGAAAAATAATTATATGCATATTATTATTAGAAATGGATATAATATATCCCTATGTATATTTATAACCAATATTCCACCCATAATCTCATGTAGAAAAATAATTATATGCATATTATATTCAGAAATGGGTTTAATATATCCCTATGTATATTTATAACCAATACTCCACCCATAATCCCATGAAGAAAAATAATTATATGCATATTATAATCAGAAATGGGTTTAATATATCCCTATGTATATTTATAACCAATACTCCACCCATAATCCCATGTAGAAAAATAATTATATGCATATTATAATCAGAAATGAGTTTAATATATCGCAATGTATAGTTATAACCAATATTCCACCCATAATCCACATGTAGAAAATAAATTATATGCATATTATTATCAGAGATGGGTTTAATATATCCCTATGTATATTTATAACCAAATATTCCACCCATAATCCCATGTAGAAAAATAATTATATGCATATTATTATAAGAAATGGGTTTAATATATTGCCATGTATTTTTATAATCAATATTCCATCCATAATCCCCATGTAGAAAAATTATTATTTGCATATTATTATTAGAAATGGGTTTAATATATTGCCATGTATATTTATAACCAATATTCCACCCATAATCCCATGTAGAAAAATAATTATATGCATAGTATTATCAGAAATGGGTTTAATATATATCCATGTATTTTTATAAGCAATATTCCACCCATAATCCAATGTAGAAAAATAATTATATGCATATTATTATCAGAAATGGGTTTAATATATTGCCATGTATATTTCTAACCAATATTCCACCCATAATCCAATGTAAAAAATAATTATATGCATATTATTATTAGAAATGGGTTTAATATATTGCCATGTATGTTTATAACCAATATTCCACCCATAATCCCATGTAGAAAAATAATTATATGTATATTATTATCAGAAATGGGTTGAATATATCCCTATGTAGATTTATAACCAATATTCCATCCATAATCCCATGTAGAGAAATAATTATATGCTTATTATTATCATAAATGGGTTGAATATATCCCTATGTAGATTTATAACCAATATTCCATCCATAATCCCATGTAGAGAAATAATTATATGCTTATTCAAATCAGAAATGGGTTTAATATATCCCTATGTATATTTATAACCAATATTCCGCCCATAAACCCATGTAGAAAAATAATTATATGCATATTATTATTAGAAATGGATATAATATATCCCTATGTATATTTATAACCAATATTCCACCCATAATCCCATGTAGAAAAATAATTATATGTATATTATTATCAGAAATGGGTTAAATATATCCCTATGTATATTTATAGCCAAAATTCCACCCATAATCCCATGTAGAAAAATAATTATATGCTTATTATTATCATAAATGGGTTGAATATATCCCTATGTATATTTATAACCAATATTCCATCCATAATCCCATGTAGAGAAATAATTATATGCTTATTCAAATCAGAAATGGGTTTAATATATCCCTATGTATATTTATAACCAATATTCCGCCCATAAACCCATGTAGAAAAATAATTATATGCATATTATTATTAGAAATGGATATAATATATCCCTATGTATATTTATAACCAATATTCCACCCATAATCCCATGTAGAAAAATAATTATATGCATATTATAATCAGAAATGGGTTTAATATATTGCCATGTATATTTATAACCAATATTCCATCCATAATCCCATGTAGTAAAATAATTATATGCATATTATTATCAGAAATGGGTTTAATATATTGCCATGTATTTTTACAACCAATATTCCACCCATAATCCAATGTAGACAAATAATTATAGGCATATTATGATCAGAAATAGGTTTAATATATTGTAATGTATTTTTATAATCAATATTCCATCCATAATCCCCATGTAGAAAAATAATTATATGCATATTATTATTAGAAATGGGTTTAATATATTGCCATGTATATTTATAACCAATATTCCACCCATAATCCACATGTAGAAAATAAATTATATGCAAATTATTATCAGAGATGGGTTTAATATATCCCTATGTATATTTATAACCAATATTCCACCCATAATCCCATGTAGAAAAATAATTATATGCATATTATTATAAGAAATGGGTTTAATATATTGCCATGTATTTTTATAATCAATATTCCATCCATAATCCCCATGTAGAAAAATAATTATATGCATATTATTATCAGAAATGGGTTAAATATATCCCTATGTATATTTATAGCCAATATTCCACCCATAATCCCATGTAGAGAAATATTCATATGCATATTATTATCAGAAATTGGTTTAATATATTCCTATGTATATTTATAACCAATATTACACCCATAATCCCTTGTAGAAAAATAATTATATGCATAGTATTATCAGAAATGGGTTTAATATATTGCCATGTATTTTTATAAGCAATATTCCACCCATAATCCAATGTAGAAAAATAATTATATGCATATTATTATTAGAAATGGGTTTAATATATTGCCATGTATGTTTATAACCAATATTCCACCCATAATCCCATGTAGAAAAATAACTATATGTATATTATTATCAGAAATGGGTTAAATATATCCCTATGTATATTTATAGCCAATATTCCACCCATAATCCCATGTAGAGAAATATTCATATGCATATTATTATCAGAAATTGGTTTAATATATTCCTATGTATATTTATAACCAATATTCCACCCATAATCCCTTGTAGAAAAATAATTATATGCATAGTATTATCAGAAATGGGTTTAATATATTTCCATGTATTTTTATAAGCAATATTCCACTCATAATCCAATGTAGAAAAATAATGATATGCATATTATTATCAGAAAAGGGTTGAATATATCCCTATGTATATTTATAAGCAATATTCCATCCATAATCCCATGTAGAAAAATAATTATATGTATATTATTATCAGAAATGGGTTAAATATATCCCTATGTTTATTTATAGCCAATATTCCACCCATAATCACATGTAGAAAAATAATTATATGCATATTATTATTAGAAATGGGTTTAATATATTGCCATGTATATTTATAACCAATATTCCACCCATAATCTCATGTAGAAAAATTATATGCTTATTATTATCATAAATGGGTTGAATATATCTCTATGTATATTTATAACCAATATTCCATCCATAATACCATGTAGAAAAATATTTATATGCATATTATTATCAGAAATTGGTTTAATATATTCCTATGTATATTTATAACCAATATTCCACCCATAATCCCTTGTAGAAAAATAATTATATGCATAATATTATCAGAAATGGGTTTAATATATTGCCATGTATTTTTATAAGCAATATTCCACTCATAATCCAATGTAGAAAAATAATTATATGTATATTATTATTGGAAATGGGTTAAATATAGTCCTATGTATATTTATAACCAAACGTAGAAAAAAAATTAACATAATATTTCAAGCCATGTTTCCATCAAAAACAGGTCAATGCAATTTTTTCATTAATTCAGTATAATTTACTATGATCCTGTTGTATTGGCTGAATAAAAAAAGCAGCAAGTGAACAGTTAAACATTAGCAACTGCTTCTTGCAACATTGTATCAAGCATGTCAGGAAAGAATAACATTAGTTGAGAAACAACTGAATCATTACCATTATATATGTGTATAAAATGCACTGACATCTAGTGATAGTTCTCAGTATTGCAGCCAATAATCCAATCATCCCATCATCCCAATATGCAGTTTAGTACGTCCCAATAAAAAGTGCATGTCATGGAAAATGTGTGTTATGGCCATATTTTCTATATCTTTATATTGCTATGTTGATGGTCCGAAATTCCTTTTTTACTCTGTTCAACCAATGTGTCCGTCCTACTTCGGAGCTTGTTTTTCTTTATTAAAAATACATTGAAATATAAAAAATAAAAAAAAGTGCATGTCAAAATCAATCTGTAGGTCCAGAGGCATTTAAAGATGCAGTTAACGTTTCACATTTTTGTAAGAGTTGTCCTTGGCCTTTTCCCAGGGGTATTGCTAGGATTGGGAAAGACTGGGGGGGGGGTAACCTAGGACACTCCCTCAAATGGCAGGCATGGCCACATTGTGCCAACATTGGGAAAAGCTTAAAGGGCAACCTGAGCCTACTAAAGCCAACCACTGCTTATACATTTTATTTCATTATATGCACATGTTTGACAGGTTCACTTTAAATGTTCAGTCTGCTTTAAGCTCATAATGGTTAGGGGAGGAGGGGGACTGACATTTTACTAGGATTTAGCGGCTAGTTCTCTCTACCCAATTAAGCTGCAAACAAGGTTGTTTCACTTCTACTGCTGCATTGTCTTTGGTGTTTAATACAAGCAAAATGCAGGGGTAAGAGAAATCCTTTGTGATGACCATAACGGGGTAAAATTCCCAGTTCTGCACCACAACCTTCACAGAACTCCCCAGATGCTCTTCCTTCCTTGGTAGCCACCATAAAATGTTACCCCTTTAAAGTGGTTGTATAGTAATTTTTTCAACTTTTACCTACAGGTAAGCCTATGATAAGGCTTACCTGTAGGTAAAAAGAATATCTCCTAAACCTGTAAGGTTTAGGAGATATTCCCCTTGCAATGAGCCGCTGACTTCAGCGGCACATCAGGGATTCTCGGCTGAAAGCCCAGCCGACGCCAGACCTTGCCGGAAAGAACTCTCCCGCACGCATGCTCGGGAGTGAAGACATTGCAGCTCCAGCCACTCAAAGCGCTGGAGCCGCGATACCCGGAAGACACACTGAGGGAAAATATCACCGGCAGAGATCCCGACGGCTCGTTCTAAGGTAAGTATTTCATAATGAGCTAGTATGCGGTGCATTTTAGCTCATTATGCCTTTTGCCTTACAGGTGGCCCAAAGAGAAAAAATAAATAAAAAATCTGTCAGCGGGTATACAACCGCTTTAAGTTTTGTGACAGTGCTTGGGCATAGCGATTGATTGTTAAGCTCAAGCGCTGTATTAGGGAGTACGCCATTGTACCATTAAACCAAAAGCCCCTGATATTTTGCAATGGCATCCATAGAAAATAAGAAAAGAGGAGAGCCGTTATGGTGAGAAGGCATTTGGGGGGGGGGAGGGGTGGAACTTAAAAAAGATCCTGCCACTTTACTCAGAATGGACATGGCCCGATACGTCACTTGAGCCACCAAAAGCCAACTGAAAAGAACAGCTGGTGCTCATAACCACTTAAACTGCATTGACCACCCTTACTTACCTCAACATCATCTTCTTCAGCATTCAGCTTGACCCATTTCACCACACATGTACGCCCTGTATGGTCTCCAGACTGGACCACACCATACACACTGCTATCATGCAGAGGGTGGGCTATTTGATAAAAAAAGAAAGAAAAAGCGAATAAGTAAACAGTGTTATACGAGTATTCTCAAAAGAGTTGTATCTATGTATTCACTAACCTCTTTTATCCACCACAAAATCGCCTGGACAAAACTCATTATTATCCAAATGCTGGATAGGAAGCAGTTCATTAGACCTTATGTTAGTCTCTAAAGTGCCATCCTGCCACAGAACATCTGCAGTGGTCTCTGTAGTGATGACTTCCACTGCCACCCTAAAAAAGGGATGGAGAGACATGAACATTAGCCATACAGATATTACAGTTTTCATCTTCAGTAACGAAGACTATTAAAAAAGACTAATGAAGTAACTAGGCTTATTGGTAGTACTGATCATACTGGGGACATAAAATCTCAATACACAATTCTTCCAGATTGGACCACGCATCTGTGCCCCATCCACTTGCAGCGTGCTCCTCTACTGGTTGGGGATGCATGGATGGCAGGATGTGTGGAAGATAAATAAATTACAAGCACATCTGGTGTCTGTTTTTAGGTTCCTAGATCACTTTAGCCAGCCATAGACAGTTCAAATCTCGGCCGGTTCAGCAGGGATCAGTCGAGATTTGAACCATCTATGGGCAGGCCAATTGTACCAATGTCAATCAATGCATTATTCGGCTTTGGTACAACCAGCATGCAAGATTTTTACATGCAATTGTGAGCGGCTATAGCCACTGGCAATCACTGTGTTCTCCCAGCAGGGATGATCACCACGTCGCCCACAGTGAGAGAACACAACGGCTCCGTAGGAGGGATTCCCCATCATGTGTTGATGGGGGAACCAAGCAATTTTCTTTCCTGCAACCTTTGGTTGCAGGAAAGAAAATTAAATCGCTTCATGTATGGCCTGCCTTGCTCCATTCAGCCACTGGAAGAGTCATAGCTCACAAATCCATGTAACCCGCGAGTTATATCTCATAAAGCAATGTGGACTCTCCCATGCCTGTGCTGTCCCATAGTCAGCCAAGACGCATTTCCCCATACCAAGAAATTATGGGTATTTTCTTTGGCTCCCAGATCTGAATGGAGTGGCTGGAAAGTGAAGAAAAAGCAAGTATATGTAGTTGGTCTTGGTCAAGACCGCGGGCAAAAAACGGGTTGGTACAAAATGAAAATTTGGGTAAAATGATCTACACACATACACACACAATCCAGCTCTTCTGAGTAGAGGGCATGCATATGCGCCCTGCTCCTGTTGTGATTATACTCGATGTCCGCTGACACCCGCTGATTATTTGTTACACAGGCAAAATGACCGTCTGCTTATGCGAAACAATATGCAGTGTCACTGTACCGACACTGGCTGGCTAGGGGTTAACATCAGGGGCAAGCAAAGGGGTTAATTGTGTGCCTAGCTAGTGTTTGTGTACTATGGGAGATGCTTTTACTAGGGAAAGACATAGATCCATATCCCTGCTTTGCAGGACAACAGGATTGATGCCTTCCCTACTGACAAAGGCATCACTATACTCCCAGAGCTCTAACAGAAGTGATGCTGCCTTTTCACACACCTGCCGCTCTGCCTGCCTATCCCCTCCACTGTCCATTCACATAAGGCTTTGTATTTTATAAATGGATCCCCTTACCATTACCACCGAAAGTAAAAGTAAATCCAGAATTTTGGGTGGTCCACCTTGGTGATCAGCCCCTTCTACACCACTCCTGTGTCAGTGTCACAGGAGGAGCGGTGTAGAAGGAGCTGATCACCAGGAGAAAACAAAATAAGAAAACGAATGCAACCACCACATCTAATGATGGCGTTTCCTATATCTACATGGGGACTCTAACTTGGGAGAAATACGGAGGATCTGTGAGACATTGAAAGGACAAAGTGTTTTGACATCCAGCAGTGAGAGACCCCTGGCGGGGACTACAAGCCACATGCTGTCACGATCTCAATTAGGAGATCAGTCAAGCTGGTAAGGAGACATCTTATCTGTGGTGGAGGATTCCTTTCTGCATGATCACGGCACATCTCCTGGGTGTTATAGTGTATAGCCACCATCCTATATTCACTGGAGGACTTCTATTTCGTGTGACCTTTATATATTTATATATCCAGCATATCTGCATGGTCTACAGAAGCAGGAGGCCGTTTCTTACTTTCAGATTTTTTCAGCACTGTTTAGATTATTCACTTGGTCCACATTTATTATCATTTCTTGTGACTTATTTGCACATCCAGCTTATCTGGTCAATAGAAGCAGGAGGCCGTTTACCTTTAATTTTTCAGCACTATCTTATGTTATTCACTTACTTGTGTTATATTTTGGGTTCACATTTATTATCAACATTTTTTACGGTTTAAGATAACTGCATTTGCAGCGCAGCTTTTTATATATTTTATAAATAATTATTACATTTCTATTTTTGTGTGGTTAGTTGCAGCAGCAGCAGTCACGTTCATTTGCATTTATTTTATTTTTGATTATATCACACTGAGACAGCGCAGTATTCATTCCACATACATACACTAAATACATCTATCCCTACACAACACTAGAGAAGTCGTTCTGGAAGACCAGTCAAAAGCTATGGGGTTCCCCCCACTTACAAACCTGTCCCCTGGCTTAAACTCTCGGTACACCTTGCCCTTTTTCTTCTTTTTGTGTTTCCTCTTTAGGTTCCGTATGGACAGAGGAATGCTCTTTTTACGGCCAGCCCCACTGCCGCTTTTTGAGGAGGTGGTCGAGCTGGCAGAAGAAGTCACAGAGCTGGTGTCATCGGTGTCCTCAGCAGCCTCATCATCTGCATCCTGTTCATTGACCTGAAGTGGGAAGTCCTGGAACATCTGGATGTTGTCCAGCAGTTGGTCCTGTACAGAGCACTCCTCGGAGGCTGGAGCTTTTGGTGGTTCTTTACCATTGGTGGCCTCGGTCTGTTTACTACCTTTCTCAGCCACTTCAGATGCTGGAGTGTTAGAGTATCTCCTGAATAGCTCTGCTGGGTTTGAGGACGCTTGTGTACATGCGATGATTTTTACCATTTGCTTTTCCCGCAACTTGTCTCCTTGCTGAAAGGAAAACCAAAACTATAAAAGCAAGACTTCATTCATCATGCATTAACATGGACATACTTATAGGCAAAACTTTATAATTTACTTTTGTATAGAGTTTTAGTTGGCATTTACACCTGGGCGTTTTTAAATCGTGGGCAGAATCTCAGATGCCATTCATTTCAATGGCACCTAAAAACGTGGTGCGATTCTGGCAGGATAAACCCCGCTGTAATTTCAGCATCATCCTAATCTTGTCGCTCTAAATAAGCTCCTGTTATTTTTGGGTGACTGTCTGCACGCGACGGATGCGGTTTGCAATGATATTTATCATGCGACAATCGCGGCAGAACCGCACCCCATTTTTAGGTGCCATTTAAATGAATGCCATCAGAAAATCACATTGTGAGATTTGTCATGTTAGCAGAGTTTCCCAACTTTTTTAATCAAACAGTAAGGCTGCATTCACATATGGGCGTTTGAAATCATGGGAAGAATTGCTGCTAATCTGCCCGTTATTTTAAAACGTTGTGGTAAAATGACAAAAAGCACACAACACGAATTTCAGGTGCCTTTTCAGATGCCATGCATCTTAGTGGCACCTAAAATGTGGTGTGGTTCTGCCGCGATAAATTGTGCTGCAATTGCGGCAAACCAAATCACATGACGTTAGTCGCCCAAAAAAAAGTAACTTTTTTTTTTAAAAAGGCACTTTCATAAAACAGGGGAGAAGAAAAAGAAAAAACATAACAGGTAAACAAAAAAGAAAGTATAAATTACAAAACATCTTGCAACCCACAGATCACGCCATTCCTCTTGTGCGAGACCTTCCAATGGAACAATGGATTTTCCAAACATTTTTTCCCAGGTTTAACAATTTTAAATCAGGACAGTGATACACATTTATCATAACCCAGCATATTACAATCAGGTACCTAAAGAACCCATTGAAAAAAAATAATAAAAAAAAGTATATATTAGATAGATAGATCTCCATCTCTCCATCTCTCTCAAGGGCGCAGCAGATGTCAGGACCTAGCAAATAAAGTCTGTTTGAAGATGCCTATCCATTCCAAAACACTTCAGGCCGCACTCAGAGAGACAAAGCATTCTCTAATGATAAACGGAAAAACAAAGGCGCCTCTAAGTGCAGAAATAACAATTTTAATATCCCCAAGAGGATTAAAAAACACTTACAAGAGAGGATGAGAAGGAGCATGTAGTAAGTGTATCCAGGTGATGTTCTGATGGCAGGAAGGTCCAAGTATGTAATACTTCCAGTAAGATCCAGGAAAAAGCCGGTGGGCGCTGCAGGCTCTGGAAACACAATGGTGCCGTCTGGGCCAGTGTGGAGTATGGAGCCTTGAAATGTCAGCAGAAGTGGGACAACAACAAGCATAGACGTGTTTCAGAACTGCCAATTGGTTCCTTCTTCAGCCAAATCATTGGCTGAAGGAACCAATTAGTTTCGAAACGCGTCCCTTTCTGGTGCCACACTTCCTGTTTGTTTTCCATGCTGGTTTTCGTTTACTACATGCGCCTTCTCATCCTCTTGCAAGTGTTTTTTAATCCTGTTGGGGATATTAAAAAGTTTATTTCTGCACTTGGAGGCGCCTTTGTTAGTTTTTCTGTTTTTCCGTTTATCATAAAGAACCCGTTGGCAGTTGGTTCCTTTAGCTGCCCGGATCATCTCTCTGCGTATGTGTAGATGGAGGTAGAATCTAGTCATCAGGACCAAATCTTTTTTGAAACTTGGTAGGGTAATTTGTGTTTATAGGTTTAGGAGCCATTTTTGGGTGACAAGCTTGCCACGATTTATGGCAGAACTTCACCACGTTTTTAGGTGCCATTAAGGTGAATGGCATCTGTAATTAGACTTATGGCATTTTACCAGAGTGTTCGCTGCCATTCTGCCCGCTATTCCAGATGCCCAGGTGCGAATGCAGCCCAAGTGATGCAAAATAACCAGACAATATAAAAATGCTGACACCACTCTATAGGAGAGAAATAATAGCGTACCTTTCTGGTGCCGGCGACTTCCCCCAGTAAGCAGTTCTTCTCCAGACTCTCACACAGGATTCTAGGAGGTGTCACCATGGTTGGGATGATGTACAAGCACCTCTCTCCCATCTGCTTCTGGGCGTGATCAAACGGGCCAAGCCTCTGTACTCTAAAACATCAAACATTATAACATTACTTGGCATAAGACTTTTACATTTTGCTAAATGTTTGTTATTATACTTAATATTGATGTTATACATGATCCCAGGCCTCGACAAAATCCGGGCACCCGGTCGCAATTGCGACAAGAAATTGTGACCCGGCGCCTGGGGAAGGCCGCAAAACCATGGCCTCAATTACCGGCGGGCGCAGGCCCCCCTGAGATCGCGAGGTAGGAGAGCATGGAGACACGGGATACTATGTCTCCGTGCGCGACCACCTCCCCCCGCCACGCCAACGTGGCAGGCCTGCGCCCGCCGGTAATTGAGGCTGTGGCTTTGCAACCTTCTGCAGGCCTAAGCTCCCTTCTGTGATCTTGTGGTGCCTGTTGGCATTACAAGTAAAACAGGAGTTCTAATGTGTTTTTCACTGCCATTTCCTTCCCTCTAATCAGAACCC
The DNA here is from genome assembly GCA_029574335.1 of Rana kukunoris. NCBI lineage: Eukaryota > Metazoa > Chordata > Amphibia > Anura > Ranidae > Rana > Rana kukunoris. Next base: position 102,204,490 of record CM056060.1, read on the forward strand.
CCCAAACATATATTTTTTTATTCTAACACCCTAGAGAATAAAATGGCGGTCATTGCAATACTTTGTCGAACCGTATTTGCGCAGCCATCTTACAAGCGCACTTTTTTTGGGGGCAAGACCACCGTAGCCCAATTTTTTTTATATTGTGAAAGATAATGTTACGCCGAGTAAATTGATACCCAACATGTCACGCTTCAAAATTGCATCCGCTCATGAAATGGTGACAAACTTTTACCCTATAAAATCTCTATAGGCGACGTTTAAAAGAAATAAAAATATAAAAATATAAAATCTACAGTTTGCATGTTTTGAGTTACAGAGGAGGTCTAGAGCTAGAATTATTGCTCTCGCTCTACCAATCGCGGTGATACCTCACATGTGTGGTTTGAATACCGTTTACATATGCGGGCGGTACTCACATATGCGCTTGCTTCTGCGCACAAGCTCGGCGGAACAGGATGCGTTTTCTGGCTCTTAAACGTTTTTAGCTGGCTCCTAGATTTCAAGTAAATTTGTCAAACCCTGCATTAACCAAAAGTAGCTTTTATTGTATTAAACCAATCACCCTTCAATAACAGCAGTTGAGATATGATGAGTCGGACAATGCACCGCAAAATTTAGTGTTTACAAAACAGTGGATAGTTATGGCATTTTTATAATTTTTTTTACTAATAATGGCGGCGATCAGCGATTTTTTTTGTGACTGCGACATTATAGCGGACACTTTTGGCACCATTGTAATTTTCACAGCAAAAAAGTGCTATAAAAATGCAATGGCAGTGAAGGGGTTAACCACTAGGGGTTCAAGTGTGCCCTGAGGCCCTTTTTACACTGAAGCGTTTTTCGAGCGTTATTACAGCAAAGCCTTATCTGCAATTCCAATGTGTTGGTAAAGCACCGATAAGACCCTAAAGTTTTAGGGCGTTTTTGCAGTGCCTGTGTGAAAGGGCAAGGCGTTTTTACAGCGCTTTTCAATTCATTTCAATGGAGAGGGGCGTTTTTGGAGCGTTCTTTTCAGCGCTCCAAAGATGCTGCTTGCAAAAAAAACTTGGTGTGAAAGGGTTCATTGAGATGCATGGAGAGTGTTTTATGAGCGTTTTAAGAGCGCTATTTTTAACGCTAAAACGCTGTAATAACGCTTGAAAAATGCCCCAGTGTAAAAAGGGCCTAAGTGAGTGATTCTTACAGTGGCTGGACGTGACGTCACTGATAGTCATTCCCTATAAAACAGGGAACAGACAATCAGTAACAAGCCACAGAGAAGTACGGGGAAGGTGTGTTTACACATTGAGCTCCTGTGACCCGATCGCGGGACACTGGCGGCTATTAGGTCCGCGGTCACGGAGCATAGGACCGGGTCGCGAGCCCGCGGCTAGGCACTTAAAGGGCAATGTAATAATAATAAATAAATATAGGAATAGGGGGAGGAATAAAAAATTTAAAGATAAAAAGAAAGATGTAAAATCATTAAAAAACAAAAACAAAAAAAAACAAACAAAAAAAACAAACACAAACACGCTACAACACAATCCACTGCCCACCAAAATCCGCAATGCCAGGCTCTCAATTCAGCCCTGATTGCATCTTGGGAACAGGAAGTAAATATCTCCCTCACAGGAAGAAAAAAAACAAAAAATGACTAACATTTTCCTATTTTAGCCAAAAAGATACTCATTACAGCACAGCGTTACTGGTACAGATACGTGATGAAAACAATTGCGATTCCTGTATCTGTACTCCATCTGAGGATGACAACATTGCTCAGAAAGTCAGCTGTAAGCATTCTTAGAGGTAATCTTAAGCCTCGTACACACGATCGAATTTTCCGGACAAAGCGTAAGACTTTTGTCCGTAGGGCGTAGGCCATGAACTTGTCTTACATACAAAAACCGGCACACAATTGTAAGTCAACAAGCACAAAAACTACGTGGCTTTTCAGCTCTTTAGAGCCACCATTTGGGCACCTTCTGCTAATGTTGTTGTCATGAACCAGGTGAGCATTGCTTCCGAGCATGCGTGTTTGTACTTTGGACTTTTGTACACACGCTCGGAAAATCCAACAGACAATTGTCCATGGAAATTTTTAAAGCATGCCATCCAACATTTGTCCGCTAAAAAGCCGACAAATTTGCCGCCAACAGCCTGTCGTCACACAATTTCCATCGGAAAATACGACCGTGTGTACGAGGCTTTACATTCCACCTATGCTCAGTGGCAATAAAAGCATATCTGCTAAAACTGCTTCATCATCGGGAACATTCATAAAGCTTAACAAGTGTGCTGAAGGTATTAAAAGGGAGAAAACAAAAAGCTAGCCAGACCTAATAAGACAGGAACTGGATGTTCAGGAACGATCAGACTTCCCTCAGACATCTGTGAAGATTGTTTGGGTCCTTAAAAACACAAATGGCTTTCTAGGGTGACCCTTTGTGTTAAAGGGGTTGTTAAGGTAAAAAAAAAAAAAATCCCGCCCTAAATAGCTTCCTTTACCTTCACTTACCTCATCCTTCCATTTTGCTTTTAAATGTCTTTATTTCCTCTGAGAAAGCCTCACTGTTCTTCTGTCTAACTCCACACAGTAATGCGAGGCTTTCTCCCTGGTGTGGAGAAAGCCTCTTGATGGGGGAGGGGGGCGAGCAGGAGGGTCAGGACACTACTTTGCAGATAAAGGAGCTGTGTGTTAGTGGGCATCCTGACACTCCTGCTCGCTCCTCCCCCCTCAAGAGGCTTTCTCCACACCAGGGAGAAAGCCTCGCATTACGGTGTGTAGTTACAGACAGAACAGGAAGTGAGGATTTCTCAGAAGAAATAAGGACATTTTAAAGCAAAATGGAAGAATGAGGTAAGTGAAGGAGGACTGCACTAAGGTAAAGGAAGCTATTTAGGGAAAAAAATTACCCTTACAACCCCTTTAAGTCTGGCCAGGATACCTCCTCTGCCAGCCTATCAAGGGAGAACAGCAGCAACTGGAAAGTTTAGAAAACTCTTGTTCAAAGCCATTTCCTGCCAATAAAGCGTCAACCAGCATAATCTGTAATAAAAGGACTGATGCATTGCTTATAAGGAATGTTTAGTAGAGCAATGCCAGAAGAATTCAAGGTGCTCTCGCATTTCTCCGTTATATTTTACAAGGTTTGACGTTAAAGCAATTAGAAGTCGGGAAAATGAAACGCTAGAGAAATGCCGGAGATGCAAAGAGAATGCAAGAAAGATCAATCCATTCCAACCTCTGCCTTAGTGGTCTCGCAAAGCAATTAATCAATCTAAATGTCTTGGAGAGACAGTCTGGAAAAAATTATTAGATGAAGACCTGCTGCAAACAGATACATGTGCCGCAGCTTGAAAAATATTCAGAGCTGGATCATCCAAAAGGACACCTAGGCAGGAGCCTACAGCCTGCATGTCCAGGGGGCCCATGAAGAGCAAAGCTGCAACTTTGCCTAAGGCCCTATTCTGCCTTAAAGCTGCAATAAACCCCAAAAAAAAAAAGTATTATATTGACGATTAGCAATTCGATGTGGCAACAACATTCGTTTTCTCCTCTTTGGCTAACACACCTCCTGTATTGGTGAGACAACTCCAGGAATGAGCATAGCAAGTACAGCAGCATAGTCAGTCTAGGGGGAGGGTAGTGTTACAATTATTAGCAGATTTAAAGGTGTTGTAAAAGGTACAATTTTTTTCACCTAAATAGCTTCCTTTACCTTAGTCCAGTCCTTCTTCACTTACCTCATCCTTCCATTTTTGTTTTTACATTTCCTTATTTCTTCTGAGAAATCCTCACTTCCTGTTCTTCTGTCTGTAACTACACACAGTAATACAAGGCTTTCTCCCTGGTGTGGAGTGTCATGCTCGCCCCCTCCCTTGTACTACAGGAGAGTCATGACTCTCTACGTTGCAGATAGAGAAAGGAGCTGTGTGTTAGTGGGCATCCTGGTGAGCATGACCAGGGCCGCCATCAGGAATTATGGGGCCCCTTACACAGCTTCAGACATGGGCCCCCTGGAGCAGAGAACCGGTATGGGGGGGGGGGGCTTTTTTTTCTTAGATCTACATACAGAATTTTAATTTTTTATATATCTTTTTTTTTCTTTTTTATTAAAAGGGCCCAGAGGTTTCTTTTTATTAAAATCCCCAGATGGCCGATGGCAACCCCCCCCCCCTTTTTTTTTTAATAAAAGGGCCCTGAGGTCCCCAGGGGTTAACATATACATACAATTTTTTTTAAACTTTTTTAAGGGCCCAGAGGTCCCCAGGTGGCTACCCCATAAATTATATATATATATATATATATATATATATATATATATATATATATAAATAAATAATATTTTTTTTTTTGTAAAGGCCCCCCCCCCCCCCCCACTTTTCTCGATTAGCGGCTGAACCCACCCCCAGTTCTCTGCTCCAGGGGGCCCCATGCCTGAAGCTGTGTAAGGGGCCCCATAATTCCTGATGGTGGCCCTGGTCGTGCTCACCCCCTCCCTTGGACTACAGGAGAGTCAGGACGTCCACTAACACACAGCTCCTTTATCTGCAACGTAGAGAGTCCTGACTCTCCTGTAGTCCAAGGGAAGGGGCGAGCATGACACTCCACACCAGGGAGAAAACCTTGCATTACTGTGTGGAGTTACAGACAGAACAGGAAGTGAGGATTTCTCAGAAGAAATAAGGACATTTAAAAGCAAAAATTAAAGGATGAGGTAAGTGAAGGAGGACTGCACGAAGGTAAAGGAAGCCATTTAAAAAAATTGTATCTTTACAACCCCTTTAAAACCACAAACAAATTGAAACCAAACTCCAGCTCACACTTTATAACCAGCACCCCCCTTTTGGGATAAAGGTTTTGCATGAATAAAAGCTATTCATTTTAAATCATAACTGCCAGTGTTAGTGGTTTGTCTCATCCATGTAAAAGGATACATTCTGCTGGGAGTGTTTGTGCTGTGAAAAACAGACACGCCAGATAATAGAAAAAAAGAAAGCCTTAAAAAAAAAAAAAAAAAAAAAAAAAAAAAAAGGGAAAAGCTAATGCAGCCATCACATCCAATAATAGGTAAGCTGCAATGTAATAAAGGTTTGCTTTTGGGTTGAATAATGCTTTGATACGTCCCTAGAATCATGTGACTGCAGATGTGAAGATTTGGGGAAGGAAATAATCCTACTAGTTCCGATTTTCACTCTAAGAACACTTACTTGTGCACATTCTCCTGGGTAATAACACTAGATGGAGGGTCCATAGATTCTGTACACCCCAGACAAAAGCTTTTTGTTATCCACTTCACTCTCACCTCAGTCACTTGTACCTGAATAGAACAGAGGACAGAGATAGGAGACATAACTATTGTAATAGAGAATTATTCCACTGAACAGATACAAAGCAAGCAATATAATGCACCATGAATAGCAGATGCAAGTATTTTAGATGTAGGCGGACAGGAAAACTAGTTCTAGCGCTCACTCACCTCTTCCACGCTCACACGGAATTTGCTCTTGGCACTCAGGACTGGCTTCACGCCAGACAACCACTGGACATTAGAAAAGACTTTGGAAGGGCCAATAAGCACTTGGCCAGGATAGAACCCATAAGAGTCATCAAAAAACACACCCTAAAACAAAAATAGGATTTAGAGAATGCCAACAATGGAAACAAAACAATGACATTGAAGTAGATCTAAATGACACTTCATTTTCTAACAGTACTTCGCATCACAAAATTGGCAAATAATAATAATTATATATATATATATATATATATATATATCCACTTAACCCCCAGACCATATGGCTGGTCAAAGACCAGAGCACTTTTTGTGATTCGGTACTGCGTCGCTTTAACCAACAATTGCGCGGTCGTGCAATGTGGCTCCCAAACAAAATTGGCGTCCTTTTTTTCCCACAAATAGAGCTTTCTTTTGGTGGTATTTGATCATCTCTGCGATTTCTATTTTTTGCGCTATAAACAAAAATAGAGCGACTATTTTGAAAAAAATGCAATATTTTTTACATTTTGCTATAATAAATATCCCCAAAAATATATAAAAAAAAACTTTTTTTTCCCTCAGTTTAGGCCGATACGTATTCTACATATTTTTTGTAAAAAAAAAAAAAAAAAAAAAAAAAATCGCAATTAGCGTTTATTGATTGGTTTGCGCAACATTTATAGCGTTTACAAAAAAGGGGGTCGTTTTATGGCATTTTTATTAATATTTTTTTTTTTTACTAGTAATGGCGGCGATCAGCGTTTTTTTTCAGTACCGAGACATTATGGGGGACACATCGGACAATTTTGACACATTTTTGGGACCATTGTCATTTTTATAGCGATCAATGCTATAAAAATGCATTGGATTACTATAAAAATGCCATTGGCAGCGAAGGGGTTAACACTAGGGGGCAGGGAAGGGGTTAAGTGTGTTCTAACTGTATGGGGGGGTGGACTCACTAGGGGAAATCACTGATCTTCTGTTCATACATTGTATGAACAGGAGATCAGCGTTTCCCCCGCTGACAGGACCGAGAGCTTTGTGTTTACACACAAAGCTCCCGGTCCCCGCTCTGTAACGAACGAGCGTGCCGCCGGCGGCGCGCTAGCAGCCGCTAAAGGGAGGACGTAGAGCTACGTGCTCTCGCCCAGCAGTGCCGACCTGCCGCCGTAGAATGACAGTGGGCGGTCGGCAACTGGTTATATACACACACTAAGTGTATATATATTATATACACACACACACTATATATATATATATATATATATATAACATTTTGTCCTACTTCTAGCATTTCAGGATTGCCGACCTACTCCAGTCACTTCCTGTCCACAGGTGCCTTCAGAGTCACATCATTGCTATGGATCAGCTTCCTGATAGCGACAACTGTGGACTATGCCTGCACAATTACCGCGTTTCCCCCAAAAAATAAGACCTACCCCGAAAATAAAACCTAGTTTAAAATGCTTGTAAAACCCTATAAGACACTCCATTATAGTAGTATATAATGTACAATATGTGCGTTTCTGTAATATAATTGCGGGGAAGAGAGCTCAGGCGGATCAAAAAAGTGCAGAGTGGCGATATATAACGGAGGTATTTGGCACAACTATATTACAGAAACACACATTGTACATTATATACACTACTGCAAGAGAGTGGATTACAGGATTTTACAAGCATTTTAACTCATTTAACAGTGGGGATTGCTGTCAGGCAGGGGGAGAGAAGAAGGCACATTTCATGGCAAGGCCTACCCCGAAAATAAGCCCTACTGTTGTATTTGCCAAAATAAATATAAGACCTGTGCTAATTTTCTGGGAAACACGACTGTCTCAGAATGGCTGCTTGTAATCGACACCAGAGCAGCTTATGACAGGGTGACAACACAAGAGCACAAATGAGAGACAGTTGCCACCCCATAACAGGAAGTGACTGAACAGGGAACCTTTATGGCAGGATCACTAATTATTATTGAGTTAGCCAAAGCTGCAGAATTAAAAACACTGAAAACAGATTGAGATTAACATTTCAGGAACCGCATTTATACTTAGGCAGATACAGAACACACATGTTGCAGTTCTGTATTCAGCAAATATAGCATTACAAAAAAAAATTAAAAATATGTATACTCCCTATGGTACCTACCAATTCACTTGCTTGTGGACACACATCATATAATTTAGAAGCATCTTCTGTGCTCATTGAACATCTGAAACAGAAGGGGGAAGGAGATGAACACGTAATCAATAAAAATACAATATATAAGAACGGATATCATGAAACCCAACCATTTATATAGAAAATACACCATTACATGTCATTGCATGACATCGCAGTACCTGGCTCCATTTGACAGCTTTAAGACAACTTGATTCTTGAGATCAAAAACCTTTCCCAACCAGCAGTTGTAGGCAATGTAATCTCCATACATTATAGGCTAAAGAAAGGGAAAAATGAAAGTTAGACTTGAATTCACCAAGACACCCACCTGACTGCCATCACCTCCGAGTACAAGAAAGCACTTCAACGCATACATTTAAGCAAACAGTAATAGGAACTCAAAAGCAAGAACCCATAATGAACAGTTCGGGCTATTTTAGTCACATGAGCAAAAGATTAAATCCTATTGGCTGCCATTAATATTCACCATGTCAATTCCAATGAGCTGCCATAAGCCACTATTGTAAAATGACATGAAAACAGAAGGAATGTGCCAAAGTATAGCAGACTTGCAACGTACAGTACTTGGCCACAGGCAAGGAGTGCTAGGTGGATGATGCTGCCAAACGTATGGCACTGGGGTGAGCAGGCCAGATCTAAAGTACTGATAGATAGGCTAGAGCTGGCCAAGTTTTATGCTCCTAGTATGTGAGTAAACAGAGTACCAGGGACACAAGGTATACTTTCATTTGCCACGTTTTATTGGCATCACCAACAAAAAAATAATAAAAAAAATCATATATTAAAAAAAAAAAAAAAAAAACAATTAGGCCCCTTTCACACTGGGGCGGGAGGTACGGCGGCGGTAAGTGCTGCTATAAAGCCTGCATACCACCCCAGTATGAAAGGGGCCTTAAAGCTAGACTGTCACAAAGAAGAAAGGCAATCTGTTGCAGGTATTAAAGTGGTTGTAAACCTAGTTACACCACTTTTACCTACAGGTAAGCCCAGATCAAGGCTTACTTGTAGGCACTGGAAACCTCTCCTAAACCTGCACGGTTTAGGAGATATTTACCATATACGCTTGTGGCAGCGTCATCGGCGCTTGTGCGGTAATGACGTCATGCGACTCCGGCCAGTCACAGAGACGGAGTCCACAGCCCAGGAAGAAGGGAGGGGTGAAGATGGATGCGGCCACCAGCAGTAACATTGCGGGCTTCGATTGCAGGCAAGCCCAACATAATGGGCTAGTATGCGATGCATACTAGCCCATTATGCTTTTACTTTGTGAGGGGGAATAAAGAAAGGAGGAAGAAAAACCCATCAGGGGAAAGGCTGGAGATTTGGGTATGACAAAAAAAAAGTTTGGGAGGCTGTTGCATATATGGGCACCTGTAGGCGCCTACCCGTCCTGTATTATCTCGAATAAAAATTGTGTGAAAAAAATAAAATACAATAAGTGTTGCTCATACGGTTGTGCAGGGTGTTGAATGTGTGTAAAACATTGGCGGTCGACAATTAAAAATCCTTTTGGCAGGTAAAACTTGCTTCAGTTTGCTTTTAATGCAATAGTGCTTTCTTCAAACTACAATATTATTTTTAAATTTTTCCCCGAGTTCTACTTTATTTGCGAATACGGCTCATACAAACAAATAAGTGTATATACCAATACAGTACAATAATTGTCGGTCCACTTTTTGTACCCATCTGTTGCACTTTTTTTTTTACTGCAAGTTGCATTCTCATCAACATCTTACCCAAATGTGTTTTAGATCTCTGCTGTTGACGGTGTGTAGGAAGCAGTTGGTCCCCACCAGTTTCACCATACATTCTATATTTACGTCCACAACTGTGCCACATTGACTGTCCTAGGAAAGAACAGCAATCAAAGTTAGTTTTTGATGCAACAGAAAGAAAAGAACGAACACAGAGTTACAGTCACAAGTGGGGTTAGTTGTGCAGGTACGTAAAGCACTCTACCCTAGAAGGGCTCACGGTCACCTGTCATATATAGAGTATGTTTTCATCAATCCTACTGGTTCCCTTTTCTTGAATCTCTGCATTGTCAGCGGAGAGCTGTCTGAAGTCCGTTCTCCGCTGGCGTCACGGCCATCAGTCGGGGCAGCACGTCATCACAACTTCCCAAGCCCGAATCCGCCAGCTGCCCTGATTGATGGCAGGTTGAACGAGCCGCTGAGACCGCCTCTTCCCGCCCCTCCACTGCTCAGCTCTCCAATGAGCGTGGAGAAGCAGAGAGGAAAGACGCCGACTAACAAAAGTGCTAATTTTAAAAGGCCAATATGCAAGCGATTGTCCTAAAAAGGGTCTGGGGACCCGGGTCCTGCCCCAGGGGACAAGTATCAATGCAATTTTTTTTATTTATTTTTTAACCACTTAAAGCGGATGGTTCACTAGAAAAAAATATTAAAAGCCAGCAGCAACAAATACTGCAGCTGCTGACTTTTAATATTAGGACACTTACCTGTCCTGGAGTCCAGCGGCGTCCACAGCAGAGGATGAGCGATCGCTTGTCACCCTGCTGCTCCCCCCTCCATCCACGGTGAGGGAACCAGGAAGTGAAGCGCTGCGGCTTCACTGCCCGGTTCCCTACGGCGCATGCGCGAGTCGCGCTGCGCCCGGCGATTGGCTCCCGCTGTGTGCTGGGAGCTGAGAGTTCCCAGCACACAACGGGGGGGGGGGGGGGCGACGAGATGTCGCCAAAAAACCTGTCTTTTGCCCGAGACTGTGGGCCGGAAGTGGTTGCAGATACCTGTCTTTAGACAGGTATCTGCACCCCCCTCCCCCCTGAAAGGTGTCAATTGTGACACCGGAGGGGGGGAGGGTTCCGATCAGCGGATCTTCACTTTAGGGTGGAGATCCGCTTTAAGGACCGAGGGTGTTTTTCAGATTTCGTGTTTACGAGACTAAAACATTTTTTTTGCTAGAAAATTACTTTAAAAACCCCAAATATATAATATATATATATATATATATATATATATTATATATATATATATATATATATATATATATATATATATATATATATTAAACACCTTAGAGAATAAAATGGCAGTCATTGCAATACTTTTGGTCACCGTATTTGCGCAGCGGTCCTACAAGCGCACTTTTTTTGGAAAAAATTCACTTTTTTGAATTAAAAAAATAAAATAAATTTGGCCCAATTTTTTTACATATTGTGAAAGAATGTTACGCCGAGTAAAATGATACCCAACATGTCACGTTTAAAAATTGCGCCCGCTCGTGGCATGGCGTCAAACTTTTACCCTTAAAAATCTCAATAGGCGACGTTTAAAAAAATTCTATAGGTTGCATTTTTTGAGATACAGAGGAGGTCTAGGGCTAAAATTATTGCTCTCGCTCTAACGATCGCGGCGATACCTCACTTGTGTGGTTTGAACGCCGTTTTAATATGCGGGCGCTACTCGCTTCTGAGCGCGAGCTCGTCAGGACGGGGCGCTTTTAATTTTTTTTGGTTTCGGATTTATTTTTATTTATTTTATCATTTTTAATACTGAAATAAAAAAATTAAAATTACCACTTTTATTCCTATTACAAGGAATGTAAACATCCCTTGTAATAAAAAAAAAGCATGACAGGTCCTCTCAAATATGAGATCTGGGGTCAAAAAGACCTCAGATCTCATATTTAGGCTTAAAAGAAAAAAAAAGGTAAACAAAAAAATTGTCTCTTTAAGACGCTGGGCGGGACTGACGTTTTGACGTCACTTCCGCCCAGCAGAGCTATGGGGACGGATGAGGGAAATTTTTCCCTCACTTGCATCCCCAGACAGCAGACGAGCGAGCACGATCGCCTCCGCCGCTACCGACGGCAACGTTAAACGGCAGAGGGCGCGGGAGCCCTCTCCCGCCAACGATAACGGCGATCTCGCGCTGAATCCACCGCAGAGACCGCCGTTATCGTTGACAGAACCGCCCACTTTAAAGATGGATATCTCGGTTGTGGCAGCAGCTGCTGCCGTTACCGAGATATCCATCTTTAAAACAAAGACGTATATATACAGTGGGAGGTCGTTAAGTGGTTAAAAAGCAGTTTTTTTCAGGAGCAGCGATTTTAATGATGCCTTTCCTCTCGAAAATCTGCGAGAACTGAGCCAGCAGCAATGTTCGGTGGCTTGGTTCTCAGTGCAAAGACGGTGGGGGGCAGATGGAGCATCGGTCTGATGCTCCATCCGAGGGAAGTATGAACCTAAAAAAAAATGGAAACCCATACTTCTTTAAAGTAGAGTTTCCATCCAAAAAGTTTTTTCCTTTATAGTGCACATTATACCTAAACAAGAAAAAAATAAAACATTTTTACTCACCTGGAACTGCCTGTTGCTAGGCGGTCCCACAAAATCTGCCTTCGGATTCACCTAGGATCCTGACGTCAGCTCCCTCGGCTCCTCAGAACGCTAATGCCCCTGGGAAATGTGTCATTTCCCAGGATGCAGTGCGCTTCCTCGAGGGCTATCGTGGACCTTCAAGACAGGAACACAGTTTGTCGTTGCCATCACAAGGAGGCGGGCATTTCCAACGTCGCCGCCCCTTTCGATGGCACCCTGAGATGTTTATGGCGCTGCGTTGTGCTTACAATGCCCATGCACGAGATTGGGGAGGGACGGGCGGTGCATGATGGTCACCGCTGGTCAGCGGTAATCAGGAAGCGCTTGTGGGCTTCACATGCCCACAAGCAAAATGACAACTTCAGCAACGATTTCATATAAGTCACTTTACTGAAAAACTCGATCTGCTGCGATTTTGGACACAGTAGGTCTAATTATTTGTAATATAGAATTGACTGAAGGATTTTTTTAAAAATTGCAAAATGTGATTGGAACCCCACTTTAAGTAGCAATGGAGCTGGTCTGCCTATGCTTTCATTTATACACTGCCCGATTGTTGCTGCGGATTGCACTTACATGTTGTAATGGCAGTCTGTACCATTTTGCTTTTCTTTTTTAAGAAACAAAAAGTAGCAATGGAGCTGCAAGGACACAGATTGACAACAAGTTGGTAGAGAGCTCCCTCTGCTGACTGACGAAAGAGAAACACCACATTTTCTACAGCTGCAAGCTGAACAATGTGTCCTGTTATAATAGGGAAGCTATTCACAGGACAATATTGGGATGGGGAAAAGGGAATTCTAATTGCATGCCATGAATGAATGTGACCAAAGATAAACACATTATGCAGAATCCATTGATGCGAGTTCGGGTGACATCTTATAAAAAATATTGGTTCTAGTAAACTAGGTAATAGAAAGTACAGATGTAGCCATTACTGAACTCTGATTCTGAAAATGCTAGTCAACTGACTTTAATATAATAAAGTCTAACTAAAAAAATAAAAACACATTTTTTTTTTTAGTTTTGGATGAGTGGAGAGGGATAAGAACACCCGGTAGTTTTTATTGCAGTCTGTGCCCCCGTTAAGGAGATTTGCCCTCTTTTTCCTGGTAACCATTAAGGATGAGCTTCGGCGTGTTCGCATGGAACACGTGCAGAGCCCGCCAGGAAGTGTGCACGGTGCTGCGCTAATCACAGCCAGGGAGACATTTCCCGATCTCTGCAGCCGAGCATCGGGACAATGTCTCCCCGGCTGTGATTAGCGCAGCGCCGTGCACACTTCCTGGCGGGCTCTGCACGTGTTCCATGCGAACACGCCGAAGCTCATCCTTATTAACCATCATTTAAAGTGCAAGTAAAAAAAAAAAAAAATTTGGGTTGTTCCCAGAAAAGTATTAGAGAGGAAATCTTCCAATGAGGACACTAGTTCTGGTGACCTGGGAGTCCCAAAGGAATTCCCTTAATTTGTAGGGATTTCCATAGCCAAACAGGAAATGGGGGGGACAAGAAGTGAAGGGAAATAAAAATCTGACAGGGCATTATAACCCTCCCTTGCTCTATCCCAAAAAAAATATAAAAAAAAAAAAAAAGTTTGTGTGGAAGACCTTTGTGTCCCTCTAAAAAGTGATCCACAGTGGTTAATTTTTCAGAGGCGTTTGAAAGGCAGTGAGATTATAATGTGTTGCCCTCCTCAGCACCCAGCATGTCAAACCTTTAAAAAAAAAAAAAAAAAAAAAGGAAAAGTAAAAAAACACAACATGTCAAATCGGCAGTTCCGCCGCTTAAGGCTTCATATCCATGGACGTTTTTACAGCCACTTTTCTGAGCGTTTTTTGCAGCTTAAAAACGTCTCTCTATGTTAGTCTATGGTCTCATGCCCACCATGACGTTTTTGAGCTGTAGATGGCTGAGCCGTTTAACCACTTCCCCACCAAGCCATAGTAAAATGACGTCGTGGGGACCTTTCGTCCTTCAGACTGGACGTCATATGACGTCCTTGCCTTTTTCGGCCACTAGGGGGCGCGCGCGCCGCATTCCTCGGGACCCAGCGCGCGTGCCCGGCGGTCGCGATGACCGCCGGGCACCCGCAATTGCCCGCAATCATGGCAGAACCATGAATCTGTGTGTGTAAACACACAGATCCATGTCCTGTCAGCGGTGAGGAGACTGATGTGTGTTCCCAGTACAGAGGAAGACACATCGATCTCCTCCCCTTGTGAGTCCTCCTAACAGTTAGAACACACTTTAGGGAACATATTTAACCCCTTCGGCGCCGTAGTGTTAACCCCTTCCCTGCCAGTCACATTTACACAGTAATCAGTGCAGTTTATAGCACAAATCGCTGTGTAAATGTGAATGGCCCTAAAAATGTGTCAAAAGTGTCCGCCACAATGTCACAATAATAAAAAAAAAAAAAAAACGCAGATCGCCGCCATTACTAGCAAAAAAATAATAAAAATGCCATAATTCTATTTCCTACTTCGTAGACGCTAGAACTTTTGCGCAAACCGATCAAATACGCTTATTGCGATTTTTTACCAAAAATATGTAGAATACGTATCGGTCTAAACTGAGGGAAAAAAAAAAAGTAAAAAAATAAAAATAAAAGATATTTATTAAATCAAAAAGTAAAAAAAAAGTGTTTTTTTTCTCAAAATTTATGCTTTGTTTATAGCGCAAAAAAAAAAAAACCCCAAAAAAACGCAGAGGTGATCAAATACCACCAAAAGAAAGCTCTATTTGTGGGAAAAAAAAAAAAAAAGGGGTGTACATTTTGTTTGGGAGCCCTGTCGCATGACCGCGCAATTGTCATTCAAAGTGCGACAGCGCTGAAAACTAAAAATAGGTCTGGGCAGGGAGGGGGTGAAAATGCCCTGTATGGAAGTGGTTAAGCTGCAAAAAAAATAAAAAAAAAAAAAAAAACAGGACCAGTGCGTTGCTGTAAAAACGCTCAAAAACGTTACCGTGGCATTTGAGCTCAAGCTCAAAAAAAAAAAAAAACATGACAGGCGTTTTTAATCTGTAAAAAAGGCTAAAAAAGTGGCTGTAAATGAAGGCTATTACAAGGGATGTTTACATTCCTTGTAATGGAAATAAAAGTGATTAAAAAATAAAAGTATAAAAAAAAAAAAAATCTGTAAAAAAACGAACAAAAAAAAAACAAACAAAAAACCAAACACATTTTCAAAAACGCCCCTATTTCCGGTAGCTTGCGCGCAGAAGTCGCGCCCACATATGTAAACTGCGTTCAAACCCCACATGTGAAGTATCGTCGCGTGCATTAGAGCGTGTGCAACAATTGTAGCACTGGACTTCCTCTAACTCGAAATAACCTGTGTGTGTAAAAATATATATATATATATATATATATATATATATACACACACATATACATACATATATATATATATACATTCATATATATACACATATACATTCATACATATACACATATACATTCATATATACACACACACACACACACATACACACATATACATATATATACACACACACACATATATGTGTGTAAAGCGTCGCCAATGGAGATTTATTTATATATAATGTTTGGGGGTTCTGATTAATTTTCTAGCAAAAAATAGGAAAAAATAATAAAATTGTGATTTTTACATGAAGGAGAGAAGTGCCAAAATAGGCCCGGTGGTTAAGGAAGGATGTCCAAGGCACACATCATCCATCACAGAGCACATGTTACCTTTATTCCAAGTCGGTGTACAACATCTCTGGGCACCAAAGAGCGATCTTGCAGGTTCAGCTGGAAAATGAAAAATAAGGAAACTTAATAAAAAAAACACAATAACTGTTCACTACAATTCTCCTTTCCTGAAATGGCACTATGTCTGGAAAAAATTGGGAGTGTGTCTGCGCCTTTCACCTCTAGAAGGCAGGACACAAATGCACCTCAAATGGGCTGGTGCCCTTTTCCTGTGATGCCAATGACAAAATGTAAATCCTGCACCCGGACTGTAAGGCCTTCAGCTCTATTTGTATGTTTTACTGTTTAGCAGGGATGGACTGGCCATTGGGACTACAGGGAGTTTCCCAGTGGGCCGATGGCTCAGTGGGCCAGCTTCAGTGACAGCGGACCGCCCCCCTCCGCTCTTCTGTCTCTCTCTTCCTGCAGTGCTCACCTCCTCTCCCTCCCCGCAGCGCTCACCTGGGGGGAACAAAGAAGCAGGGAGAGGACCAGAGGAGCAGGGGGGGACCAGAGGAGCAGGTACGACGACAGATGAGCATGGGGGAGGGGACAGACAGCTGGCTCAACAGCTATGGCCTGGGAGTTTCTCACTTCGGCCTAACCTTGTACCATGGGGGGGGGGGGGGGCACCAAACTGATTCTTAACCCCAGGTGAAATAATGTCTAGCTTCCCCACTGGTACTGCCTATACCAGTACCAGCCGTTCTACTCTAATAAATTAGAACAGCTAGTGACTAGTGAAGGGGAAGAGGGGGCTTGGATGGCCGGAAGGGGGGGGCGGGAGTTGTCTGGCCGCCATGGGAGAGACCTGACGAAGTGGGCCGGTCTGGATGAAGTCCAGGGCCAAATTTTTGTCCCAGTCCAGCCCTGCTGTTTAGAAGCACCCTGGTGGTAAAAAATGCAAAAATGGGAACGAAGTGCTTACAATCCACATGCAGAAGGCTTATCCAGGAAACAATGTCCTGCTCCAGGCTACATTTACAATGTACACTTTCAATGCTACAGTTTGGGTGCTCTGTGCATTCCACACTGTATGCTCAGTTTGACCCACTAAAGACCCACCCACCCACCCAATGAGGCCGTTTTATTAGGCCCTTTTTCAACAGACGCCTTCCATTTTGATCAGCAGGGATCGTCACGTGCGTTAGAGCGTGTGCAACAAATACACATACCTATCATCTGCCTGCTCTGATCAGCAGGGGATCAGCTGATCAGAGCGGGCAGATGATAGGTATGTGTATGGTCAGTTTATGCAGAGCAGACATGGACAGCTGTATGGATGGCCAAGTGTAAACGCACCCCGCTGTCCTTCCGATCCCATGGAGGAAAACAGATCCCCTTTCATTTGTTTTTAGCAGACCGGATTGGGTCAGAGGTAGGTGGGTATAAACCGACGCAATTGCATTTACACTCGCAAATAAAATGAGCAGATCTTTGGACAGCCACTGCAAACTGTTTGCATTTAGCAGGTTATTTAATCTGGACCTAGAGTCAGGCTGTCTCATGAGTCACGCTATGTGAGAGAAGTCAGTGGTGAAAGATATAGCCCTTAAAATGGGTTGTAAAGGTAAAAAAAGGGTTTTCCCTAAATAGCTTCCTTTACCTTAGTGCAGTCCTCCACTTACCTCATCTTTCCATTTTGCTTTTAAAATGTCCTTATTTCTTTTGAGAAATCCTCACTTCCTGTTCTTCTGTCTGTAACTAAAGCCCTGAGATCAGGAAAGTCATAATATTGGTCTCAAGTCTTTATCTGCATACTCGTTTTGGGGCTTGCCTAGTACAGCAATGTAAGGCTTTCTCCCTGGTGTGGAGTGTCATGGTCACCCCCTGCCTTGGACAGGAGAGAAAGGACAGCCACTAACACACAGCTCCTTTATCTGAAACGCAGAGTGTCCTGACTCTTCAGTAGTCCAAGGGAGTTGACCACGACACT
This sequence comes from Rana kukunoris, assembly GCA_029574335.1. NCBI lineage: Eukaryota > Metazoa > Chordata > Amphibia > Anura > Ranidae > Rana > Rana kukunoris. Next base: position 102,222,159 of record CM056060.1, read on the forward strand.
CCACACCAGGGAGAAAGCCTCGCATTACTGCGTGTAGTTACAGACAGAAGAGGAAGTGAGGATTTCTCAGAAGAAATAAGGACATTTAAAACCAAAATCGATGGATGAGGTAAGTGAAGGACTGCACTAAGGTAAGGGAAGCTATATAGGAAAAAATTAAAATAAACATTGTGGGCCAGATTCTCTAAGAATTCCGGCGGCGTAGCGTAAGCCAGTTACACTACGCCGCCGCATCGTACTGGAGCAAGTGCTTTATTCTCTAAGCACTTGCTCCGTAGGTTTCGCTTACGTCGCGTAAATCGCGCAGCGTAAACCCGCGCAATTCAAATGGGGCGGCTTGTATTTAAATTAAGCGCGCCCCCGCGTCGAACGAACTGCGCATGCGCCGGCCGGGGAAAAAGCCCAGTGCGCATGCTCCAAAGGACGTCACATTTTCTCAATGTAAACGACGTAATCGCAGCGTACGCCAGCCCCATTGAGAATCGACGTACGCAAACGACGTAAACGACGCACAACACGACGCGGTCCCGAGGCCATACTTAACATGGCATCCGACGGGACACGACGGCATCCGACGGGACCTCGTAAGGTTACTCCACATAGAAGCTGGGGTAACCTTACGCGAACGAAAACGACGTACGCGACGACGGGGCGGCGTAAAAGCGATCGAGAATCGGCGTACTACTTCATTTGCATATGCAAATGAAAAAACAACGTAAAGGCCACCTAGTGGCCGGAGTTGTCATTACACCTACGATCCGAAAGTGTAATTGGATTACACTTGTCGGATGTAGAAGCGTATCTATGCAAAAGTGATGCACAGCATCACACGCATAGATACGACTAAAAAAAAAAGGCGATACGACGGGGTATCTGAGATACTCCGTCGTAACGCCTCTGAGAATCTGGCCCTGTACCTTTACAACCCCTTAAGTGAAAACTAGGGAGTTGACGGCGTAAAGCACACGAAACTGTACGGAACTGCATCTGGTGTGAACTGGCCCTGGTTCACACTGGGCTGCGGGAGTGAAATCGCGCGATTTCAGCTGAACTCGCACTAAATCACTCCCTCTGGCAGTCCCGATTTCAGCGCGATTTAGGAGACATCTGTGCAGGGTTCTGCACAGATGTCAATGTAAATTGCGTCCTGAAATCGCAAAAAGTAGTACAGGAACTACTTTTTGAAATCGGTGCAGCGCCGCAGATGCGGCGTCGCACCGATTAGGACGGTGTCATTGCCGGCAATTGCCGCCGATTTGAGATGCGATTTCACATGTGAAATCGCATCTCAAATCGAACTAAATCGTACCCAGTGTGAACCTGGGCTTAAACTGTAATCTTGGCCACCCTCACGCTGATTTTTCTCCAACATGCTAATTAAATCATTCTGATTAATGATAGGCAATTCATGCCCAGCTGTTATCGTAGCAATCAAAGCTAGATCATGCAGAAAGTAATGCACCGTTACAAGCTTTATATTATACACAATTAGATTTTTATACGATTGGCTTTATTGTTAAATAAAATCTTGAAGAAAGCATCCCCTGCAGCCTTGCACATTCTCATTTGGTATCTCTGCCATCTGGGACCAAACTGTAGCCCGAGAGACTTCTCAGATTTGTACCCCATGCTTTAATACATCCCTAGGATGTTACACCAAGCCCTAGTTCACACCAGTGCGGCTTTGAAATCATGCTATTTCAGCGCGATTTCAAAGCTGCACATCAGCCGATTTCTTTGCGGCTTCATTTAACAGAAGTCTATACAAGTCACAACGAAATCAGTAAAATGTAGTGGTTCCATTGCCGGGAATGGGGTGCGATTTGGAACTATAAAAATTGCACAACAAGTTGCACAAACCACTTCAGGACTGGACCCTGAGGCCCTTTATTGTCCCTTGCAGCAGACTTGAGCTATAATAAAAAAAAAAAAAACACACACACACACACACACACACACACACACACACACACACACACACACACACACACACACACACACGCCATGTTATAGGGTCCATTTAGAAATGTTTTGCCTAAGCAATACCCCATAAGAGTCATCTTTTGTCTTGACTGCCTTGAAAAATAGCATTGCATTTCCTAGTTTGTGAATGTGCCTAGACACCCCTGGGCTCCAGACATCCTTGCTGTATATCTGCAGTGTGAGATCTAAGGCACTGCTGTATAGGGTGACCACGTGTCCCGGATTGCGTGGGACAGTCCCGCATTTTGCAGGTCTGTTCCGGGCACATTCAATCCAGGACAATAGTGTCCCGGAATAAAACTGACACAGCCACCCCCCCTCCCCCGGCCAATCTAATGCCCGCAAAAAATCCGCCACATCACTGCCTACACCAGGGGTGGCCAACCAGTGGCCCGGGGGCCACATGTGGCCCGCGGAACCTTCTGATGTGGCCCGCGACCTCCTGCTCTGGAATGATGGGTTGGCAAGCCCAGATCGCAGGTTGTCACCTGCCATACAACAGCATCAGTGTTGTAAATGAAGCTGGTAGTAGAGGAAGAAAGCAGCTGCGGAGCAGAGCCCCATAAACCGATGCTTCCTCTACAGCGTCAGCTTTTGCCACAGGTGGAGTCTATGGCAAAGTTCAGCTAACCCGCAGGTCACTTTCACCTGGGCGGATCGGAGGGCCTATAGAGTAGCCATGAGTCGTGACCTGTCATTTGACCGCTTCGCTCATTATGGCTCTCGACTGGTTACCAAGTTGCTTAAGTGGCCCTCGCTCTTCAAAAGGTTGGGCACCCCTGGCCTACACTGTCTGGAAGCAGACCCAGCCAAAGTCAATGGCCGTTTGGTTAAAGAAAAGTAGCGGACGTTCATGCAATGGAGGACTTGGTGGCCACAGAAAAAAGCCTAAAATGAGAAATTATCCAAAAAATTGTTTCACTGGCAGGAGTTCATGCGGTGGCCTGTGGTGGAAATTTTTATAATTGTTTGTAGATAGATGTCCCCCAGTGTCGGTTTTGCTGTAATACGCTCATGTGAGCGCATACAGCAGTCGGTGGAAGACCATTGGCACGCAAAACCTTCCTGTGGACACAGCAGATATGTTTGCTCTTTTAGGGATGTTCATTTATGCCTCACCAAGAGACTGGTAACTTCTTGGTGTACATCGGAACTATATCATAACTATACGAAAATTATGACCCACTGAGCCATGAGAGTACGGTTTGCGTCATTGAAAGCAGTTGGTTTGCACACTGTCTTGTACAGAGCCGTCTTTGTAGTGTTCGAATTGTGAGATATCCATCATCTCACAGAACGCATGGCTCTGCACCTTACCGTTTAAACGCATCACTGCTAGCATTCTATTTGAATATATACATGTCTGATTGGTGGTCTGTGAAGCCACCACCTTCTTTTGTTACTCATGTTGGTCACATCCTTATATGGTAATTTCCTGTGTGGAGGTCACATCCTGTGAAGTCACTTCCCATGGAGGAAGCGATTGGCTGCTGGAGCCATCACTTCCTGTTTGTGAAAGCTCCCCAGACTGAGTGGGTATGACTGGTACTAACCCCCCCCCCCCCACACACACACACACACCGTTTTGTTTTCTCTTACATGCGGGGTGCGGAAGACTACTTTTCCTTTGTAACATAATATGATTCCCTCCTTATAAAAGAACTTCTGTTTCCACACTGATGTATTCACTGAGTCACTGGGCCAACCATTTTGTTATGCTGTACGCCAACTGTATTGCCTGGTATTTACCTCAAGCAGTGTTTCTAGGAAAAAAATAAATAAAAAATACACACAACAAGCCTATCATCACTGTGAAGGCAGCAATGCAGGGAAATTCTACAATGTGGCATGCCTGGGGTCAATAGTATGGAATAGATTAAAAAAAAAAAAAAAAGAGCCAACCACGTAAAGGATTTTGATCACAATACCCCTTGGGGGAAGGACCCCCCGAGGGCCTCGTTGGTGTAGTAACCTCTCTAGAGATCACAAATGCTATATTTACTGCCACCAACTAATGTGAACTATGCTACTGCACAGACAATAGGTTCAATGAAAACCATTTGTGCGTTTTAACAAAAAGTGAGTCGTCTTTCTTCGGCTGGTTCTCTCTGGAACTGCTGACTGCAACAGCAATGGAATCAATTCCTGTGGTGTAAAAATGTTTGTGCTGCTGTAGCTGAACATGTGGGCTGCCTGCCAGAACTTTCCTAGGATACAATGCAGACATACTGCATCAGAATGAAGTCTACTCCCTATCCCCGTCTGTAGCGAGCCGTCACCTGCCTTTGGCAGGACATTGCAGAATCTCCTAGAAAACTAAAGCACACAGTTACAGCCAGCAACGCACACATTGGTCACAAAAGGCGGCAACATTTTATGCCATCTGCATTAAACTAGATGTAAACCCCAATGCCATTTAAAAGGCAAAAATTTCTTTATGTAATGTGTTGTGTACAGGGACATTAAAGCCGCTAGGGCTGACAATATCAGCACATAAATCGCGCCGATTACGACCGATTACGACCTGTTGGTCTGTAATCGATGGCTCTCACACACAATGGTCTTGGGCAGTCATCCATGGATGAAACACGCACTGCATTAATGGCTCAATCTGGCCAAGAGTGTGCAAGAACACATTGTTATTGACATTTCAGCCAGCAGCAGCCACTAATAAGGCCCTCATTAGTTGCCTGTATCTACACGTCAGCATAATTATTTTTTACCTGTATACTGGTTATATTTCATCCAAAATGAAAGCCCTGGATGCAGCCGTGTCCCATTTCAATTTGTAATGCTATTCTATGCAGAGGAACATTTCCACCATACCTCCCAACTTTTTGAGATGGGAACAAGGGACACCCAACAAAGGTAGGTAAGCATAGGACACCCTGCCACGCCCCCTTAAAAAGGAGAATTGTACAGTAAAAAAAAAAAAAAGGGGTTAAACCCACAAGTGCTTTTTTTAAGCACTACTATTCCATTATATTGGCTTCTGGAAAGAGGGACAGTCCCTCGAAACCAGGGACAGTTGGGAGCCATGTTTCCACTGCTCTACACAGCGGCGTGAATGGGCCCATAAACTAGTATACAGATGCATACAATATTAAGTCCATGTCAACAAGACAAAGCATTTGCTACCCTAAGAAAAAAAAAAAATATATATATATAAAAGGATCCCGTCTTAACAGTAAACATACTGTAAAGAGACGGGATCCTTTTATATATTTTTTTATAACAATACAGCACAGTGAGCTGTGCTGTATATGTCAGTGGGGGAAATCTCAGCCCTGCCCGCTGCCAGACGGAGAGGGGAGAGAGCTGGCTGTCACGTGATTGCCGATCTGAAGTGAGAGCGAGTGTTTTTAAAAAGCACACACACAGTTAGGAGACAACGGTCATAAAAAAAAAAAAAAGTTCTTATAGTGGGGTTAACAACCGCTTGCCGACTGCCTAATGTAAATTCACATCGGCAGGATGGCACGGGCACGTACGTTGCTTTGAATCCCTCGCCTAGCAAGCACGTGCGCCCACCGCAGTATCTGTGACTGTGTCCACAGATTCAATGTCTGCCGGTTTCCTGCGATTGGAGAGATGGCATTTCCCTGTTCTACCTAGTGACAGGACACTGATCTACTGCTCCCTGTAATCGGAAGCAGTGATCACTGTCGTGTCACTCACAGCCCAGCCCCCTCACAGTTAAAATCACTCCCTAGGACACACTTAACCTCTTCCTCGCCCCCTACTGGTTAATCCCTTCACTGCCATTTACACAGTAATCAGTGCATTTTTATAGCACTGATCGCTGTATAAGTGACAATGGTCCCAAAATAGTGTCAAACGTGTCTGATGCGTTCGCCACAATATCGCAGTCACAATAATATTCGCTGATCGCCACTATTACTAGATAAAAAAAAAAGAAGAAGAAATAAAAAAATGCCATAAAACTATCCCCTATTTTGTAGACGTTAAAACTTTTGCACAAACCAATAGATAAAACGGTCATTGCATTATATTTTTTACCAAAATACAGCCTAATCCGAGGGGAAAATATTTTTTTTTATATATATTTTTTGGGGATACAATAGCAAAAAGTTAAAATAAATAAATATTGCTTTTTTGTTCATAACACAATTGATCAAATACCACCAAAAGAAAGTTCCATTTGTGAAAAAAAAGGGGGACGTCAATTTTGTTTGGGTGCAACATCGCACAATTGTCAGTTAAAATTATCTAGTGCCAAATCACAAAAAAATAGCCCAGTCATTGGGCAGCCAAATCCTCCGGGGGTGAAGTGGTTAAAGCAGAGTTCCACCCAAAACTGGAACTTCTGCTTTAAGCCTCCTTAAACATGCCACATTTGGGGAAGAGGGGGCGTGTTCCTTATTTTCAGTGGGACTTCCTGTCCCACTTCCTCTTTTTTGGCTGCCTAGGCGATGACTCCTCTCGCCCTAGGTGGTACTTCTCTGCCAGCGATTTCTGGGACACAATACAGATCCCAGAAGATTGTTTGGCCAATAGAGTGCAGCGCAACTCGCGCATACGCAGTGTGCACCCCTGGCCGTGAAGCCGCAAGCTGTTAAGGCTGGGTGCCCACATTTGCTATGACCGTATTGAGAAGAGGAGGGGGGAGAGGAGCGAGCCTCTGGGCGGCCGCGTTACTGGACCGTGGGGCAGGTAAGTGTCGGTTTATTAAAAGTCAGCAGCTATGCTTTCTGTAGCTGCTGGACTTTTAATACACTAAAAAAACAGGTGGAACTCCGCTTCAAGCTAGCCATATACATGTCATCTTTTTGTTCAACAGCGATAGGCTTAGAAACATTCTTTTGATTTTCTAAATCTTGATGGGGACACATTGATCATTTTCAACGGCCCTGAGCAAAAACATTTGAAGGAGAATGATGGAAAGTTCTGGAGTCTTATCCGAAGGAACAAAATTCTAACTGGATGGGATTCTCAACTTGGAAAGGTCAGTTATTGAAATGAGCATGCGTTTGGAAAAACCTTTCATCCTGAAGTAGAACTTTGGTGGACATGAACACTTGTTCTTTTAAAAACTCAGCTCTGGGATACCAAGAAAGTATCCCTTGCAGTGGGGCTGCACCCACATTGTAAGGGTAAATAGATGTTTGTTTTTTCCCCCCTAGACCTAAACAAAATATCTACCAGATCCTCCATGCTGCTACGTCAGTTTCTGCAGCATCTTCTCCTTCAAGCTCCAGCAGACCAAGACGACTCCAGAATCAAGAGCAAGGCAGGCTCCATAACTCTGCACTGAACTTGAAGGCGCCGAGTGACAGTCCACCAGGAGAGCCCAGCCTGCTGGGGAGCAGAAGATTGGGTAAATAAAACTGCTTCTCCTCTCCCCTAGACCAGCGATCTCCAAACTGTGGCCCTTAGCTTGCCTTCATCTGGCCCTTGGGGTATTACTTACACAAGCCTTAATCACAATGTAAAACAGGAAGAGCTGTTGATCGGCTTTTCCTCACTCTCGCCTGACAGACGCAAGTAGAGGAGAGCCGATCGGCTGCTCTCCTGATGGGGGGTATGGTCTGTTCTGATTTGTTTATCAGTGCAGCCCCCCCCCCCCCTCTGATGCCCGCCCGGGACCACCAGCACATTGGACCACCAAAGAAATGCCAATAGGTGGGGGAGAGAACACACACAATTTTTTGCGTCAACATTTTCGGTCTTTTTTTATTTGTTTAGCAAAAAATAAAAACCGCATGCGATCAAATACCACCCAAAGGAAGCCCTATTTGTGGGAACAAAAATGGGAAAAAACAATTGTCATTTAAGCAGCGACAGCACAGAAAGCTGAAAATTGGCTTGGGCAGTAAGGGGGTGCAAGTGCCTGGTATTGAAGTGGTCAAAGACACATCATTTCTAAGCTTCCTGAAATGAACCGTAAAATTTGAAACGTTGGGATGTCAAGCTAACAATTTCTAAAGCTGAAGGCTGGGCGCAACAACTTTGATTTTAATCCAATTCTCACTAGCCACAGAAAGGATAAATCCATGTTATCTTCATCAAATACCACAAGTAGCCCAGATAGTGCCTTGTGAAAGTAGTAGCGACATCGCTGTGCTGTACATAGTCTTTGCATACAGCAGCGCTGTGGGAGGGGCCCAGCAGGCTCCACCCGCTAAAGGCTGCTTGCTGAAAACTACAGGAGGGGGCAGAGACAAGACCAGTCACCCCACACGAGGAGAGAGAGCAGCAGTGACCAGTCTTCATTAGGCTGGGTTCACACTACACACTTTCATCCTACATTGATCCTACATTGGTCCTACATCCATCCTACTTTCATGAACAGGATACTACTTTGGTCCTACTTTGTGATAGACTGACTTGTTCTTTGACCAATCAAAACAATCCCAGAGAGATAAATTCCTTTTACTGGTGCTGTAATCACATGTCAGATGGCAAAAGTCGGATGGTTAGGACAAGGCTCCTACTTTGCTCCGACTTCAATGATATTCAATGGGCTGAAGTACAGGGAGTAGTTTCAAAGTCGGACCGACTTGTGTAGGACCAGTTAAGACAGCTCTCATAGGAAAACATTGATTTTCACACGTCATGCTACATGAGCTCCCAATGTAGGAGCGTTGTCGGAACAAGTGTGAACCCAGCCTTACAGGAAGCTTCTGCACAGAGGTAAGATTTTAGACTGAATTACTGCACAGAAGTAGAAGAAACACAAAATACACCAAGAGTCAAGTAACAATACCAATTCTCTTGTAGTATTGAGGTCAGCATTAGGCTGAGTTCACACTATACTACACTACAGCAGTACAACTTTCATCCTACTTTGCTCTGCGACATCTGTCCTACATTGGTCCTACATTGGTCCTACATTCACCCGACTTTCATGAACAGGATACTACTTTGAACCAACTTTGTGATAGTCGGACTTGTTCTTTGACCAATCAAAACAATCCCAGAGTGAGATAAATTCCTTTTACTGCTGCTGTAATCACATGTTGGATGTCTGATAAGGACAAGGCTCCTACTTTGGTCCAACTTCAATGATATTCAATGGGCTGAAGTAGGATGAATGTCGGAGCAAAGTAGTACAGGGAGTGTTTTCAAAGACGGACCGACTTGTGTCGGACTGGTTAAGACAGCTCTCATAGGGAAACATTGATTTTCACATGTAATGCGACATGAGCTCCCAATGTAGGAGCGTTGTCGGAACAAGTGTGAACCCAGCCTTAAAGGACTTTCAAATGGAACGGCATCACCATGGTTCAATGATGGCATCACCATGAGATGTAGGAAAGAAAGTTGCTTGATTCCCCAAAAACAGTCAGTAATGTGATGGGTGGAATCCCTCCCGCAAAGTCATCGTGTCCTCCTGGCAGGGGAAGCCGTCCCCGCTGGGAAAGCACACGGATTACTTAAAGGGGGCTTCCAGATTCTTATAAGCCCCCCGCCCCAGACCCTGACAACCAAGGTTGTCGGGAAGAGGCCATTGTCCTCATCAACATGTGGGTCGGGTCGCCACACGCTTGCGCGTCCTCTTTCCTGACCTGCTGGGACGCATGCTCGGGAAAGGGTCTGGTACGGATCCTGGGGGAACCCCCACGCCGTTTTTTTTGGTGTCAGGGATTCCCCTTAAGATCCATACCAGACCGAAGGGTCTGGTATCATCCTGGGGGATCCTGATGCAAATTTTTTTTTTATATATAATTTTTGCAGGGGTCTGCACACGAGTCGCCCCGCAAGTCGGATCAACTTCATCAGACTTCTGGTGCGACCTCTATTCAAATTAATGGGCTCCCATAGGGAACCATTGATTTTGAATAGAGAAAGAAACGCCGGACGAGGCTTAACACAGCGTTAAGCCTTAATAAATCACATTGAACACCCGTTGCCGGCGTCAGACGTCTTTACACCTCCAACGCTGGAGCTTTTTTTTTTTTTTACAGCGTAAAAACGGTTTAGCCATTTACAGCTCAAAAACGTCATGGTGGGCATGAGGCCATAGGCCAACATGGAGAGATGTTTTTAAGCTGCAAAAAACTCATAAAAGTGGCTGTAAGAACGTCTGTGGGCATGAGGCCTAATAGATTCAACCTGCCCATACAGGATTCGAATACCAGTTGGTTCCTGCTGAACCGAGCTTTAAAAGGGGTTGTGAAGGAAAAAAAATGTTTCATAATAAGCATCCTTTACCCGCAGACATTCCTCCTTTCACTTCCTCATTGTTCGTTTTTTGCTCTATTTCTTCTCTGTTCACTTCCTGCTTGTCTGTTACTCACCACCGTGAAGGGAGGCTTTACTGCGGTGGTCAGTGATGTGCTTGCCCCCTCCTGGGAACTACATCTGTGCAGCAGGACACTCTCTACGTGTTAGGGACTTCAAGAAGGTGTGAATTACTGGGCGTGCCGCAATTCATACTGGGAAATGTAGTTTATATGAACGAGCGCCGCAAACCAGGAAGTGAATGAGAGAACAGAAACTAGAATGCCGAACGCGATATAGATGAAGGAATTTAATAGGTATTTACTCGTTTTTTTAACAGAATTATTAACTATTCTGTCTGTCTACCTTGCAGACATTTTAGGCAAACATTTTTTCCTTTACAACTCCTTTAACAGTCTATGGCCAGCTTTAGTGTACGATTAGCAATGATGCAGCATATGTAGTCTAGCTATAAAAAGAATTACACAATGCAGATTAACATTCCCAAACAGTGTGACAAAGCACTTCACCTGCTGTATCGTGAGAAAAATATATTACAGTATTTCTAGCCATTACAACATGCTGCTATTTGTGGATTTATCAATTTTTTATTATCTGCCATTAGAGATTTAAAAGAGGTTGGGTACGCGAGTACCACGTGAAAGTGGGGGATGCTAAGGAAAAAGCAAAGGTTCAAACAAATGCAAATCAATTACATGTTGATGTGTGATCTAATGCAACAACAACAAGTACCATTACTAATACTGCAGTAGATTTAATTTCTTCCAGCGAGATAAAGCTTGTAATCTTCTATGAAAGTCATTTTAATCAGCGTGCAATTGTCTGACCTTCTTGTAACCTCAGATTATCACAGTGACTACAGCTGATAAGATATTTACAACATCTGCAATGGAGTACAGACAGGAAAGTGATGAGACATGCGAAGGGATGGGAGACCATTACTCTCATATGGATGGGGCGATTTCTGCACACTCATGTGAACATGCCAAGTACTGCCATGTCCCCCATAGTATCACTTCCAGGAATGAAATGGGTAATAACAGGCAAGTGGCTTCAAAATCCATCATCAAAAATGTAGGTGGATCCATCACCATCAGGTTTTTTTTTTTATATATAAATATAAACACCACACCCTGAAAAAATACCTACTCAATATATAATGACTATAAGGTCCCTTATCACACATTTCCCTGCATCACCCATCTTTAACCACTTCAGACCCGCGCTATAGCCGAATGACAGCTACAGCGCGGGTCTGAATATCCAACCTGCCATCTTGACAGCCGCCCCTCTGGGCGTTCTCAGAGCGCGCTGCAGGGAAGCTCTGTGTTGGCCGTGTCCCTTGGACACAGCCAATCACAGATCGCGGCGAACGGCCAGAGTGGTCGTTTGCGATCTGTGCGGCGAATGAGAGATGATCTCATATGTAAACATATGAGATCATCTCTCATTGCTGTTTTACACAGAGACAGCGTCCTGTCTCTGGAGAGGAGGAGACCGATCTGTGTTCCTCGTACATAGGGACACAGATCGGTCACCCCCCCCTCCCCCGACAGTTAGAACACACCTAGAATACACATTAACCCCTTGCTCACCCCCTAGTGTTAAACCCTACAGAGCCAGTCACATTTATACAGTAATTAGTGCATATTTATAGCACTGATCGCAGTATAAATGTGAATGGCGCCAAAAATGTGTCAAAAGTGTCCGATGTGTTTGTCATAACGTCGCAGTACCAATAAAAATCGCAGATCGCCGCCATTTCTAAAAAAAAAAAAATTCTGTCCCCTATTTTGTAAGCGCTATAACTTTTGCGCAAACCAGTCGCTTATTGCGTTTTTCAAAAATATGTAGAAGAATACGTATCGCCCTAAACTGAGAAAAAAAAAGTTTTTTTTTTTTTTAAATTGGGATATTATAGCAACAAGTAAAAAATATTGTATTTTTTTTCAAAACTGTCTCTCTTTTTTGTTTATAGCGCAAAAAATAAAAACCGCACAGGCGATCAAATACCACCAAAAGAAAGCTCTACTTGTGGGGAAAAAAAGGACGTCAATTTTGTTTGGGAGTCACGCCTCGCAATTGTCAGTTAAAGCGACGCAGTGCCGGAAGCTGAAATTTCACCTGGGCAGGAGGGGGGTATATGTGCCCAGTAAACAAGTGGTTAATAAACGGTGCAAGAACCAACAAGAAAAGAAAATCAAAAAAGCAAGCACCCAAAATCTACTCTTTAACCCACTTGCCTATTGGGCACTTAAAGGAGTTGTAAAGGAAAAAAAAAAATTGATTAAATTAATGTCTGCAAGGTAGACAGACAGAATAGTGTGATGATTATGTTAAAAAACAATACCTATTAAATTCCTTCATCTATAGCACCTCCAGCGTTTCTGTTCTCTCATTCACTTCATGGTTTGCATCATTTGTTCATGTAATAACTACATTTCCCAGTATGCATTGCGGCACGCCCAGTAATTCACACCTCCTTGAAGTCTAACATGTAGAGAGTGTCCTGCCACACAGATGTAGTTCCCAGGAGGGGGTGAGCACATCACTGACCACCGCAGTAAAGTCTCCCTTCACGGTGGTCAGTAAAATCAGACAAGCAGGAAGTGAACAGAACAGAGAAGAAATAGAGCAACTTCTGAGAAAAAACGAACAATGAGGAAGTGAAAAGAGGAATATCTGCAGGTAAAGGATGCTTATTATAAAAAAAAAAAAAAAAAAAAAGTTTTCCTTTACAACCCCTTTAAAGGGTCACTAAAGGAAATTTTTTTTTTTTTGGCTGAAATTACTTTACAGGGTATAGAAAGACATAATAGTTAACCGATTCCTTTTAAAAATTAAAAATAGATAAAAATCCATCATATAATGTGCCTGCAGTTTAGTTTCACTTTTAAACTGGTTTCATGTTTCTGTAAAGAGACACACAGAACAAAAACAAACAAATACAGGGCAGTGTTTTGTTTTTAAAATGAATCTGATTGGTTCTGAGGAGTTTTAGACACACAGTAATGACAGTTTGGACCACAGTGAAAAGCAGTCATGAGATTTTTCATAAGAAGCCAGACAAGCAGGAAGTGTGGAGATCAGAGCAGAATTACAGCAACTTCAAAGCAAAAAACGAACAATAAGGACATGAAACCAGGACTGCAAAAAGGTAAAGAAAGCCATTTAGCTTAAAAAAAAAAATCCTTTAGTGATCCTTTTTAAACCCTCTCCTGCCCGGACCAATTTTCAGTGCTGATGCACTTTGAATGACTAATGCGCGGTCATACAACGCTGTACCCAAACTGAATTGTTATTTTTTTTTTCACACAAATGGAGCTCTCTTTTGGTGGCATTTAATCACACACACATACATTATATATATAAAAATTTAGAAAATAAATATAAAAATCATGTTTTACTAAAACAATTTTTCAAACAGGTAATTTTTCTCCATTGATAAGCACTGATGAGGCGGCACTGATAGGCTGCACTGATGGTCATTTAAAGGCGACAATGACAGGCAGCACCGTTTGAGGCACCAATTAGTGACTCTCATTTTGCACTGTGGGCATGATAGGCAGCACTGACAGGTAGCACACATTGGCACAGATGAGCTGTCTGCAGCTCTCCCTGATCAGGACCGATGTCTTCTGCCGGAGAAAAAAATTGCTGATTATGGCTCTGTTTACATCACATGATCAGCTGTCATTGGCTGACAGCCGATCACATGTTAAGGGGTCGGGACCTGTGATCCAGCGAGTCTCAGACGCAGGCCGCTCGAGCAAATTCAGGTCCGCGCTGTAGCCGTCATTCGGCTATAGCGTGGACGGGAAGAGGTTAAAGCTTTAATCTAAAGCCGAACTCCAGGCAAATAAACAGATATACAAAAAATTCAATAAATCAGTATATAAGCCAACCCGAATATAAGCCAAGGTACCTAATTTTACGACAAAAAAAACATGGTGCGTTACCAATTGTTTTCATGCTTGACTATGGTCCCAGCTGCCTTGTGTTTAGCGACAAGATTCTCCTGTGTAGTTCTGGGCTGATTCCTTACTGTTCTCATGATCATTGAAACCCCACAAGGTGAGATCTTGCATGGAGCCCCAGACAGAGGGAGATAAAACAGTCATTTTGGATTTTTTTCCCCTTTTTCAAATAATCTGTTGTCACCAACTCACCAAGCCCATTCCAGCCTTGTGTTGGGCTACAATTTTGCCCCCGACATCCTCAGACAGCTTTGGAGAGATTAGAATCTAATCGATTGCTTCTGTGGATAGGTGCCTTTTACACAGGTAACAAGCCGAGATTAGAGGAGCACTCCCTTTAAGAGTGCTCCTAATCTCAGCTAGTTACCTGTATAGAAGACACATGGGAGGCAGACATCTTGCTCATTGATAGGGGATCAAAATACTTATTTCACCCATAAAACTGCAAATCCATTTAACTTTTTTGAAATGCATTTGTCTCGATTTTCTGTCTCTCAAATGGTAAAATAAACCTACCATTACAATTATAGATTTGTCAGTGGGCAAATGTACGAAATCAGCAGGGGATCAAAAATACTCCCCCCCCTTTATTACACACACTATTTTACTAGTGAAATCTTTTTTTTTTTTTTTTTAAAGACAGAGGGCTTCTTTTGGTGTCATTCTGGCCACTATTTTTTTTATTTTATTTTTTAGGAGAGATATATATTTTTACAGGGGCGAGTGTGGCCATTGGGAGTAGAAAATATCCTGGCATCAGAGAGAGTAAACGATGCATCTTTGGTATAAGGGGGAGGAACAGTGCCCCATCATTGGCGTCAGTGGGGTAAATAATGCCCCGTTGTCAGTAGCAGGAATATAGCGCTTTACAATATAAAAAAAAGGGAGACAATACAGTTATAATACAATAAAATACAAGAGAATTAAGAGGGCCCTGCTCAGAAGAAAAGCTTACAATCCAATAGGGTGGAGCAGGTGGTACAAAAAGGTTGTAACTGTGGGAAATGAGCTGATGGAAGAGGTGAAAGATTAGTTGGAGACGTGATAGGCTTCCCTGAATGCATCACGCTCTTTTTTTTTTGTGAAACAGAAACTGACTGCATTGGTGTGAACTAGAGCCATTAGAATACATTGAAAACGCTGCATGCATTTTAACCACTTAAGACCCGGACCAATACGCTGGCAAATGACCCAAGGGGTTTTTGCGATTCGGCACTGCGTCGCTTTAACAGACAATTGCGCGGTCGTGCGACGTGGCTCCCAAACAAAATTCGCGTCCTTTTTTTCCCACAAATAGAGCTTTCTTTTGGTGGTATTTGATCGCCTCTGCGATTTTTATTTTTTGCGCTATATACAAAAATAGAGCGACATTTTTGAAAAAAAAATCAATATTTTTTACTTTTTGTTATAATAAAAAAACAATAAACTAAATTTTAGTCAAACATTTAGGCCAAAATTTATTTAGCCACATGTCTTTAGTAAAAAAAAAAATAAAAAATAAAAAAAAAATAAAAAAAAATCGCATTAAAAAATAATTAGCTACCTAGCGGGAACAGCGACACTAATACAGCGATCAGAAAAATGATCGCTTAGTGACGCTGGCAATAGGGAGTGAAAGGGTTAACTAGGGCAGTGATCAAGGGGTTAAAACTTTATTGGGGGGGTGGGGGGGCTACCCTGACACTAATACTGACTGTCACACTGTCTGTCACACTGACACTAAATACAGTAATCATACATGTATGATTACTGCATTCAGTGACACTGTGACAGGGGGGGGCGATCGCGGGGGTTAAATGTGTTTGTGTGTGTGTGTAAGTGTGCTGTTTGGTGCAGACTTACTTGGTGTGTGGTGATCTCTCCTCAGCGGCGCTTGAAACAAACGCCGAGGGAGAGATCACGTCGCTTCCTCCTTCCTGTGTTTACACAGGAGGAGGAAGTGACAGGGCGGGCGGGCGCATTGGCTGGGAGCGATCCGGAGGGGGCGGATGAAAACGGATAGCCGCCCCCACTTGTCGGATCGCTCCTGCAGCCGCGCAGACCGCCGCATGTACGGGGGGGGGGGGGGGCCTGATCCCCCCCAAGGCAGCAACGTATATATACGTTGATGTGCCTGTCGGTGCCATTCTGCCGACGTAAATGTACATGCGGCGGTCCTTAAGTGGTTAAAGTGCAAAAAAAAAAAAAAGCGCACGGAACTGCATTTGGTGTGAATTAGCACTAAATGTTAAAAAAAATTCAATACAAAAAAAAGATTCCCTTTAGTTATATTTCAAGAAAGAATTCCAGATGTGGATATTTTATACATGTTGCATATATCTATACATATACCATACCTAGCTGATGCCCCTATTGGCTGGAAATCACTGTGGGCGGGCACCGCTACTCCAGTGATCTCCACTTGCTTCTGGCTCCGGGTGCACTTCTGTCTACACAACACAGGAGGTTGGCTGCTTGGCAAAGGCTCCAATCAGAGAACACATTCCTTTTTCTGAATACAAAGCATTCTCTGATTGGACGAGGTGGTGAGGCAGGGCAGTAACCTCACGCTTTCCCCATTGTCCAATCGGAGAATGTTTTACATTCATTCAGAAAAAGCAAAGTGTGCTCTTAATGGTGCCAATGCCAAGTGTTTTTAGAATGCAGCAGGGCAGTCACCCATCGTGGGACCTGCTGTGGAAATTATGAAGATGTATTAAATATGTGTTGACATAGTGTCGCCCAGTGTTAGTACTCCTGCAGCCCACTCTAAAAAGCTGACCGGGGCAAACTGACAAGTCCCATCTGGTAGTGGAAAACTTCCTGGGATGGGAGAAAGGTGTTTGCAGAGTGGGGGGTATGTCCGCTGGAAAAGGGCCCTTGTGTGATGCACAGAACGATCATCTGGGAGGAGATATGTTCATTCTGCAAAGACATCATCATTCTGCAAAGACATCATCGATTATAGGCGAATGTACATTCTCGTCTCTGCTGTGGCTGATCAGCACAGGTCGAGAAATTGTAGCATACACCTGCAGATAGCCTCCCATTCACAAGGAACAGTAGTATAAACCGGGTATGCGTTCTCTGGAACAATTCAGAATGAGGATTCCTATCAGTAGTAATATGGGAGCTTTTGGGTTGTTATGGTCAAAGACAGAGTTCATGTTTGTTCAGCCATGCGGCTTTATTTAAGTTGAGCAACATGGCTTCCTGGCGTAGCGGGATTTCTACTTTCTAGCTGGTGCTGCTTTAAGTTTAGAGGGTAGTCTGAGAATTAGCTGACTCAGACTGTATGATTGTTCACAAAATTTGGACTTCTGTTCCAGCCATGGCTGTACTGTGAGTGACCACTATTGTGGTCTGGTGTCATGCTCACTCCAGGTCAAGGCGTTTCCCTCCAGAAGCCTATTGTCCTGCTGTGCATGCTGGGGAGGAGTACTTAAGGGACAGACTTTATTAGTTCAGGGTCGAGGTTGATGATCCTGGGTCTGTCGTCCCACCACCCTCCTGGCCTGGGGTGCATGTTCAAGTGTTCCTGGCTCCGGGACCACGTTGGTCTAGGGTTGTGATCTACCGAGTGGGCCCAGTAGTCAGACTGGGTCTACTTTTGCAGAGTGGTCCTGTGCTGTCCGTCCTGGGGGAGGAAGCCACTTGATGAAGAACCTGTCTTAGAGAGCATCGAGCAAGAGGCTGGTATCTCAGGAGAGGCCTTGAACTTTATCAAGGGACGCACTACTACTGAAAGGCTGAGCGATGGTCGCCTGTTCTGAGTTCACAAGAATTTACTCAAGAGATCCGGGTGCTTAATCCTGTGCCGAGAGGATTCTGGACCGAAGATATCTCCACCTTTGGGAAGGTCTGCGGCAGAGACTTTACCAAGTTTCCGTGTGACACCCTGGCTGCTAGGTTAGCAATAGAGGCCTATCCAGGTGCACAATACCCGCTCTGGCTAGAGTGGCGACGAAAGCTACGTTCCAACTACTACTTGTATTCCTTTTACCACATTGGGTAAATAAAGCAAAGAAAAAGAAGACTAAAGTGTGGACATTTAAGTTTTTCTCACTTCTCATCTGATACCGTAGACGGCGAAGGATTAGAAGCAACATGCCGCCCAAAACAAACCAGCAGCTCATTCAGGGGTAGTGCTACACAGGTAAAGACATACACCTGGTCTCTGCTCAGACACAGCCATAGGACTCCTTTAGATATTATTAATTGGTTGTTTGTATGAACTCATCCTGTTGGAAGGATTTCTTGTTTGGTCATATCCTGTGACGTCACTTCCCATGGAGGAAGCGATTAGCTTCTGGAGCCATCACTTTGTTTCTCATAGCTTTTGTAATTTACGAATAAAAAGCCAAGCATTCTGGGCAGTGGGCAGTCATGCTGATGGAGCCGAAATGTAATCTTTGGTGATGTCTCTGTTTACTTGGGGATATATGGGAAATAGAGTGCTAGGTAAGATGCATTATATCATTAGACGAAACGTGTGCTTATTAGCACAGGAGATATGGTTAAATGACGTCCTGGGCTTTGTGTGCGATATCTGAATGATGAGGGCAGCTAGAGGCATCATTCAGATATCATTCTTTAGTACCGGCGATTCTGTGCACCATAAGAATGATCATAGCGGCGCTATAGGGACACCCTCCTTCCGCCGCCATCCGGTGCTTCTCCGGGCTCTCCCGTGCCATCGGGGGCCGGGAGAAAGAATCGTCCGGCGCAGACTACTAAGCATAGACATGGTCACCCGTCATCTCTATGACTGTCAGAGGCCCGGGCACGATGTGATGACGTCACGCCTGGTTACCCAGAAGTAAAACAAAGCCACGATTTTGGCTAGTAAGTAATACTAATCATGGGATCGGTGAAATTTTTTCACAATCTCATGCTTTGCAGCCTGGAAGAGAGATGTGGGGGGAGGTCATATTGACCCCACATCTCTCCATAAAGAGGACCTGTCATACACTATTCCTATTACAAGGGATGTTTGCATTCCTTGTAATAGGAATAAAAGTGTTTATTATTTTTAAAGTGTAAAAAAATAAAGCAGTAAAATAAAAAAAATAATAATTAAATGCCCCTGTCCCCGGTAGCTCGCGCTCAGAAGCAAATGCACACATAAGTCCCGCCCACATATGTAAAAGCCGTTCAAATCACACATGTGAGGTATCGCCGCGTGCGTTAGAGTGCCAGCAACAATTCTCGCACTAGACCTCCTCTGTAAATCTAAACTGGTAACCTGTAAACATTTTCAAAGTGTCGCCTATGGAGATTTTTAAGTACCATAGTTTGGCGCCATTACATGAGTGTGTGCCATTTTAAAGCATGACATGTTAGGTATCTATTTACTCGGTGTAACATCATTCTTTATATTTTACAAAAAAAAATAAAAAATTGGGCTAACTTAACCATTTTGTTATTTTTTTTCCCCCAAAAAAGGCGTTTGAAAAAATATTGGGCAAATACCGTGCAACATAAAAAGTTGCAATGACCGTTGTTTTATTCCCTAGGGTGTCTGCTAGAAAACATATACAGTGCAGAAAATAAGTATTTGAACACCCTGCTATTTTGCAAGTTCTCCCACTTGGAAATCATGGAGGGGTCTGAAATTGTCATCGTAGGTGCATGTCCACTGAGAGACATAATCCAAAATAAAAATTCCAGAAATCACAATTTATGATTTTTTAACTATTTATTTGTACGATACAGCTGCAAAGAAGTATTTGAACACCTGTCTATCAGCTAGAATTCTGACCCTCAAAGACCTGTTAGTCTGCCTTTAAAATGTCCACCTCCACTCCATTTATTATCCTAAATTAGATGCACCTGTTTGAGGTCATTAGCTGCATAAAGACACCTGTCCACCCCATACAATCGGTAAGAATCCAACTACTAACATGGCCAAGACCAAAGAGCTGTCCAAAGACACTAGAGACAAAATTGTACACCTCCACAAGGCTGGAAAGGGCTACGGGGAAATTGCCAAGCAGCTTGGTGAAAAAAGGTCCACTGTTGGAGCAATCATTAGAAAATGGAAGAAGCTAAACATGACTGTCAATCTCCCTCGGACTGGGGCTCCATGCAAAATCTCACCTCGTGGGGTCTCAATGATCCTAAGAAAGGTGAGAAATCAGCCCAGGACTACACGGGAGGAGCTGGTCAATGACCTGAAAAGAGCTGGGACCACCGTTTTCAAGGTTACTGTTGGTAATACACTAAGACGTCATGGTTTGAAATCATGCATGGCACGGAAGTTTCCCCTGCTTAAACCAGCACATGTCAAGGCCCGTCTTAAGTTTGCCAATGACCATTTGGATGATCCAGAGGAGTCATGGGAGAAAGTTATGTGGTCAGATGAGACCAAAATAGAACTTTTTGGTCATAATTCCACTAACCGTGTTTGGAGGAAGAAGAATGATGAGTACCATCCCAAGAACACCATCCCTACTGTGAAGCATGGGGGTGGTAGCATCATGCTTTGGGGGTGTTTTTCTGCACATGGGACAGGGCGACTGCACTGTATTAAGGAGAGGATGACCGGGGCCATGTATTGCGAGATTTTGGTGCCACACGCGCGCCCTAGAGCTCCGGGAACAAAGGACCCCGTATGGAAGGGGTTAATGGACTTTCCCTTTTGTTGAAAATACCTATTGATCCTGCCAGTGAATTGCTGTTACTGGTAGCGCCTGTAAAGTGCTTGAAAATACCCTCATCTGCAATCCCAGTGTGAAAGCCCGAGTGCTTTCACACAGGGGTGCTGCGCTGAAAAAAAAAAAAGCCGACGTACGGGCGCTGGCAGTGTGAAAGGGCTCTTAGAGCCCATTCACACAGGGGCGACAGTCGCCTGACAAGTTGGGTTTCGCTTTGTTCAATAGAAATGTTGTAATAGGAGCGACGCAAGTCGCTACGATTTGGAAAACAGTTCTTGTACAACTTTGGGGGTGACTTGCATTGACTTCCCAATTCGTCTTCAGGTCGCCTTGCCGAGTCGCATCCAAAGTCATGCCGCCCGTGTGAATAGGCTCTAAAAAAGGCGATTATTCAGTTATGTTTTGGCTTGCCATACCCTAGTGCTGGTAATTCTTGTTTTAGTTGAACATATCAAAATTCTCAGTACATTTGATGACTTAAAGCGTTTTTTTTTATGATTCTCCCGCTCTTACCTTGTTTGAATAGGAGCCCGTGCGTCCCACTTTTTTCGCCGCCAGCATTGTTTTTTCCAACAAAAGAATACTTTATAAAATGCGGAGGTGGCAGGTTCCATCTTTACTTTGCCACGTTGAAGCCGAGAACGATCCTCTTCCGGGATACGGTGAATGCTGGCGTCCCAGCATTCACCGCTCTATCCCGCGCATGTGCAGTGTTGACGACGAGCCGCGCCGTCAACACTTCACAGTTTCCATGGCAACGGTCGGCGTCATAATGACCCGCCCCGTTGTGCTGACACAGCTCAACATGACCCGCTTGCCGAGTCACATGACCGGCGAAATATTGCAGGATTTGATGAGAGAGCGTCTCCTGGGCACGTAAGGACTGAGTCCCAGGAGACATAGCGCCGTCGGGATAAATCGATAGGCACGCCCATTCCCCCGCGGTGTACTATGATTGACAGGACCGAAATAAAGGAAGAAAACGGGTAAGCCTTTTTTTTAAAAAAAAAAAAAAAACACGCATTTGTTATTGTGAATAGAAGGCTGTTTTATGCATATTAAGTGGAACATTAGGGTGAACCTCCACTTTAACAAATGCAATTAAAATTTTACCAAATAACCACAAGAAATTAATTCGATAATTTCATCATGCTCCTTCAAATTTTTCCACTGAAAAAACAATGTCAATTTGGCTTTCCTAAGGATTAGAAAACTGAATGTTCTTGAAATTAAAAATTCTTAACAAAAATTCTAGTCGTCTATGGCCACATTTATCTCCCAGATCCCGTCCAACTGAATAAGTATGGGATACATAGTGTGTAAAGTGTAAAAGTAAGTAGACACAAGGGACAAAAAAAAAAAAAAAAACATCCCTCAGTGTAGATCTATCGTCAATCACGACGTCAGCACCCAGCATGCACCGTTTTAATGGCATCACAGGGGGCGGTGCCATCAAGTGAAGTTGCCGGGTGGCCCTGCCCCTTGTCTATTTATGAATAGTCAGACTGCAGAGCAGGCAGATGGCGGGAGTCTTCAGCATGCGCAGAGATTTTTTTTCCCTTGCTTTATTGGGGGTCGGCAGTGACGGTGTGATAGACAATGGATTCACTTTAGGGGGACCTCTAAAAAATAAAAAGGGACTTGTCAAAAACTGGCTACTGTCATTTTTACACTACACTTTTTTTGGTGAATAGATAGGGATACTATGATAGGTCCTTCGCCAGCAGACCCCCACAACCACCGGCCATATGTGTATGTGTGTGTGTGTATATATTACACATATACATATACAGTTTTTTCAAACGCAATATATATATATACATATACACATATATATCTCGGGTGTTACAAGTAAAAAAAATCATTATTTGCTGCTAGAATTACTTGGAAGCAAATGTCAGAAAAGGTTTGATCTTTATGGGCCAGATTCAGGTAGATCAGCGCAATGTTATGTGGGCGTAGCGTATCTCAGATACGCTACGCCGCCGTAAATTAGAGAGGCATGTGCTGTATTCACCAAGCCAAGTTACGGCGGCGTAGTGTAAATGGGCCGACGTAAGACCGCCTAATTCAAATGTGTTTGATGTGGGCGTGTTTTATTTAAATTAAGTGTGACCCCACGTAATTGACGTTTTTTTTTAATAACGGCGCATGCGCCGTCCGTGGACGTATCCCAGTGTGCATGCTCCAAATGATGCCGCTGTAATGCCGCGTACACACGGTCGTTTTTTGCGATGAAAAAAAACGACGTTTTCTGTGAAGTAAAAAACGACGTTTTTGAAACGTCACTTTTCAAAGACAATTTTGCAAACACACCATCGTTTTTTCACAAAAAGCGAGGTTACGTTCACCACTCTTCCATTGAAGCTCGCTTCATAACTAGCTTCTGGGCATACGCGGGTTGAAAAACGTCGTTTTGAACGACGTTTTTGCTACACACGGTGACTTTTTGTGAAACAAAAAACGACACAAAAAATTCAAGCATGTTGGAATTTTTTTTTGGTTGTTTTTTTAAGACAAAAAAACGACGTTTTGCCCACACACCATCAATTTAAATGACGTTTTAAAAAACTTTGTTTTTTTCATCGCAAAAAACGACCGTGTGTACGCGGCATGAGTCATTGGTTTCGACATGAACGTAATTTACATCCAGCCCCATTCATGGACGAGTTCCGCAAACGACGTCAAAAATTTAAAATGCGACGCGGTCCCAACGTCCATACTTAACATTGGCTGCGCCATCTTTTTGTTGGAATATCTTTACGCCCAAAATCGCCTTACGTAAATGGCGTATCAGTACTGCGACGGCCGGGCGTTCGTGAATCGGCGTATCTAGCTAATTTACAAATTCAACGCGTAAATCGACGGAAGCGCCACCTAGCGGCCAGCGTATATATGCAACTAAGATACGACGGCGTAAGAGACTTACGCCGCTCGTATCTTAGCTCAATCCCGGCGTATCTTGTTTTCTGAATACAGAAAAAATATACGCCGCCGCATCTAAGAAGTTACGCGGCGTATCTCGAGATACGCCGCAAAACTTCTTACTGAATCTGGCCCTAAATTGTTAAACTTCCTTCATCTACACACCAGAGTTCTTTCCTTTGATAGTAGAAACAAAGTATCTTTTCGTTCTTTTAAGTCACAAGTTGTAATAAAACTTGGCAGGCTGCACGGATTTAGTTTTTTCAGCTATGAGAACTCTGCACTTGTTTGAGAGAATCGCAACATGCTGTTATGAAAGACGCAAAGGGAAAAAAGATCGCCATTTCGATTTTTATCGATTAATCGTGCAGCTCTAGTGTCAGCATATCTCACAAAAACACCAAGCCATGGCATGGGGGAGGTCTTTGTAACAATCCAAAAGTCAAAAGGTGACATTTTAGGGAGACAGAGGCCACCCAAGGGAATTTCTCATTCCTTGCTAATGGCATCCTAAAATCCCGGCAAATGTTCCAAGCAGAAGGGATCCCTGCTGTCCGGATGTGCGTCAGATTATTGATCAACCTTTGTTTCTCTAGAGGAAACAGATCATAAATGTAATATAAAGATTATGTTACTAAATTACAGAAAGCCGCATAATATTCAGCTATAGAAAATTAGGGAAAATTGAAGCGAGAAAAAAAAAAAAGGGGGGGGGGGAAGAAAGGTGCGGACAAGAACTACGATATGGCATCTTGGAGAAGTGGAAAAAGATGACGCCATATTTCTATTTATTGATGGAAGTACACAGTAATCCACAAAGCCCTGGTGGATGCATAATTGAAACGAAAGCTAGAAGAAAGGTAATAAAAGTCAAACAGAATAAGATCTACACAGAGGACCATTTTGTGCTTCAACATCATAAACTGAGGGTTTCCAAGAGAAAATCAGTTATCCTGTTATTTCTATGATAATCGTCATACTGCAGATCAAAAGAAAATACGATGACACTGCAAAAATACACTTTCCACATGGTGGAGAATCACATTGTATTAAAGCCTTGAGACATCCTGAGACAATAGATGGCATGCTTCTGATTGATTTCCCAAAAAGTCTTTCTGTCTCAATCACACCCACCATAGCAATGCTGTTTCTGTGCATTTACAAAGTCAAAACAAAAGATTTGTAATCAATTGTGATTTTTTTTTTTTAATACCCGGGGTCCCCATTCATCCCCTATGGCCGGGGAGGGTTCCCATTCATCCCCTATGGCCGAGGGGGTCCCCATTCATCCCCTATGGCCGGGGAGGGGGGGTCCCCATTCATCCCCTATGGCCGGGGAGGGGGGGTCCCCATTCATCCCCTATGGCCGGGGAGGGGGGGTCCCCATTCATCCCCTATGGCCGGGGTCACACCGGGGTCCTCATTCATCCCCTATGGCTAAAGTCCCCATTCATTCCCTAGACCCCAGCCATCCCATATGGCCAGGATCACGCCGGGGTCCCCATCCATCCCATATGGCCAGGATCACGCCGGGGTCCCCATCCATCCCATATGGCCAGGATCACGCCGGGGTCCCCATCCATCCCATATGGCCAGGATCACGCCGGGGTCCCCATCCATCCCATATGGCCAGGATCACACCGGGGTCCCCATCCATCCCATATGGCCAGGATCACGCCGGGGTCCCCATCCATCCCATATGGCCAGGATCACGCCGGGATCCCCATCCATCCCATATGGCCAGGATCACGCCGGGATCCCCATCCATCCCATATGGCCAGGATCACACCGGGGTCCCCATCCATCCCATATGGCCAGGATCACGCCGGGGTCCCCATCCATCCCATATGGCCAGGATCACGCCGGGGACCCCATCCATCCCATATGGCCAGGATCACGCCGGGGTCCCCATCCATCCCATATGGCCAGGATCACGCCGGGGTCCCCATCCATCCCATATGGCCAGGATCACGCCGGGGTCCCCATCCATCCCATATGGCCAGGATCAGGCCGGGGTCCCCATCCATCCCATATGGCCAGGATCACGCCGGGGTCCCCATCCATCCCATATGGCCAGGATCACGCCGGGGGTCCCCATCCATCCCATATGGCCAGGATCACGCCGGGGTCCCCATCCATCCCATATGGCCAGGATCACGCCGGGGTCCCCATCCATCCCATATGGCCAGGATCACGCCGGGGTCCCCATCCATCCCATATGGCCAGGATCACACCGGGGTCCCCATCCATCCCATATGGCCATGATCACACCGGGGTCCCCATCAATCCCATATGGCCAGGATCACACCGGGGTCCCCATCCATCCCATATGGCCATCATTCCATATCACACAATGAGTGTTGCAGCTGCTGCAATGACTACCTTGGTCTCCTTCACATCCTGCCGGACGCCCTCGGGGTACCACTGGACCCGCACATAGCCTCTCTTCAGGGGCCCGAACCTGCTGGTCTCACCGGCGGTGTCCGTGCCGGGACTCTCCTCTACACCACCTTCTCCTCCGCCGTCCCTTCTCCTCCGGCCCCCCGCGGCATCATCTTCTTCCGCCGTTACTACCACCACCTCTTCCTCCTCATCCTCGCTTTCCGATTCCTCCCCGTGCATGAGCCTGACCAGGGCGAAGCGGCTCTGGCCCCGGTAAGTACCGTACACCAGGTCGTGCGAGAAGAGAAGCCGCTGAGAGCCATTGCTGCCGGACAGGGGAGGCGAGTCTCCGGTAACGGGAGAAGACAGACTGTCCGCCATTGTTGTTGTCCGGAAGAGAACACAAGCTCTGCCGCTGGCCTGGGCGGTTACCAAGGAAAAGTCAGCGTACGGGCGAGCTGACATCACCACGCTGCACGTCGTTGTTAAGGCGCAGGGATGCTGTTGCTAGGGAAACCATGAGCTCTCTGTTGTCAGGGGACCTGCAGAGAGGACATGTGGACTGTGGCTGGGCTCTGCATTACAGCACTGAGTATAGGGAGAGCCTTGCAGGACTGCTCACAATCCTTAAAATACATCTCTTTTATTAAAATAATTATATATATATATATATATATATATATATATATATATATATATATATATATATATATATATATATATATGTAAACAGCATGTATATTTTTTTTACTTTGATGCTATTAAAAATGACTATTCCACTTCTATCTTCTATTTCTCCTCTTCGTATTTCATAGGTATTAAGAATTACATTTTCCTTTTTTGTAACCAGGGCCAATTATGGGGCCCCTTACACAGCTTCAGGCATGGCCCCCCTGGAGCAGAAAACCGGGGGGGGGGGGGCTGTGTCTGGGATAATTGCTCATTTTGGTCTAGGGCAGGGGTCTCCAAACTTCCTAACAAAGGGCCAGTTTCCTGCCTTTCCGACAGTGCACCATTGTTGGTGTCAGTGGGAAGAATAGAGCCTCATCATTGGTTTCAGTAGGAGGAATAGTGCCCCATCATTGGTATTAGTGGGAGGCATAGTGCCCCATCATTGGTATTAGTGGGAGGAATGATGGCCCATCATTGGTGTTGGTGGGAGGAATGATGCCCCATCATTGGTATCAGTGGGAGGAATAATGCCCCATCATTGGTATAAGTGCTCTTCGTTCTGTGTGTCCTAGCCGTGACCTGCACTCTGTGTGTCCTAGCAGTGACCTGCGCTCTGTGTGTCCTAGCAGTGACCTGCGCTCTGTGTGTCCTAGCAGTGACCTGCGTTCTGTGTGTCCTAGCAGTGACCTGCGTTCTGTGTGTCCTAGCAGTGACCTGCGCTCTGTGTGTCCTAGCAGTGACTTGTGTTCTGTGTGTCCTAGCAGTGACCTGCGCTCTGTGTGTCCTAGCAGTGACCTGCGCTCTGTGTGTCCTAGCAGTGACCTGCACTCTGTGTGTCCTAGCAGTGACCTGCGCTCTGTGTGTCCTAGCAGTGACCTGCGCTCTGTGTGTCCTAGCAGTGACCTGCGCTCTGTGTGTCCTAGCAGTGACCTGCGTTCTGTGTGTCCTAGCAGTGACCTGCGCTCTGTGTGTCCTAGCAGTGACCTGCGCTCTGTGTGTCCTAGCAGTGACTTGTGTTCTGTGTGTCCTAGCAGTGACCTGCGCTCTGTGTGTCCTAGCAGTGACCTGCGCTCTGTGTGTCCTAGCAGTGACCTGCGCTCTGTGTGTCCTAGCAGTGACCTGCGCTCTGTGTGTCCTAGCAGTGACCTGCGCTCTGTGTGTCCTAGCAGTGACCTGCGTTCTGTGTGTCCTAGCAGTGACCTGCGTTCTGTGTGTCCTAGCAGTGACCTGCGCTCTGTGTGTCCTAGCAGTGACCTGCGCTCTGTGTGTCCTAGCAGTGACCTGCGTTCTGTGTGTCCTAGCAGTGACTTGTGCTCTGTGTGTCCTAGCAGTGACCTGCGCTCTGTGTGTCCTAGCAGTGACCTGCGCTCTGTGTGTCCTAGCAGTGACCTGCGTTCTGTGTGTCCTAGCAGTGACCTGCGCTCTGTGTGTCCTAGCAGTGACCTGCGTTCTGTGTGTCCTAGCAGTGACCTTCGCTCTGTGTGTCCTAGCAGTGACCTGCGCTCTGTGTGTCCTAGCAGTGACCTGCGTTCTGTGTGTCCTAGCAGTGACCTGCGCTCTGTGTGTCCTAGCAGTGACCTGCGTTCTGTGTGTCCTAGCAGTGACCTGCGCTCTGTGTGTCCTAGCAGTGACCTGCGCTCTGTGTGTCCTAGCAGTGACCTGCGCTCTGTGTGTCCTAGCAGTGACCTGCGCTCTGTGTGTCCTAGCAGTGACCTGCGCTCTGTGTGTCCTAGTAGTGACCTGCGTTCTGTGTGTCCTAGCAGTGACCTGCGCTCTGTGTGTCCTAGCAGTGACCTGCGCTCTGTGTGTCCTAGCAGTGACCTGCGCTCTGTGTGTCCTAGCAGTGACCTGCGCTCTGTGTGTCCTAGCAGTGACCTGCGCTCTGTGTGTCCTAGCAGTGACCTGCGCTCTGTGTGTCCTAGCAGTGACCTGCGTTCTGTGTGTCCTAGCAGTGACCTGCGCTCTGTGTGTCCTAGCAGTGACCTGCGCTCTGTGTGTCCTAGCAGTGACCTGCGCTCTGTGTGTCCTAGCAGTGATCTGCGCTCTGTGTGTCCTAGCAGTGACCTGCGCTCTGTGTGTCCTAGCAGTGACCTGCGCTCTGTGTGTCCTAGCAGTGACCTGCGTTCTGTGTGTCCTAGCAGTGACCTGCGCTCTGTGTGTCCTGCGCTCTGTGTGTCCTAGCAGTGACCTGCGCTCTGTGTGTCCTAGCAGTGACCTGCGTTGTGTGTCTGTGTGTCCTAGCAGTGACCTGCGCTCTGTGTGTCCTAGCAGTGACCTGCGCTCTGTGTGTCCTAGCAGTGACCTGCGTTCTGTGTGTCCTAGCAGTGACCTGCGCTCTGTGTGTCCTAGCAGTGACCTGCGCTCTGTGTGTCCTAGCAGTGATCTGCGCTCTGTGTGTCCTAGCAGTGATCTGCGCTCTGTGTGTCCTAGCAGTGATCTGCGCTCTGTGTGTCCTAGCAGTGACCTGCACTCTGTGTGTCCTAGCACTGACCTGCGTTCTGTGTGTCCTAGCAGTGACCTGCGCTCTGTGTGTCCTAGCAGTGACTTGTGTTCTGTGTGTCCTAGCAGTGACCTGCGCTCTGTGTGTCCTAGCAGTGACCTGTGTTCTGTGTGTCCTAGCAGTGATCTGCGTTCTGTGTGTCCTAGCAGTGACCTGCGCTCTGTGTGTCCTAGCAGTGATCTGCGCTCTGTGTGTCCTAGCAGTGACCTGCGTTCTGTGTGTCCTAGCAGTGACCTGCGCTCTGTGTGTCCTAGCAGTGACCTGCGTTCTGTGTGTCCTAGCAGTGACCTGCGCTCTGTGTGTCCTAGCAGTGACTTGTGTTCTGTGTGTCCTAGCAGTGATCTGCGTTCTGTGTGTCCTAGCAGTGACCTGCGCTCTGTGTGTCCTAGCAGTGATCTGCGCTCTGTGTGTCCTAGCAGTGACCTGCGCTCTGTGTGTCCTAGCAGTGACCTGCGCTCTGTGTGTCCTAGCAGTGATCTGCGCTCTGTGTGTCCTAGCAGTGACCTGCGCTCTGTGTGTCCTAGCAGTGACCTGCGCTCTGTGTGTCCTAGCAGTGACCTGCGCTCTGTGTGTCCTAGCAGTGACCTGCGTTCTGTGTGTCCTAGCAGTGACCTGCGTTCTGTGTGTCCTAGCAGTGACCTGCGCTCTGTGTGTCCTAGCAGTGACCTGCGCTCTGTGTGTCCTAGCAGTGACCTGCGCTCTGTGTGTCCTAGCAGTGACCTGCGCTCTGTGTGTCCTAGCAGTGACCTGCGCTCTGTGTGTCCTAGCAGTGACCTGCGCTCTGTGTGTCCTAGCAGTGACCTGCGCTCTGTGTGTCCTAGCAGTGACCTGCGTTCTGTGTGTCCTAGCAGTGACCTGCGCTCTGTGTGTCCTAGCAGTGACCTGCGCTCTGTGTGTCCTAGTAGTGTGTGTCCTACAGTGACTGCGTTGTGTGTCTGTGTGTCCTAGCAGTGACCTGCGCTCTGTGTGTCCTAGCAGTGACCTGCGCTCTGTGTGTCCTAGCAGTGACCTGCGCTCTGTGTGTCCTAGCAGTGACCTGCGCTCTGTGTGTCCTAGCAGTGACTTGTGTTCTGTGTGTCCTAGCAGTGACCTGCGCTCTGTGTGTCCTAGCAGTGACCTGCGTTCTGTGTGTCCTAGCAGTGATCTGCGTTCTGTGTGTCCTAGCAGTGACCTGCGCTCTGTGTGTCCTAGCAGTGATCTGCGCTCTGTGTGTCCTAGCAGTGATCTGCGCTCTGTGTGTCCTAGCAGTGACCTGCGCTCTGTGTGTCCTAGCAGTGACCTGCGCTCTGTGTGTCCTAGCAGTGATCTGCGCTCTGTGTGTCCTAGCAGTGACCTGCGTTCTGTGTGTCCTAGCAGTGACCTGCGCTCTGTGTGTCCTAGCAGTGACCTGCGTTCTGTGTGTCCTAGCAGTGACCTGCGCTCTGTGTGTCCTAGCAGTGACCTGCGCTCTGTGTGTCCTAGCAGTGACTTGTGTTCTGTGTGTCCTAGCAGTGACCTGCGCTCTGTGTGTCCTAGCAGTGACTTGTGTTCTGTGTGTCCTAGCAGTGATCTGCGTTCTGTGTGTCCTAGCAGTGACCTGCGCTCTGTGTGTCCTAGCAGTGATCTGCGCTCTGTGTGTCCTAGCAGTGACCTGCGCTCTGTGTGTCCTAGCAGTGACCTGCGCTCTGTGTGTCCTAGCAGTGATCTGCGCTCTGTGTGTCCTAGCAGTGACCTGCGCTCTGTGTGTCCTAGCAGTGATCTGCGCTCTGTGTGTCCTAGCAGTGATCTGCGCTCTGTGTGTCCTAGCAGTGACTTGCGTTCTGTGTGTCCTAGCAGTGACCTGCGCTCTGTGTGTCCTAGCAGTGACCTGCGCTCTGTGTGTCCTAGCAGTGACCTGCGTTCTGTGTGTCCTAGCAGTGACCTGCGCTCTGTGTGTCCTAGCAGTGACCTGCGCTCTGTGTGTCCTAGCAGTGATCTGCGTTCTGTGTATCCTAGCAGTGATCTGTGCTCTGTGTGTCCTAGCAGTGACCTGCGCTCTGTGTGTCCTAGCAGTGACCTGCGCTCTGTGTGTCCTAGCAGTGACTTGTGTTCTGTGTGTCCTAGCAGTGATCTGCGTTCTGTGTGTCCTAGCAGTGATCTGCGTTCTGTGTGTCCTAGCAGTGACCTGCGCTCTGTGTGTCCTAGCAGTGATCTGCGCTCTGTGTGTCCTAGCAGTGACCTGCGCTCTGTGTGTCCTAGCAGTGACCTGCGCTCTGTGTGTCCTAGCAGTGATCTGCGCTCTGTGTGTCCTAGCAGTGATCTGCGTTCTGTGTGTCCTAGCAGTGATCTGCGTTCTGTGTGTCCTAGCAGTGATCTGCGTTCTGTGTGTCCTAGCAGTGATCTGCGTTCTGTGTGTCCTAGCAGTGACCTGCGCTCTGTGTGTCCTAGCAGTGATCTGCATTCTGTGTATCCTAGCAGTGACCTGCGCTCTGTGTGTCCTAGCAGTGACCTGCACTCTGTGTGTCCTTGCAGTGATCTGTATTCTTTGTGTCCTTGCAGTAACCTGCATTAATCCAGAGCGGTAAATGCAGGTCACTCCACTACCGTGTTTCCCCCAAAAATAAGACCTACCCCAACAATAAACCATACTGTGATTTTCGGGGAGGGCTGCAATGTAAGCCCTACCCTGAAAATAGTCCCTAGTTTAAAGTGGTTGTAAAATCCTAAAATGCACTGTATTACAGTAGTATATAATGTAAACCAGCCCTCAAAATTTCCACTCGCCTACTAGCATTTGGCGAGTAGATTTAAGCTGGGGGCGAGTGATGACAGGGCTGCATGACCAATCTCCCTCCAATCTGTGCCTACACTTAGAGTCCCGATGAGATTGGCGGCCGAAGAGGAAAGGTGCATGCTCGGGAAAAGTAGTCTGGTGAGCTGCGCACAGGCAGAGCAGTACACAGGTGCTCTCCTTACAATTCTCATTAAGCCATGGGACCTAACAGTATGACCTCTCTGAGCCTGCCCCCTCCCCTTGGGCCCGACCAATGTAGCTGGAGAGCAGAAAGTAATGAGTGAGGTGGAGGATTGCGAAAATTACCACTCCGGTGCAGTGCTCACTGAAAGTTGCCCTGACATGAGAGTGGCCGCCTTCCAGTTTGTACAGTTTTCTTCTCCGAGAGAGAGAGAGAGAGAGAGAGAGAGAGAGAGAGAGAGAGTGTTCTAGTGCCCTGTCCCTCTGGTCTGCCCCCAGTGCCCTGTCCCTCTGGTCTGCCCCCAGTGTCCTGTCCCTCTGGTCTGCCCCCAGTGCCCTGTCCCTCTGGTTTGCCCCTCAGTGCCCTGTCTCATTTTGTTATGCCGCGTACACACGGTCGTTTTTTGCGATGAAAAAAAACGACGTTTTTTAAAACGTCATTTAAATTGATCGTGTGTGGGCAAAACGTCGTTTTTTGTCTTAAAAAAAACGACCAAAAAAAAATTCCAACATGCTTGAATTTTTTGTGTCGTTTTTCAAAACGTCGTTTTTTGTTTCACAAAAAGTCACCGTGTGTAGCAAAAACGTCTTTCAAAACGACGTTTTTCAACCCGCGCATGCCCAGAAGCTAGTTATGAAGCGAGCTTCAATGGAAAAGAGTGGTGAACGTAACCTCGCTTTTTGTGAAAAAATTGTCTTTGAAAAGTGACGTTTCAAAAACGTCGTTTTTTACTTCACAGAAAACGTCGTTTTTTTTTCATCGCAAAAAAACGACCGTGTGTACGCGGCATTAAAGTTGTTGTTGGTAATATTTAATTTTGTAACTTGATTCTGCATAAAACATTGTCATTCCATGAGATAATCTATGAGGGCGTGTTTACAGGTGCAATTAGGCGCAGGGCAGTGTATGAATTAGGTGGGGCAACTGGTGGCGAGTAACTCTTGAGGCCTGGCTAGTAGCTCAGGACTTGAAATTTTGAGCCCTGATGTAAACTATAAAAAAGTATCAAGTCATGGAACAAAAAATAGTCCAAATGATAAAACAGCGCTGAAATTGGATAAATGTCCAACTACACATAAAGCATTTGAATGATGACGTTGCAACAATAATTTCTAAAGTGATGAGTGCTTCTAGTAATTGGTCAGTGATGCATCCTATACCTGCTCCCATTCTTCACCACAAGTGAGGCAACTCCGGGGTACAAAACTCACCAGAAAGATGAATAATATGGGCCTTATGCAATGTCAAGAACTCTCACTTGAACATCCATCAACAAAAGCTGGGGCAGCATGGGTTAAACTCCATAAAAGTACATAAAACACAAGAAAGCACTAGATAGTGTACTCCCATTTTAATAAATAAAAGAAACCCTCAAACAATATTTCCCCGCTCCAAATGCATGTACAATTAACCACTTAAGGACCGCCGCATGTACATATACGTCGGCAGAATGGCACGTACAGGCACATCCACGTACCTGTATGTGCCTGCCTTCCCGCGGGTCGGACCCCCTCCCGGTACATGCGACGGTTCGTTAGCCTGTGGGAGCGATCCAGGATGAGGGGGCGCCCATTGGTTTCTGGCCATCCCCTCGCGATCGCTCCCAGCGAATCACCTGCTTCCCATGCCTGTGAACTGTAAACACAGGCAGGAGGAAGTGATGTCATCTCTCCTTGTGGCGGTCTTTTCATCCGGCGGGAGGAGAGAAGACATCTAAAAGTGAGTTGCACCAAACAGTACACTAACACCAGTACACATAGGCACACTTAACCCCCCCAGTCACGACCAGATCACCCCCCGATCACCCCCCCCCCCCACAGCCCTCAGTCACAGTGTTCCTGATCGCAGTGATTATTTATTTACTGATCACTGCATTTAGTGTCATTTGTGACAGTAAAAAGTGTCTGGGCAGTTAGTCTTAGGCCCCTTTAGGTCCAGGGTAGCCCCCTACACCCCAATAATAAAGGTTTAACCCCTTGATCGCCCCCAGTTAACCCCTCCACCCCCTATCGCCAGTGTCACTAAGCAAACGTTTTTCTGATCGCTGTATTAGTGTCGCTGGTGGCGCTAGGTAGCCACTTATTTTTTTAGGTTTGCCGCCAGGTTTTTATAGTGTCAGGTACCCCCATACATTTTCTAATAAAGGTTTTAACCCCCTGATTGCCCCATAGAGTTAACCCTTTCACCAGTGTTCACAAGTGTCACAAGTGTCACTGGTGACGCTGGTTAGCCAGTTAGTTATTTAGTGTAACGTCTCACCGCTAACTTTGCATTAAAGCGGATCTCCACCCTAAAGTGGAGTCGCGCTGATCGGAACCCTCCCCCCCTCCGGTGTCACATTTGACACCTTTCAGGGGGAGGGGGGGTGCAGATACCTGTCTAAAGACAGGTATTTGCATCCACTTCCGGCCGGGCAAAAGTGGGACCACGAGAGGATCACCATTGAGGCCATGATTGACACTGGGGCTTGTGGCAACTTCATAGATTCTGGTGATTGGCGTCCAGCAGGAGTCACCATGAAGACGATATTAGTGTTGGTGTGTGCGCTCGCAACTGTAACAGCAACCCCCTTGTTCGGCACTGAGCAGTGTGCCAATGGCCCTGGGATGTTGCAATTCCAAAAAACTACAAATTGTAAAACTCAATTCTGAAAGCGGTGAAGTCTGCAAGATGATTATGACATATTTGGATAGTATGCTGGGACAAAATGCCACCAAGGAGAAAATTGAGGATGGGTTACAGAGAACCTCCTGCATCTGTACCATTTATAGAACCTACTGCATCTGTACCATGTATAGAACCTGCTGCATCTGTACCATGTATAGAACCTGCTGCATCTGTACCATGTATAGAACCTGCTGTATCTGAACCTGTATCCGGACCGGGACCTGTACCTGAACCTGTATCTGGCGGAGTTTCGTCTCTGCTATCTGAACCTGTATCTGAACCTGAATCCTGAATCCTGTAACGGGACCTGTATCGGGACCTGTATCGGCACCTGTATCTGAACCTGTATCTGAACCTGAACCTGTACCTGAACCTGTATCTGGCAGAGTTTCGTCTCTGCTATCTGAATCCTGAATTCTGTATCTGAACCTGAACCTGTATCTGAACCTGTATCTGGTGGAGTTTCGTCTCTGCTATCTGAACATGGACCTGAACCTGAACCCGTACCCGGAATCCTTTGTCCTAGTTCGACGTTCCAGCTCCGGTGTTTCCAGAGTCTTCTGCCGTCTGGTGGTTGGAGCTCCAGGGGCGCTCCCTAGAGGGGGGGGGCTATGTAACGTCTCACCGCTAACTTTGCATTAAGTACAGTTATACTTCTTTCCCAGTCAACTCTTATCCGTTACTTCCTTCCCAAACCTTCTTCCTGAAGAGTCTCTCACTTGAAGTTCAACTATAGTTACTTCCTCCTTTCTGATTAGCCTGAGACTTCCTGTTAAGTGGTTGGGCGGCCTATTTAAGCTGCT
This sequence comes from Rana kukunoris, assembly GCA_029574335.1. Classification (NCBI taxonomy): domain Eukaryota; kingdom Metazoa; phylum Chordata; class Amphibia; order Anura; family Ranidae; genus Rana; species Rana kukunoris. The sequence continues at coordinate 102,257,841 of CM056060.1, forward strand.
AGCACTGACCAGGAAGTGTTCCTTTATTTTTGCTGACACAACGCCTCTGTTGGTTGGGTATCCAGACGCACCTGCTCTGAACTTCAGCTTCCTGACCTGGACCAGGAGACTCCACTGCCTGCTTCACCAGCCTTACCTGTCTGGACCCTTGGAGCCTGACCTTATGCCTGCATCATGCACTTCAGTATCGCAAGTACCCTGTTTAATGCAATGTATTCTCTGCTGACCCTGATGGTGGAGTTTTGTCTCTGCTGACCCTGATGGCAGAGTTTCGTCTCTGCTGACCCTGATGGCGGAGTTTCATCTCTGCTGACCCTGATGGCGGAGTTTCGTCTCTGCTGACCCTCATGGCGGAGTTTCGTCTCTGCTGACCCTCATGGCGGAGTTTCGTCTCTGCTGACCCTGATGGCGGAGTTTCGTCTCTGCTGATCCTGATGGCGGAGTTTCATCTCTGCTGACCCTGATGGCGGAGTTTCGTCTCTGCTGACCCTCATGGCGGAGTTTCGTCTCTGCTGTCCCTCATGGCGGAGTTTCGTCTCTGCTGACCCTCATGGCGGAGTCTCGTCTCTGCTGACCCTTACTGTCCTGTGAACCGTGCTGCCTTGCTAAGATATGTATGCTAAATTATGCCAGGAATTACTGCAGCCATAGCCTCTCTATGTTTGGTACTTCTAATAAGGATCCTGCCTGCTAAGTTATGTATGCTAACTATACCAGGAACTACTGCAGCCATAGCCTCTCTATGTTTGGTACTTCTAATAAGGATCCTGCTATGATTTCTACATTCTAAGGTCACCAAGTATAAACGGAAGTCTTTCATGCCTATGTACCTCCTTCTCAAATGTTACTGTGTGCACATATACTGCCTATTACTTTGAGGACTTTGTCATTAAGTTTTATTACATGCCACGCATGCTCGGCTACTTCTGCATTTAACTAGAGCCTGGTCTGTAGTTTCCAAGTATTAGTGGAACGCTGCTTTCACGCCATTCCTTTAACACTGCTGCACTGCGACCAGTCCATTACTCTTGAGGCATACGGCGCTAATACTATTTACCCTGCTATTAGAGTTTGTATTTGTATCCAGTATTCGTGCAACCTCACTCCCCAGGGTATTACCCTAGTGAGCCTGAACTATAGTATCAGTTCTACCTGGACTTTATACTTATATTTATTTGAGTTTTCACTGGCGCCTATGAAGGAATATGCGCCATGTTTCTTGTTTGAGACTGTGATGCTAGGATCCCAAACTCTCTGCACAAAAGAGAGTGAAACCTGGGTCCGAAACTGAGAAGTCTCCACAGTTGAGATCCTAATTCTCTAATCATATCTGGCGTAACGTTACATTTAGTTATTTAGGTTCGCCGTCAGGTTTTTATATATCGTCAGGTACCCCCATATATAACTTAATAAAGGTTTTAACCCCCTGATTGCCCCCTAGTTAACCCTTTCACCAGTGATCACCGTATAAGTGTTACGGGTGACGCTGGTTAGTTTGCTGTTTATAGCATTAGGGCACCCACCGTATATAACCCAATAAAGGTTTAACCCCCTGATCGCCCGGCGGGTGATATCGAATGCATTTTAGCATCAGTCAGGGTCTGCGTCGCCCCAGGCAGCGTCAGGTTAGTGCCTGTAACGCTTACACCCACGCGCAAAGCATACACCCCCCTTAGTGGTATAGTATCTGAACGGATCAATATCTGATCTGCTCAGATCTATACTAGCGTACCCAGCAGTTTAGGGTTCCCAAAAACGCATTGTTAGTGGAATCAGCTCAGATACCCGCTAGCACCTGCGTTTTGTCCCTCCACCCAGCCCAGCCCACCCAAGTGCAGTATCGTTCGATTACTGTCACTTACAAAACACAACACACATAACTGCAGCATTCGCAGAGACAGGCCTGATCCCTGCGATCGCTAACAGTTTTTTTGGAAGCATTTTCTACATTTGCTGACAGGTCAGGTGCTTTTTTACCTGTGAATCATCACTAGTATACCACTAAATTTAGAGCCCAAAATGGCAAAGCGAATGTACACTAGTAAAGAGGCCTACAAGTTTCTGAGCCTGACAGATAGTAAGGAGGAGGTCACGCATCTGTCAGATTTTGGCTCAGAATACAACCCCCGTAGAAGACAGCGACTCCATGTCAGATAGCTCTGATGACGAAGATGTGGTCCCTGCTAAGGCCAGTCGTACCGGACCCCATTTAGATGTTGTTGAGGAACAAGAACCGCAGGACCTCTGTATGGAGCAGAGAGCCAGTACTAGCGTCGCTATTCCTTCTGGTGAACTGGCAAGCACCAGCTGCCTAGTACACCCTGGTCATTCATCCAGCACTAAGTGCTCTTCAAGCTGGCAAGAAGAAGAAGACAAAGACAGGCCTGTCGTGCCCATAGTGCCCTTCCTGCAGAATTTGCCTATCCCGATTGGGTCCCCACCACTTCTGCAGAAGCGGTACTTCCCCCATTCACTGGCTAACCCGGTATTCAGGTGGAAACAGCTGATTTTACGTCACTTGATTTTTATTCACTGTTTTTCACGGAAGATCTCTATAGATCTATTGTGGACCAGAGTAATTTATATGCTGGTAATTACATCACCGCTAATCCCCATTCCGTCCTTGCCAGAGAATGGAAACCACTTACGGTTTCCAAATTTAAAACCTTTCTGGGCCTTTGCCTCAACATGGGAAAACACCAATTTCCTAAGTTGCAGACTTATTGGTCCACAAGTCCACATCACCATATGCCCGTGTTCTCTGCTTCCATGGGCAGGAAACGATACGAGGCGATCCTGCGGTTCTTGCATTTCAATGACATTGAACTTTGTCGTCCACGTGGAGACCCTGATTACGACCGACTCTAAAAAATTTGGCCCCTCATAAACCACTTCAACAAACGTTTTGCAGCCTTGTATACTCCCCATCAAGTTGTTTGCGTTAAAGAGTCCCTAATTACATTTTCTAGCTGCTTGTCTTTCAAGCAGTACCTTCCCAGCAAGCGTGCCAGATACGGGGTCAAGCTCTATAAGCTCTGTGACAGGGCAACAGGCTATACATGAAGTTTTATGGTTTATGAGGGCAAAGATAGTCAGGTAGAGCCGGAAGACTGCCCAGATTACATAGGGAGCGCTGGCAACATTGTGTGGGACTTGGTGTCAACCTTATTCAAAAAGGGGTACCACTTGTATGTGGACAATTATTACACAAGCGTGCCACTTTTTAGTCACTTGTTTGATCATCAGATTGGAGCATGTGGCACCGTGCGACCTAATCGCCGGGGCTTTCCCCAGCGGCTTGTAGATTCCTGTCTTAGGCTGGGGGAGAGAGCCTGCTCAAGGTGTAATAATTTGCTCGCTGTGAAGTGACGGGACAATACAAATGTTTTTTGTTCTTACCACCCTTCACGCAGACACGACAGTACAAATTCGTACTGCGGCTGGTGTTGTGAAGAAACCCCTCTGTGTCCACTAATATAGCAAAAATATGGGAGGGGTGGACCTCAACGACCAGTTGTTGGCGCTGTATCATATTGCCCGTAAGGCGAGACGCTGGTACAAAAAAGTATCTGTACTTCTTTCAATTGGCTTTACTGAATGCTCATGTCATATACAGAGGTTCAGGACAGACTGGATTCTTCAATTCCAGAATGAGATCATCTTAGAACTCCTGTATCCAGGCGGTTCTGCACCTCACCACTCCCAACCAAATGCAGTAAGCCGACTACGTGCGAGGCATTTTCCGTATGTCCTCCAGAGTACCCCTACCCAATGAGCCCCCCAAAGAAGCTTTCGTGTCTATACCAAGCGTGGATATAGGCGTGACACCCGTTATTATTGTCACCACTGTCCTGACAATCCTGGTCTTTGCATTGGTGAATGTTTTGAACGCTTCCACACACGAGTGAAGTTTTAGCGTAGGGTAAAGCATTTTACAGACTAGGCACACTTACACAGGGTCTCCCAAGATGCCATCGCATTTTGAGAGACCCAAACCTGAAACCGAAAAGTTGAACAGTTAGGCGGCGTACACACGACCCTCGATGGGAGAAGTATTCTGCCGAGAAAACCGGTCGTGTGTACACTTTTCGCCGAGCAACCCGTCGGGAAGCTCATCGAGCCAAAAAGAGAGCATGCTCTCTATTTCCTCGTTGTTCTATGTGGAAATTTGGCTCGACAAGCTTTTCGACAGCTGAACGGGAAACTCGACGGGCAGAACGATGAGTTGTTTTTTTTTACAGTTACAAAAAAAAGTGTTTAAAAAAAAAAATGGTTGTCGTTTTATTGTTCTCTCCCTCTCTATTCTCTCTCTATTGTTCTGCTCTTTTTTACTGTATTCTATTCTGCAATGTTTTATTGTTATTATGTTTTATCATGCTTGCTTTTCAGGTATGTAATTTCCTTTACTGTATTCAGGTACGCCATTCAGCTGTTGAGCAGCTTTATCTATCTTGACAGCAACAGCGTTTGCTCCCACGATATATAAAGCTGTGACTCCAGTAGTGTAGGAGGTGATTTTACCACCACAGTTAAAAAAAGAGCATGTATTTTTTACTATGTTTTTTTGGTATTTGCTTTGCAGGTATGGTATGATCTTACTGTTATACTGTAATGTTACTTTGTTTTAATGTTAACCATCATTTGCTTAGCAGGTACGCCATTCAGTTACAGCGCAGATTTATTTAGCTTGACAGCAACAGCATTTGCTCCCACGATGTTGGAGGAGGTGATTTCACCACCACAGTTAAAAAAAAGAGCATATATGCCGAAGCATGGGCGCACTAGAGTGATTTTTGCTCCTAATGTCGCATACATACGGTCGAAATTCCGACGGAGGCTTGCCCGTGGAAAAGTCCAACCGTGTGTATGTGCCATAACTTTTTATGCCGTGTACATACGGTTGAACTTCTAACGGAGGATTGCCCGTGGAAAAGTCCGACCGTGTGTGCGCGCCTTAACTTTTTTGCGGGAGGATGCCCTCATGCTTCGGCATATATAAATGGTGCATGTATGCCCATCATTAGAAGTGGGTGGATGAAGGGAGGTATTCTTTTTTTCGTTCAGCCAACAGGCTGCATAAAAAAAAAGATTACAAATATGTCCAACAAGAACCATCAACGTACTGGTATGTTGCTGGACTTTGAATGTTTATACCAGAATGATGCCTGCGGGTTTAGGTATCATCTTGGTATCATTCTTTTCAGCCAGCGGTCGGCTAATAAGCCTCTAGACTGCTTTTACAAGCAGTGGGAGGGAATGCCCCCCCTCCCCTCAGATATAAACAGCGCCATTGGGAAATTGGGAAAGCATTTTATCACACCGATCTTGGTGTGGTCAGATGCTTTGAGGGCAGAGGAAAGATCTAGGGTCTAATATTTTTTTTCAAAAAAAGAGTACCTGTCACTAACTATTTCTATCATAGGGGATATTTACATTCCCTGAGATAACAATAAAAATTGTAAAAAAAATAATAAAAAAAAATGGAAGGAACAGTTTACAAATTAAAAAAAAAGTTAAATAAATAATAATAATAAAAAAAAGCATCCCTGCCCCCCCCCCCCTGCTCTTGCGCAAAGGCGAACGCAATCGTCGGTCTGGAGTAATATGTAAACCGCAATTGCACCATGCATGTGAGGTATCACCGCGAAGGTCAGATCGAGGGCAGTAATTTTAGCAGTAGACCTCCTCTGTAAATCTAATGTGGTAACCTGTAAAGGCTTGTATGTAGTTTGTTGCCACTGCGTGTTTGTGCGCAATTTTAAAGTATGTCGTGTTTGGTATCCATGTACTCGGCCTAAGATCATCTCTTTTATTTCATCAATAATTTGGGCAATATAGTGTGTTTTAGTGCTTTAAAATGAAAAAAAAAAAGTGTATTTTCCCCCCAAAAAATGCATTTGAAAAATCACTGCGCAAATACTGTCTGGACAAAGAAAATGCAACACCCACCATTTTAATCTGTAGGGCCTTTTTTTTTACAAAAATATATATTGTTTGGGGGTTCAACTTAACTTTCTTGCAAAAAAAAAAAAAATGTTTTCATGTAAACAAAAAGTGTCAGAAAGGAGTTTGTCTTCAAGTGGTTAGAAGAGTTGGTGATGTGTGACATAAGCTTCTAAATCATGTGCATAAAATGCCAGGACAGTTCAAAACCCCCCCAAATGACCCCATTTTGAAAAGTAGACACCCCAATCTATTTGCTGAGAGGCATGTCGAGTCCATAGAATATTTTATTTTTTGACACAAGTTTTTTTGCGCAAAGTTGTCACTAAATGATATATTGCTCAAACATGTCATGGGCATATGTGAAATTACACCCCAAAAGAGAGCTGTAAAATACTCACTATGTCTCTCAGCAAATAGCTTGGGGTGTCTACTTTCCAAAATGGGGTCATTTGGGGGGGGGTTTTGTGCTATTTTGGTATTTTTTGGCCTTTGAAACTGTGATAAGTAGTGAGGAGTGAAATCAAAAATGTATGCCCTTAAAAATCTTGAAGGCGGTGCTTGGTTTTCGGGGTCCCGTATGCGGCTAGGCTCCCAAAACTCAGGATAATAAACAGAATGTATTTTGGGGTGCAATTCCACATATAACCATGGCATGTGTGAGCAATATATAATTTAGTGACAACTTGTCATTATTCAATCACTTGGGACAAAAAAAAAATATTCAATGAACTCAACATGCCTCTCAGCAATTTCCTTGGGGTGTCTACTTTCCAAAATGGGGTCATTTGGGAGGGTTGTGTACTGCCCTGCTATTTTAGCACCTCAAGAAATGAGAGGCAGTCATAAATTAAAAGCTGTGCAAATTCCAGAAACTGTACCCTAGTTTGTAGACGCTATAACTTTTGCAAAAAACAATAAATATACGCTTATAGGGCCAGATTCAGCAAGAGTTGCGCTGGAGTATTTCGATATGCGCCGCGTAACTGTGAATATGTGCCGTCGTATCTATGTGGCCGTACCCACCAAACTAGATGCGACAGAAAACGGGCCATTTCCGATCGGCTTAACTTTCCGACGCCAGATTCTAGTCAGCGCATAATTTCGCTTGGCGCATCAGTCGCGCCTATTGATTTCCCCTGCAAATATGCAAATGAGGGAGATTTCCCGATTCGCGAACGGATTAGCACCATACGCTGGCTACATGCGCCGCGCGTATCTCGTCCGTCCGGCGCAAAGTTATTTCTACAAATAGCTGCTTTATCTTTACTCCAGACGGCCACAGGTCAGCAGGAGAGCAGCTACAGCAGCAGCGTTACCGACGAAACTAGCAAGCTGAACAACCACACGTGCAAGGACAACACCTCTGTGTCCTAGCACTAGTACTGGGTCCCCCTTTACGGAGGAGGCGGGCACGTGAGAGGATATACCGCACGCGCATGAGCCTCTTTGAAATGGGGGATGAGGAGGTGTATCGCCTCTTCAGATTCAGCCCAGATGCAATCCTTGAACTAACCACAACCCTGCAGGGTGACATCACCAGCAAGACACACCACTCACAAGCAGTGCAGCCACTGGTGAAGGTCCTGGCAACACTTCATTTCCTTGCCAGTGGATCATTCCAGCGTACAAGTGGAGTGGTGGCTGGGATGTCACAGTCCTCCATGAGCAGATGTGTGCACCAGGTTGTCCCTGCAATCCTCAGACGCATGTCCAACCAGTTCATCAGACGCACCACTGAGGAGCTGCGGCTAAAGGCAATGACAGATTTCTACAGCATTGCCAGATTCCCACGCACTGTGGGGGCCATTGATTTCACACATGTGGCCCTTCAGCCCCCCAGTGCCACAGAGCACATATACCGCAATCGGAAGCATTGGCACTCCATCAACGTACAGGTGATAGCTGATGCCCAACGCCTCATATGGCACGTCCGTGCCAAACACCCCGGGTCCAGCCATGACAGCTTCATATACCGTCAGAGTCCCATCCCAGCAGAATTCGAGCAGAACATGTATGGGGACAGCTGGCTGGTTGGTGAGTGACATGGGTGGCAGGCATGACTATCCCCTCCCATGATGCACATCACAAGGGGCACATGCATGACTAACATCCTCCTCTCTTTTCCCTTCCAGGTGACTCTGCATATGCACTGGGACCCCATCTAATGACTCCTTTCCGGAACCCCCAAACCAGAGGAGAGAGAAGATACAATGAAGCACACATCAAAACCCGTGCAGTGGTGGAGCAAACATTTGGGCTCCTGAAGTCCCGTTTCCGATGCCTGGATAAGTCTGGGGGGGCCCTATTGTATTCCCCTACCTTCGTGTGTCAGATCATCGGTGCATGTTGCATTCTGCACAACTTTGCCATGAGAAAAGGCCTGCAGATTGACATGCGTGATGACCTGACCCCCCAACCAGACAATGCATGCATGCAAACCACTGATGTCCCTAGATCACACACACCACATCCACATCACATTGGATTAGCCCAAGTCCAGCATGTAGGACTTGGGAGCAGCAACGCCAGCGTCAAGGCCCCAATGATGTCGCTGTCCATTCATACACCATTCACACGTCATTCACACAGCCGTGGGGTTAACTTCACCACCACGGCCGAGGGTGACACCCCTTACTGGCAGGAGTGCCACCCCCTCACATTCACACACCATTCACACTGCAACGTGTGCAGTATCAAAAAAAAAAATATCTCATATCCAGAGCATAATCACAAATAAAATAACTCATAACCTGAGCATTAAGAATAAAATAAAAATCTCATAACCTGAGCATTAAGAAGAAATAAAATACAAAACTCATGTCCTGAGCATCAATCAAAAAAACAAAAAATAAATCATCTGGGATGTCGGGGGCCCCTCTCTGGCTCCTCAGCTGCCTGGATGGAGTGGGTGGGGGTGGGGGGGCATCTGGAGGTGGCTGATCCCCGGGTGGGCCACTCCTGGCAGGTGTGGCCTGCCTGCCCTCCAAGGCCATGGCTATCCGGCCGAGGTAACTGTTTGTTTGGGCCTGCATCCTGAGCTGCCGGGTGACCTGGTAATGCTGGGCCCGCCGACTCTGCCTTCCCTGGTCCCGGATGGCAGCACTGTTTGCCTGGATGGCAGCAGTGTTTGCCTGGACGGCTGCAGTGAGGTGCCTTATGTCACCCTGCACCTCCCCCAGACTGGTCACCACTGCAGCGCAGTTGCAGCTCACATCCTGCACTGCAGAAGAAATCTGGGCCACGGAGCACAGGCTGTCAGCCACTCTGTCCAGGTGCCCAAATATGTCCCCCATTTGCTGGGTCTGCCTGGCGTGATCCCTCGCCACCTGGTCCTGGACCAGATCAGAGCCCCCCCTGGTCTTACGGGTGGCCTTCCTGGGGCCAGTAGATGGTTGTCCCCGGGGGGATGGAGTCGCCCTTGAGGAGCTTCCAAGGATGGGGGAGGGTATTCCAGACGGCCCTGCAGAAGAGGAGGACTCGTCCAAAAATAAAATAATGTCCTGCTCTGCCCCAACAGGCTCCTCCTCAACGACCTCTGCAGGTGAGGTGTGGGCACTCTCCTCCTCCACCTCGGTGTCTTCACCACCCAGGGGCACGGGCATTGGATGCCGTTGGGGGGATGGGGTGGACTGGCCGGCAACAGATGATGGCCCAGCTCCGTCATCTGTGGATGACACAAAGCAGACACATGTTGGTGGTCCCACACACTTGGCACATGTACCCTCCCCCCCCACATGCAACACGCCAAATAGGGGTTAAAAAAACACTTACCTGTCCTGGAGCCTTCCTCCATGGAGTCATATCCAGGGACCCCCTCCAACTGCTCCCTCTCCAGGCAGCGGGCGACCACCTCCTCCTCCGTGGTCAGGCTGACCGCACATGGGGGTCCACCACCCGTGCCACTCTCATGCCTCCTAATGGTGGCCACCTTGCCCCGAACCTTGCGCCGTAGATCGTTGATCTTCTTGGCAATATCGCCAGCAGTCCGGGTGGAGTACCCCAAAATATTAACCCTGGCAGCAATGCTTGCCAGGATGGCCTGCTTCCTCTCCCGGGTGGTATTTCGGCTTTTCCTGCCATGAAGGACATTGTTGTGGTTCTCCATAGCCGAAATAACAATAGAGACCTCTTGAGGATTGAAATTGAGGTTCCTCCTCTCTTTGGGGGGAGCGGGAGCAGCCATCTCTTAGCAAAAGTAACTTCCCTGGGGTGGGGGGAAACGGAAATACTTTTGCGCCGGAATGGCGCTTCCGCTGGCACTTTTATACGCGCAACGGAACACATTGCGCTGACGTTTCCCGTGAAGTGGTGCCGACGGAAGTTGTGAGCATGCGCACAAGGGGGCGAGTGGAGCCTCACTCACTGCGCATGCTCCGTGGTTGATGCGCTGAACGTAAGCCTCTGCGCTGGGCTCCGCCCATCATTTACATATGATCACACCCACTTCCACTTCGGGTCGGGTTACGCCAGCGCATTTTCGTTACTCCGGCGCAAGTTTAGGAGCAAGTGCTATGTGAATAACAGTACTTGCGCCGAAAGTGTCGGCGGAGTAACGTAAATGAGAAACGTTACTCCAAAGTAAAGAAGCGCCCATCTACCTGAATCTGGCCCATTGTGTTTTTTTTTTTTTACTAAAGACATGTGGCTGAATAAATTTTGGCCTGAATGTATGACTAAAATTGAGTTTATTAGATTTTTCTTATAACAAAAAGTATAAAATATAATTTTCTTTCAAAATGTTCGGTCTTTTTTCGTTTATATAGCAATCAAATAGCATCAAAAGAAAGCTCTATTTGTGGGAAGAAATGTTGTTTCGGTACAACATTGCATGACCGCGCAATTACCAGTTAAAGCAGCGCATTGCCAAATTGTAAAAACACCTCAGGTCCTTAGCTTGCATATTGGTACGTGTCTTACGTGGTTAATAGACTGGTAATGCACATGTAGTAAGGAATGTATTCACTGCTAACATCCGGTCCAAAGAAGTGCCCGTGTTGCTGTACGCAGCAGCTAGCGGTGGAGCGTATTCGTCACTTCCAGTTATAAATACGCCGTAGTAGCACGCCTTGACCGGTTTTGTCACTTGTCGACTTTAACAGAGGGCGCAGCTGCTCGGCGTGAGTGTGCAGACTATATCACCTTTCTGTCTATTGGATGGAACAGCGTAGTCCGACCGCTCTGATTGGTGCATCTCAGAGCAGAAATCGGACCAGCAGACACTAACATCTAGATCAGGGGATGTAAACAATCGGCACGCATAAACTAATATTGCACATAAATGGTCAAAAAAAGGCATAATCCTAATCATGACCGACAGAATCTCATGCCGCATACACACGACCGTTTTTTACAATTTTTTAAAATCATCATTAAAAACGATTGTGTGTAGGCTCCAGAGAATTTTTCTCGACGTGAAAAATGGGCATGAAAAATTTAGAACTTGTTCTAAATTTTTGCGTTGTTTTCGTTCACAGTGTCGTTTTTCACGTAGTGAAAAACGATCGTGTGTACGCTTAAACAACATGAAAAAAACGCGCATGCTTAGAAGCAAGTTATGAGACGGGAGCGCTGGTTCTGGTAAAACTACCGTTCGTAATGGAGATAGCACATTCGTTATGTTGTAAATTATTGCATCGTGTAATGCAGCGCATTCTTTTCTTCTTTTTAATGCTACACTAATCAAAATATTTTGCTGCTGATATTCTCACAGAGTTATGACAAGCTTGTTTCTTTATTATTTATTGTTATCTCATGAATAATAATTATTTTTTGGAAGCCAGATCTCCCTATAAAAAATTTCATAAGATTTTCAATCTTTTAATGAAGATCTTCTTTTTTAGTTATTAAAGCGGAGCTCCAGCCGCGAAATTTTTTTTTTTTAAAGTCAGCAGCTACTAACAGTGTAGCTGCTGACTTTAAATAAGGACACTTACCTGTCCTAGGCACCCGCGCTGATGGCCCCCCCAATGCCGGTCCCGCGATCGCTCCGAGTCCCGCGCCACCATTCACACTATGGGAAACAGGCAGTGAAGCCGTACGGCTTCACTGCCCGTTTCCTACTGTGCCTGCGCGAGTCTCACGCTGGCTTGTGAATGGGCGCGCTGCTCTCTGAGAACACACACAGTTCCCAGAAAGCAGCGCGCCCATTCACAAGGAGAAGGAGAAGAAGAAATCAAACCGCGGAGTGGAAGAGGCAGATTACGGACTTCCGCATAGCAACAGCTATCTCGGGTGAGTATTTTTTTTTTTTTTTCAGGTTTTTTTATTTTTATTTTTTTAAACAACATGGCAAAATGTTGTTTATATGGGTGGAGCTCCGCTTTAATTGGATAATATTTTAGACTGCTTTCCATTTTTTTTTTTTGAAGTTTGTCAAGTTACCACAACAACATTATTATTTAGTATTATTTACCCACAAGGAGGTTAGTGTCTCTTGTTAATTTGAAAATGTTTTTTTGAAATGTCCCTGTCTACTCACTAGCAAACTCTCTGGGCCAGATTCAGAACGTATTTACGAGATAGGCCGCGTAAATACTAAGAATAGCCGGCGTATCTTTTTTTTGTATTCAGAAAACAAGATACGCCGGAATTTAGCTAAGATACGAGCGGCGTAAGTCTGTTACACCGTCGTATATTAGTTGCATATTTACGCTGGCCGCTAGGTGGCGCTTCCATCGATTTATGCGTTGAATATGTAAATTAGGGAGATACGCCGATTCACGAACGTACTTGCGGCCGGGCGTCATAGTTTTTGTCGTTTGCGTAAGCGTTAGTCCGGTGTAAAGTTACCCCTGCTATATGAGGCGCAGCCAATTTTAACTATGGACATCGGGACAGCGTCGAATTGTACGTCGTTTACATCGTTTGCGTAAATCGTTCGGGAATGGGGCTGTACGTAAGTTTCGTTCATCTCGTTTACATTGACTACTTGCGACGTGATTTCAGAAAATACGTAAATTGCGTGGGGTCATGATTCATTTACATGAACCACGCCCCCTACATGACTAATTTGAATTCGGCGCCCTTACGCCGGCCACTTTACGCTACGCCGCCGCAAATTAAGGAGCAAGTGCTTTCTGAATAAGGCACTTGCCCATAAAACTTGCGGAGGCGTAGCGTAAAGAGCATACGCTACGCCGCCGGATAGATACACAATTGTAACTGAATCTGGCCCTCTATTTTTAATAAAAACACATGGTCAAGTTTTGACAGCAAACCAAAAATCCATTTATTCTGGTGCTGAATAAAATAAAGGCTAAAGGCAAACCAAAACTCAGCTAATAAAAACAAAGAAGCCAGGAAGGCAGAACTGGAGACCCTGCTTGAATTTGTGCAGACACAGATCCCCACAGCAAACAACCAAGGTTTTCGTTTTAGCCTTCCCTGCAGTCTTCCCTGCAGCCATCGATAATGGAATCTTCGGAGGCTGTGTCCCTGGAGGAGAGCTTGTGGCACGAGCAGGAACAGGAGCAGGAGTAGGAACAAGAGCAGGGACAGGAGCAGGAGCAGAAGCAGGAACAGGAGGAGCGATCTGCACAATGTCTGTATAATCGTCCAGCTTCCCCATCATGGCCATGTTGACAGCCTTTAAAAATAGCGTTTCGCATCGAAGACTCTGGCCCATCTCCATAGTAGCTTGTTAGCAATAAGGAGAGGAGGTATCTGCGACCTGGTGTTCCGCCGTGCCTCCTCCTGTGTCCCACTGGGGCCTGCCTCCTACTGTGTCCCACTGGGGCCTGCCTCCTCCTGGCTCAAATTTACTCCCCCCCTCATCCTGGCTTTGCTCTGTTTGGGCCAGATTCAGGTAGATGCACGCATATTTTATCCGGCGTATCACAGTGCATATACGTTACGCTGACGCGAACTAGTGAGTCAAGTCCAGTATTCACCAAGCGCATGTTAGTTACTTTGCGGCGGAGTAACGAAAAAGCGCTGGCGCAACCCGACGCAAGTGGAAGTGGGTGTGATCATATGTAAATGATGGGCGGAGCCCAGCGCAGTGACTTACGTTCATCGCATCATCCACGGAGCATGCGCAGTGAGGGAGGGCTCCACTCTCCCCCCTGTGCGCATGCTCACAACTTCCGTCGGCACCACTTCATGGGAAACGCCAGCGTAATGTGTTCCGTTGCGCGTATAAAAACGGCCGCAGATGCGCCTTTCTGGTGCAAAAGTATATCCGGTTCCCCCCACCCCAGGGAGGTAACTTTTGCTGTGTGATGGCTGCTCCCGTTCCCCCCAAAGAGAGGAGAAACCTCAATTTTAATGCCCAGGAGCTGTCCGTAATGATCTCCGCTATGGAGACCTACAACGACTTCCTCCACGACAGGAAAAGTCGGAAGACCAGCTGGGATAGGAAGCAGGGCATCCTGGAGAGCATTGCTGGCAGGGTCAATGCTTTGGGCTACTCCACCCGGACTGCTGCCGATATCGGTAAAAAAATCAACAATTTGAGGCGCAAAGTCCATGGCAAGGTGGCCACCATCAGAAGGCATGAGAGGGGCACGGGTGGTGGACCCCCATGTGCGGTCAGCCTGACCACTGAGGAGGAGGTGGTCGCCCGCTGCCTGGAGAGGGAGCAGTTGGAGGGGGAACCGGGATATGATTCCATGGAGAAAGGCTCCAGGACAGGTAAGTGTTTTTTATCCCCTATTTGGTGTGTTGCATGTGGGGGGGGGGGGAGGGTACATGTGCCAAGTGTGTGGGACCACCAACATGTGTCTGCTTTGTGTCATCCACAGATGACGGTGCTGGGCTATCATCTGCCGGCGGCCAGTCCACCCCAACCCCCCAACGGCATCCTGAGCCCGACCCCCTGGGTGGTGAACACAATGAGATGGAGGAGAGTGCCCACACCTCACCTGCTGAGGTGGTTGAGGAGGAGCCTGGCTTTACTGATCAGGACTTTGTTTTGTTTTTGGAGGAGTTCTTCCCTTCTGCAGGGCCCTCTGTAATCCCCTCCCCCATCCTAGGAAGCCCCTCAAGGGCGACTCCATCCCCCCGGGGACAACCATCTCCTGGCCCCAGGAAGGCGACCCGGAAGACCAGGGGGGTGTCTGATGTGGTCCATGACCAAATGGCCCAGGACCAGGCCAGGCAGACCCAGCAGATGGGGGAGATTGCTGGGCATCTGGACCGGGTAGCTGACAGCCTGGGCTCCGTGTCCCAGCTGACCAACGCAGTGCAGGACGTCAGCTGCAACTGCGCTGCAGTGGTGACCAGCCTGGGGGAGGTGCAGGCTGATGTTCGGCACCTCACTGCAGCCATCCAGGCCAACACTGCTGCCATCCGGGACCAGGGGAGGCAGAGGCAGCGTGACCAGCGGCATAATGTGACCCGCCAGCTGAGGATGCAGGCCCAGACCAACCACTATCTCAGCCAGATTGTCGTGGCCTTGGAGGGCATGCAGCCAACACCTGCCAGGAGTGGCCCACCCGGGGATCAGCCACCTCCAGATGCCCCCCCACCCCCACCCACTCCCTCCAGGCAGCTGAGGAGCCAGAGAGGGCCCACAAGAAAGAGCCCCCGTCAGCCCAGATGAGGGCTTTTTTTTAATGTTTTTGGCTCAGGTTATGAGTATTTATTATTTTTGTGGTTTTTGCTCAGGTTATGATTTTTTTTTATTTTATTTGAACTTTGCTCAGGTTATGAGTTTTTTTTATTTTATTTGAACTTTTCTCAGGTTATGAGTTTTTATTTTAAGTTTAACTGCACACGGTCAGGAGTGCAGGGGACAGTGTGAATGGTGTGTGAATGTGAGGGGGTGGCACTCCTGCCAGTAAGGGGTGTCACCCTCGGCCGTTGGGGAGAAGTTATCCCCACGGCTGTGTGAATGACGTGTGAATGGTGTATGAATGGACAGCAACATCATTGGGGCCTTGACGCCGGCGTTGCTGCTCCCAAGTCCTGCATGTTGGACTTGGGCTAATCCAATGCGATGTGGATGTGGTGTGTGTGATCTAGGGACCTCAGTGTGCATGCGTGCATTGTCCGTGTGATCAATGTTTTGGTTTAGTGTCCAAAGATGCCTACGGCGAGGACCCTCCTGACTGCTCTTCCATCAGCTGAATGGGTCTCCTCTGGCGGGGGGGGCTGTCTGGTTGGGGGGTCAGGTCATCACGTATGTCAATCTGCAGGCCCTTTCTCATGGCAAAGTTGTGCAGAATGCAACATGCACCGATGATCTGACACACAAAGGTAGGGGAATACAATAGGGCCCCCCCAGACTTATCCAGGCAGCGGAAACGGGACTTCAGGAGCCCAAATGTTTGTTCCACCACTGCACGAGTTTTGATATGTGCTGCATTGTATCTTCTCTCTCCTCTGGTTTGGGGGTTCCGGAAAGGAGTCATGAGATGGGGTCCCAGTGCATATGCAGAGTCACCTGTAAGGGAAAGGACAGGAGGATGTTAGTCATGCATGTGCCCCTTGTGATGTCAGCATCATGGGGGGGAGTCAT
This sequence comes from Rana kukunoris, assembly GCA_029574335.1. Classification (NCBI taxonomy): domain Eukaryota; kingdom Metazoa; phylum Chordata; class Amphibia; order Anura; family Ranidae; genus Rana; species Rana kukunoris. The sequence goes on from CM056060.1 coordinate 102,274,246, forward strand.
GCCTGCCACCCATGTCACTCACCAACCAGCCAGCTGTCCCTGTACATGTTCTGTTCGAATTCCATTGGGATGGGGCTCTGATTGTAGATGTAGCTGTCATGGCTGGATCCGGGGTGTTTGGCACGGACGTGCCATATGAGGCATTGGGCATCGGCTATCACCTGTACGTTGATGGAATGCCAATGCTTCCGATTGCGGTATATGTGCTCTGTGGCACTGGGGGGCTGGAGTGCCACATGTGTGCAGTCAATGGCCCCCACGGTGTGTGGTAATCTGGCAATGCTGTAGAAATCTGTCATTGCCTTCAGCCGCAGCTCCTCAGTGGTTGGTCTGATGAAGTGGTGGGACATGCGTCTGAGGATTGCAGGGACAACCTGGTGCACACATCTGCTCATGGAGGACTGTGACATCCCAGCCACCACTCCACTTGTACACTGGAATGATCCACTTGCAAGGAAATGAAGTGTTGCCAGTACCTTCACCAGTGGCTGCACTGCTTTTGAGCGGTGTGTCTTGCTGGTGATGTCATCCTGCAGGGTTGTGGTTAGTTCAAGTATTGCATCAGGGCTGAATCTGAAGAGGCGATACACCTCCTCATCCCCCATGCAAAAGAGGCTCATGCGCATGCGGTATATGCTCTCACGTGCCTGCCTCCTCCGTTCCAGGGGACCCATTAGTTGTGCTAGGACCATGGCTGCCACTGGCATGTTGGCACACAGAGGTGTTGTCCTTGCACGTGTGGTTGTTCAGCTTGCTAGTTTCGTCGGTAACGCTGCTGCTGTAGCTGCTCTCCTGCTGACCTGTAGCCGTCAGGAGTAAAGATAAAGCAGCTATTTGTAGAAATAACTTTGCGACAGACGGATGACATACGCGTGGCGCATGTAGCCAGCGTCTGGTGCTAATCCGTTCGCGAATCGGGAAATCTCCCTCATTTGCATATTTGCATGGGAAAACAATAGGCGCGGCGGATGCGACAAGCGAAAATATGCACTTACGATACACTGGCGAGGGAAAGTTAAGCCGATCGGAGAAAGCCCGTTTTCTGTCGCATCTAGTTTGGTGGGTACGGCCGCATAGATACTACGGCGCATCTTGACAGTTACGCAGCGCATATCGATATACTCCAGCGCAAGTCTTGCTGAATCTGGCCCTTTTTGTATGAAAAATGGTACATAGTTAAATTTTTGTCTTCATCTATCACACACATTTTTCACCTCATGACAGTTGCAAATTGAATGCTAAGAAATATTAAAGACAATCATTCTGACCCCTCCATTTTTCATTCTTGTCCCCATCATTTTTGACCACTACTGTCTATTGATATGTCCAACACTTTTTGTTGAATCCTTACATTTTGAGCACTAGTAACATCTATTTGACATCATTATATTTTTAGTCCAAAAAATCGTTAGCAAATTACAATACCTGGCTCCATATGGGAAAATCAGGCTCATCCAGGATCCTCCGAAGATGGTTGATCTTGGCTGCAGGGAAGGCTGGAGGGTTGGCTGCAGGGAAGGTTGGATCTACTTCTGGGGGGAAGGGTTGAAAGGGATTCCCTCGACTCCAGATGATCATCCAGGAAATGGAGTTGGCTGAAGTATCACAGATTTGGCTTGTATATCTGATCTGCAGCTGCTCCTGACCTCATAGATTTTATGACTTTGACTCGTTCAGAATGATATGTGCCCCAAATGGTCCCAATTTTTTATTGACATCCTTGATCGTTGCTGTGGGGATCTGTGTTTTAAATGCAAGCAGGCTCTTCAGTGCCTAATTCCTGGTTTCTTTATTTTTATTGATGTAGCGCTACCCAATTCAGGAGCCGCTGATTAGATTGGGATCGGCGGATTAAGTTGCCTCTGTGTGGTGTCTAGGGGTGGATGTAGTGAGCAAAGCAGTAACGAATGTCCAACCTGTAGCTGAAGTTTTCTAAATGCTTAATTTTCCTGGTCCAACACGACCAACATATCAACTTGAGGATAGGATAGATAGGAAAAAGGTTGATGAAAGTAGAGTAACTTCGCAGAGTCAGGCTTGGATAGAGAAAGCAGTCCTGCTTTCGATAATTAAGTCAATCACGTCGCCACTCCAGCCGGAGTGGGTGCAGTGCACCTGGACAGGCCTCTCACACAGACCTGGCAGCCAGAGTGTCACTGAGAAAGCTGAGAAGGAACAAGTCGCTGCCACCGACTTGGCTCTGGAAGATTAGTAGAGGCCTCTGCCACAGGTCCGGTACTTAGGAGCAATAGAGCATATCCTCTCACTCCTGTCCTCTTGAGATGCGGAACCCCAGTAAGTCACTGAGGTTCCTCAGTCACTTCAGTGTCTCTGAGCCATGGGGGCCCAGAGTCGGGAACGTCGCGTAGCACGGGCCCCGGCCAGGTAGGCCATAGTGGTGGGGCCCGTGATGTGCGCACACCCTGAAGGTGGGTGCCGCACCTGGAACCAGGAACCCGTGAAGCGGCGCCACCTGCCTCCCAGAGATGGGACCACATCCCTGGAGCCCAGAATGACCCACAGGATAATTCAGGACTGACAGCTGCCTAATTTGAACAAATCAACTTATGTGAGAGCAAGTAAGTCTTTCACCCTACTAACTTTAGCGTAGCAACCTTTCTGAAAGTATGTGGGTGCTACATACTCCCCCCACTTGAATGGACACTGTCCCCAGTGTCCCAAGAATTCAAGCCTGAATGCCAGCCTGATGTCTGCTAACAGGACAGAAAAGTAGGAAAAAGAGAAACTCAATGGTAAACTTTCACTTATACATAATACCATATTGGAATATAATAAACAAAGACTAAGACAGTACATGACATTACAATACATACACAACCCTATCTATCTATGCTGCCCATGCTCTGCAGTGTTGATAGTAGGTGGGTCCAATAACCTGCATAAGAAATATTAAAGAAAAAACACACATATTCACAATATACATCCTTATATACTGATATTTACAATCTCCAAGATCGAAATTGAGACCTCACCCTCTGAAGCCTGAAGAAGGAGAAATCTCCCTTTCCTCCCAGGGAACTATAAGTGCTAGAACATATTCTTACTCCGCTGCAAGAAATAAAACACAATGGCCCGGATTCACAAAGCACTTGCGCCGACGTATCTCCAGATACGCCGCTTAAGTACAAATATGCGCCGTCGTATCTGTGCGCTGGACCCACAAACCAAGATATGCCTAAAAACAGACTTCATCCCACCGACGTAACTTGCCTACACCGGCGTAGAGTGGGCACATATTTACGCTGGACGCATGTGGCTTTCCCATTGATTTTCTATTCAAATATACAAATGAAGGAGATCGGCCGATTCGCGAACGTACTTGCGCCCGGCGCATGATTTAAGCAGTTTGCATAAGTTTTACGTTCGGCGTAAAGTTATTCCCCACAGATGAGGCGCAACCCATGCAAAGGTATGGACCAGGGAACACAAGCCTCTGTATTTTACGTTGGACCTCTGTGAATATGGGCCGACGTGGGTCTGGCTGGGCGTAGGTTACGTTCACGGCATACACAGTGATCCGGCGTATCTTAGGCAGTTGTTCCGACGTAGTTGTACGCATGCGCACGGGGATACGTCCATGTCCCGACACATGCGCAGTTCATTTTAAGTACTTGTCTGGCGCCCGGCCCATCATTTGCATGGGGTCACGCTTCCTTAATATGGATCACGCCCACTTCCACCTACTTCCACTTACGCCGGCTTTTGCCTACGGAAACATAGGCTCAAATAAACTTTCCAGGGTCTCTCCATCATCCGACACAGAGTCCAGTTCGGAGGAGTTGTACTCCTCTGCAGGCAGGTAGGCATACACCTTTAAATGGTCTCTTGGACAGTACGGCAAGCAGCTTTTAACAGCTAGGCCTCGACCGCGGCTGCGGGAGGCTGGAGCAGGCCTTGCTCCTATAGAGGTACACCACACGGAGACCGCTGTAGAAGTGGTGGTCTCTGGTATGGCATCGGCATGTGTGCTGGTCACGTCAGTTATGCTGATCACACCGGTCGGGTCATCTTCTCGGTCTTGTTCGGTCATAGGGCTTACCTCCTGTGGAGAAGATGGTGAGGTAGCCGTTCGAAGAGTCAAAGTAGATGAGACCGAGATGACCTCATTGTTGGGAGGCTCCACGATTTCCACCGACGGGGATGGTTCTGGCCATGTGGCTTCCTCCTCCGCGGTAAGAGCTCCGGTAATGTAGTTTGCCCAATACTCTTTAGGAGCTTTGGTGGATGACTCCGTAACAAACAAATAGGCCCGGCATTTCAGACACCGGGCGAACGGCTGGATCCGCATGGACAGTTCCTCACAACGAGGGCAGGACAGTCCCAGCAACTTCAATCCTCCGCTCGACAGTAACACAAATTGTCCCTTGGTGGACATCCGGATACCCGTATCAGTCACGGGCACCCCAGGTGGAGAAGACATGTTGGAGACTCCCGGTGAAGTGGTAGGGGGTCTCAGCCGTTGAGCAGTAGCAGGTGGTAGCAAGAAGGCAGACATTGCGTAGCACATGTGGTCTTCCTTCTCTGGCGCACAGCAACTGAAGGTTTGGTGTGAAATTGGGTGGTTCCCCTTACTCGTTTGGGGCGAAACTTTACCTTGCGTCTCACGCAGGGGTGGGTAACTCCTCCTATTTGAAGAACTTGTCCAGGCACGTTCCAGATGAGTGCTTACTGCACGTACGCCCAAGCTTAGCTGTTTGAGGTTAACTCCCTTGTTACCGGACAGTTCAAACACGACACTCTTTTCCAGAGGCGTTACTAGGGGGGTGCGGTCCGCACCCGGGTGACACCCTTAGAGGGGTGACACCATCCCAACGCCAGTGCCCAGCGCCAGTGGCGTTGCTATGGGGGTGCGGCCCGAACCCGGGTGACACCCGCCAGAGGGTAATACCCGGCTCAGACTGGCGCCACATTGAGAGGGGCGCCGCAGCTCCCTCCTTCCATTCCGGTATCTCCTCTGCTCAATGCGATGTGCGGGGAGAGTGGGGGAGGAGAGAGTGAGGCAGAGGCAGAGACAGAGACAGACTGGCTGCCCGGGGTCCGACCGTCCCCACACACACGGAAATACCCAGCTCAGACTGGCGCCGCGGCTCCCTCCACCCAAACCCTACCTTGCCCTGCCCCTTAAACACGCCCTTGTAAATGATCTCATGAAATAATACTGTTAAATGTTTTGTTCAGTATTAAGTTACAACAAGTACGTCTCCCTTCCCCCATTCTATCATATCTATGCCTCCAATTCCGCCCCCCCTCCCCCATTCTATCATACCTATGCCTCCAATTCCGTCCCCCTGCCACCATTCTATCATACCTATTCCTCCAATTCTGTCCCCCCTCCCCCATTCTACAGTATTATACCTATGCCTCTATTCCTCCCCCCCATCTATCATATGGTATGATAGATAGGGGGGGGGCATAATTGGAGGCATGGGTATGATAGATTGGGGGAAGGGGGCATAATTGGGGGCATAGGTATGATAGAATGGGGGAGGGGGATGGAATTGGAGGCATAAGCATGATAGATTGGGGGGAGGGGGCAGAATTTGGGGCATAGGTATGATAGAATGGAGGGAGGGGGGCAGAATTGGGGGCATAGGTATAATGGATTGGGGGGATGATTTAAAGTCTAAATTTGCAATTAACCCCCCACCCAATCCAGCACATATGTTCCTTCAATCCCCCTCCCAGCAAACTCCCAGTGCCTCCAGAACATCACACATCTGTCTTAATAACATACCATTTTTCTGCCTGCACGGTGCACTCCTTGGATCTGTGGGAGCCTAGGAGGTGGAGAGGGGTAGTTCGAGGCGTTCCCGGGCGTCTGGTATAGTAGTGCTATGTGAGACTAGACTGTGAGAGGCGGTCCGAGGCGGAGAGGAGCGGTTCCGGGCTTCAGTTTTAGGCACCTTTCTATTGGACTGTAGGCGGTGAAGAGTAGCGATCCCAGCCGGCAGGTACAGTTGTGGGAAGTACTGGCCTATGGGAGGTGGGAAGGGGCGGTCCCGGGCGGTGCTGGTGTCCAATCTGCTGCTAGCCTGTAAAGGGACGGCGCGGACGCTGTATAGTTGAATACTGGCCGCACTGTGTGTGTCTGAGCGGCGTGGGATACTCGCACTGCAGATAAATCTCCTCGCCAAATGCGAGCACAAATTTTGAGCCCTGACCTAGTGTATAAGCTGTTTTTATACTATAAAGTTGCCCCTACTTTATCACGCTATTGGTGCTTTCCTTCATCTTTTGTGTGAGGACCATTGCCACCTCCAACGGCCTGAAATTTCGTTGCTGCACTTATCCATATAGAGTTGTTTTATGCTGTTACCTTACAGCAGTAAGGTAAGGGGACATCTGCACTACTAGGAAATTGGAACCCTTCCCCCGCAATATATGTTTGCTATCATGTGTATAGTGTATAGTTTTGTAGCCTTCTGGCTTTGGCAGCGCCCGCTGTTTATTCACCTAGCACTATTGTGTTCACTTTGGATTTGTTACTATGCATCTCTGAAGTCGTGTACTGTTACACTGTTTAGATGCATGTATTTCAATTTTGGACGGTATTTATGAGATTTATATTATTATTTTCTATCGCAGCACTATTTGTTATTCATATCATTTCGAGTTTTGATACACTTGCAGTGACGCAGCAGTTTCAGCTTTTCTCCCCTTGTTCGTACACTGTCCTTCCCCACTCCCCCATCCCCCCCTCACTTCCCTTTAGTTTTCCCTTCCACAAGTCCTTTGGTAGCGCAGTAATACCCCTTTTCACACAGATACAGTTCTCACCCCCCCCCCCCCATACACCATCCATCCATACAGCCTCCCACACAAACCATCCATCCTAATTTCTAAGGCCCCATACACATGAGCAGACCGATTTGAACAAATCTGTCTGCTGGGGACGTATTGGTTTGATCGTGTACACACGATCAAACCAAAATCCCCTCCGGCAGACGGCGCGGTGACGTGACGGTGACGTTGACGCCGCCACGTCACCGCACCAGGAAGTAAAACACTTCCGCGCATGCGTCGAAACCATTCGACACGTGTGCGAGAAGACATGTCTGCTGGTTAGCGTACTAACCAGCAGACATGTCGGGCGGACGGGTTCCCAGCCGACAGATTTGAAAGCATGCTTTCAAATCTGTCTGCTGGCCAAATCCGTCGGCTCGCCCGTACACATGATCGAATCTGTCTGCTGGGACGGTCGGGCCGACCGTTCCCAGAAGACAGATTTGATCGTGTGTGTGCGGCCTCAGGCCGCGTACACACGAGGAGACATGTCCGATGAAAACGGTCCGCGGACCGTTTTCATCGGACATGTCTCCTGGGATAATTTAGTCTGATGTGTGTACACACCATCAGATCAAAATCCCCGCGACTGAGAACGCGGTGACGTGGCGGTGACGGTGACATCGCGGTGACGTGGCGGTGACGGTGACATCCTGTGCGCAAACCAGGAAGTAAAATGGGGATTTCAGTCCACTTAGAAACTTTTGTCCGCTGGAAACCTGTCCGCTAGGCCATACACACGATCGGACATGTCCGCGGAAACTGGTCTGTGGACCAGTTTCCGCGGACATGTCTCCTCGTGTGTACGCGAACTGAGGCCGCGTACACACGATCGAATATATCTGCTGAAACTGGTCCGCAGACCAGTTTCAGCGGACAGATTTGATCGTGTATACGGGCTAGCAGACAGGTTTCCAGCAGACAAAAGTTTTAAAGCATGCTTTAAAACTTGTCTGCTGGAAACCCGTCTGTCCGACATGTCCGCTGGTTAGTACGCCTAACCAGCGGACATAAATCCCCCGCATGCGTCAAATGGATTCGACACATGCGTGGAAGTATTTTACTGCCTGGATTGGTGACGTGGTGGTGTCAACGTCACAGCCACGTCACAGTGCTGTCTGTCCGCGGGGATTTTGGTTTGATCGTGTGTACACTGATCAAACCAAATCATCCCAGGAGACATGTCCGATGAAAACGGTCTGTCGGACCGTTTTCATCGGATTTGTCTCCTAGTGTGTACGCGGCCTAAGAAGTATCTTTTTTTTATCTCACGGGTGAAATGTGAGAAATTAATCTCTATCTCTAACTATATCATACAATCATTCCATAAACTTATACCACAGACACTGCATATATCATTTGCAATATGCTCATTAACCACTTAACACCTGCCCGCCGTCAAATGACGGCAGGCGGAATGCTCTATTATTCTGACAGGACGTTATATGACGTCCTGTGATTTAAAGCCGCTAAGGGGCGTGCACGCGCCCGTTGCATTACTGGGAACACAGTGCACGTGCCCGGTGGCCGCGATGGCCGCCGGGCACCCGCGATTGCCCAGTAACTGGGCAGGGACATGGAGCTCTGTGTGTAAACACAGAGCTCTACGTCCTGTCAGGGAGAGAGGAGACCGATCTGTGTCCCTTGTACATAGGGACACAATCGGTCACCTCCCCAAGTCACCCCCTCCCCCTACAGTTAGAACACTATTTAGGACACACATTTAACCCCTTCCCCATATTTATAGCATTGTTCACTGTATAAATGTGAATGGTCCCAAAAATGTTTCAAAAGTGTCCGATGTGTCCGTTATAATGTCGCAGATCGCCGCCATTCCTAGTAAAAAATAAATAAAATAAAAAATCATAATTATGTCCCCTAATTTGTAGGCAATATAACTTTTGCGCAAACCAGTCACTATACGGTTATTGCAATATATTTTTTTTTTTTATCAAAAATATGTAGAAGAATACGTATCAGCCTAAATTGAGATAATTCTTTTTTTTTTTTAATGTGATATTTATTATAGCAAAAAGCAAAATTTATTGTGTTTTTTTTTTTTTTCAAAATTTTTTTTTTGTTTACAAACGGTTTATTGAAATATAAGTCTCAATACAAAAATAACTGTGCATTGGCAAGGGATACATACATGACAAAGGGTGCAGAGAATATCAGTATGATGTATAAGTAGCAGTAATATAAGAGGGATGAATACAAACATTGGGATGTAAGAATGAATCATTCATAAAACTTTATAGAGGCATAATGACCTTATGGGTTTGTTCATTAATAAAAACATAATGACAGTATCACATAGTAGATCATTGACCTAACAGAGAAATATCCCAAGGTTTCCATTTTTTATTATATGTGTCCATAGTGTCGAATAATGTGTGATGGATATGTTCTGATAGCTTGATGGTAAGCATGCGATTCATAATTTGGGACCATGGCACTGTGGGGGATCGCCAGTTGAGAGCTATAGCCCAGTGTATTGAGCTGAACAATGTGTGTATAAGTCTGGTATGTGCTATAGGGATATCAGGAATAGGATAGAAAAGGAGGCACATTTTAGATGTGAGTTCAATTCTTCTGCCTATAATTTGTTCTATTTTGTTTTCGGCTTGTTGCCACGTAGTTTTAAGGTGTGTACATTCCCAGAATGTGTGTATAAGAGAACCCTGAGCTGGGCATCCTCTGAAGCATAGGGGTGAGATTGTTGGATAGAATGGATTGAGTCTGTCCGGGGTGAGGTACCACCTATGTTGAAGTTTGATGGCGGATTCCCTGATGGAGGCTGTCTTGGTGCTTTTTTGTAAATTATTGATCATAGTATCCCATTGATCTATAGAGAAGGTTTCATTCAAGTCTGATTCCCACTGGGACATTTGACGTGTTTTATCTGGTAAGTTGTGTTCATTTAGGTTTTTATAAATTCTGGATATTAAGCCCCTATCGCGAGGTGAAGTGAGACAGATTTGTTCAAATATCGTGAATGGGGATTGGAGTGTGAGTGAGAAGTATTTTTGGTAGAAAATCTTGATGTTGTTGTAGTCAGAGAGTTCAGTCTCTGTAAGTTCATATTCTGTTTGCAATTCTCTAAAAGTACGAAATGAGTTATTTTTTGTGAGTGACTTTAGGGTAGATAGTTTGAGGAGTTGCCATATAGTATATTGATTTGAGCTAAGGTCAGGAGGGGAAAAAAGAGGGTCACCTATGAATTTTTTTTTTCAAAATTGACGCTGTTTTTTTGTTTATAGCCCAAAAAATAAAAAACGCAAGGGCGATCAAATACCACCAAAAGAAAGCTCTATTTGTGGGGCAAAAAAGTACATCAATTTTGTTTGGGAGCCACCCCGCACGACCACGCAATTGTCAGTTAAAGCGACGCAGTGCTGGAAGCTAAAATTTAATCTGGGCAGGAAGGGGGTGTAGGTGCACAGTAGGCAAGTGGTTAAATCGTAAATTTGCCCAAAATAAAAAAATGTCCCCGGATTTCATTTTTTAAATCTGGTCACCTGATCCTAGAGGTGACCCTCAAAGGTGAGGGTATACAAAAACTTTTAATTACTACTGCTTTTTTATACTCTTAGGGCCAGATTCTCAGCGGCGCTACGCCTGCGTAAATGTATATGCGCGGCGTAATAGTAAATGTGCGCCTGCGTATCGATGCGCGGTAAACACAGAACCACATACGCGCGGTTTTTTTTTCCGTCTGGGCGGCGAAAATGCATTAAGCTAGCACGGCGTAGGCGCATAGTTACGCATCAAAAATATTCAGTTCCCATTGAATTAGCATGCAAATATGCAAATGAGGGAGATGCGCGTATTCCCGAAAGTACGCGCGTCCGGCGTTGGCTACTAGTGGTGCGCGTAACTCGAAAGCCTTGAGTAAACATACCCCTCATAAAAGCACGGGTAACTTTGCTCAAGGCCGTGTGCAAGTCAGCTGGAGAGCAACTACAGCAGCACCGTAACGGACTAGCTGAGCAATCACACTTACTGGACAAGACATTCATATGCCAATGATGCCAGGGCCAGCCATGGTCTTATCAATACTAAGGTATGCAGAGGAAGAGGAGCATAGAAGGAGGAGGAGGAGGACGGGGGCACGTGAGAGGATCTACCGAGCGCGCATGAGCCTCTTTGGCATGGGTGATGAGGAGGTGTATCGCATCTTCAGATTCAGCCCTGCTGCCATCCTGGAAATAACCACAGCCCTGCAGGATGACATCACCAGCCAGACATACCGCTCACGTGCACTGCAGCCACTGGTGAAGGTCCTGGCAACACTCCATTTCCTGGCCAGTGGATCATTCCAGCGTACAAGTGGAGTGGTGGCTGGGATGTCACAAACCAGCATAAGCAGATGTGTGCACCAGGTTGTCCCCGCAATCCTCAGACGCATGTCCAACCAGTTCATCAGACCCACCACTGTGCACCTGCGGCAGAAGGCAATGACAGATTTCTACAGAATTGACGGATTCCCACGCACCATCGGGGCCATTGATTGCACACATGTGGCACTCCAGCCCCCCAGTGCCACAGAGCACATATACCGCAATCGGAAGCATTGGCATTCCATCAACGTACAGGTGATAGCCGATGCCAAATACCTCATATGGCACGTCCGTGCCAAAGACCCCGGGTCCAGCCATGACAGCTACATCTACCGTCAAAGCAACATCCCCGAAGATTTTGAGCAGGACATGTATGGGGACAGCTGGCTGGTTGGTGAGTGACATGGGTGGCAGCCATGACTATCCCCTCCCATGATGCACAACAGAAGTGGCACATGCATGACTACCATCCTCCTGTGTTTTCCCTTACAGGTGACTCTGCATATACACTGGGACCCCATCTCATGACTCCTTTCCGGAACCCCCAAACCAGAGGAGAGAGAAGATACAATGAAGCACACATCAAAACCCGTGGAGTGGTGGAGCGCACATTTGGGCTCCTGAAGTCCCGTTTCCGAAGCCTGGATAAGTCTGGGGGGGCCCTATTGTATTCCCCCAACTTTGTGGGTCAGATCATTGGTGCATGTTGTATTCTGCACAACTTTGCCATGCGAAAGGGCCTGCATATTGCCCTACGTGATGACCTGACCCCCCAACCACACAGCCCCCCCCCGCCAGAGGAGACCCCGTCAGCTGATGGAAGAGCAGTCAGGAGTGTCCTCGTGTTACGAATCTTTGACCTTTAAACACACACATACAGCATGGCACACAGACAATGCACGCGTGTACACCACTGATGTCCCTAGATCACACACACCACATGCACATCGCATTGGATTAGCCCAAGTCCAGCATGTAGGACTTGGGAGCAGCAACGCCACGTCAAGGCCCCAATGATGTTGCTGTCCATTCATACACCTTTCACACATCATTCATACAGCCGTGGGGTTAACTTCACCACCACGGCCGAGGGTGACACCCCTTACTTTCAGGAGTGCCACCCTCTCACATTCACACACCATTCACACTGCACCGTGTGCAGTATCCAAAAATAAATAAAAAAAGCTCTTATCCAGAGCATAACAAAAAATAAATAAGCTCTTATCCAGAGCATAACAAAAAATAAATAAGCTCTTATCCAGAGCATAACAAAAAATAAATAAGCTCTTATCCAGAGCATAATACTAAAGAAAACTCAAATTAATGGGCCTGGCGGGGGCTCTGCCTGGTGCCACGGGTCCTGCCCCTCACTTGCCTGGGGGCAGCCCTAGATGGGGGGGGGGGAGCAGGTTGAGGAGGAACATCCCCACGTCCCTCCCTGGCTGCCTGCATGCCCTCCAGGGCAACCGCTATGCGGGTCTGCACAGCAGTCTGCGCCTCGATAGCAAGGCGCAGGGCCTGAACCTCCCCCACAAGTTCTGAGGTGTTTTCCTGCAGCTCCCCCAAGCTGGTCAGCGTTGCTGCGCTGTTAACAGCAACATCCTGGATGGCATCTGTTATATTGTCCGAGGATGCCAGGCTGTCGGCCAGGCGCCTCATCTCCTCCACGACCTCGGCCAGGTGTTTATTTTGCTGGTCCTGCTGTCTGACCAGCTGTTCCGGCAGGACCTGGGATACACCCCTGGTCTTGGACGTCGCCTTGCGGGGAGTGGCAGGGGACCGGGCATAAGGGGAGGATGTTGAGGGGCCGGAGATGAGGGGGGGGGAAAGAGAGAGACTGGAGAGGTTGGAGGGGGACACTGAGGGGTTTGCTACAGGTAGAGGAATAGCCTGGGCTGGTCCGGCCAACCCACCATCCTCCTCCACAACAACATAGAGGGCCTGGTCCTGGACTACCACACCCTCCTCAACCACCTCCTCCGTTGAGGTGTGCCCACTTCCCTCCAAGTCCTGTTCCAGGGGGGCAGCCAGAGGGGCTGGATCTTCAGGGGATGGATCCTGATGGGCCCTGGCATCAACAGATGGCCCCGCTCCCTCCTGCACATCTGTGGATGACACAAAAGATGCCCATGTTGGTGGACCCACACACTTGGCACATGTTCCCTTCCACCCCCATACATGTACACAACAGATAGAATAGAAAACACACTTACCTGTCCTCACGGCTGGCTTCTGGGACTCATAGCCCCCAACTCCCTCTACCTGCTCAGTCTGTAGGCAGCGGGCAACCACCTTCTCCTCCTCAGTCAGGCGGACAGGGCAGGGTGGGCCCCCTCCAGTGCCCCTGGCATGCCGAGCTATGGCAGCCAGCTTGCCCTTCACATGACGCCGCAGGTCATTCATTTTCTTTTGAATGTCCTGCGGTGTCCGGACCTCATGAGAGAGGGCATTGACCTGGCACGCCACCCTCATTAATATCTGATCCCTCCGGGACTTGCTGGTCCGGGCACTGTCAGCACCATGGAGCCGCGAGTCATACTTCTCCATGGCCCGTATGACAATGGCCCTCTCCTCTGGGGAGAAATTCTTCTTCCTCCTCTCCTTAACAGCAGTTGCCATCTTGTCCAGCACAAACTTTCGCCGTCACTCTCTAAAAAATGGGAGACGTTTGCGCTGCACGGGCGCATGTGTGGGCGCATTATATACCCTGCGCCGGCGCATCGTAGGGAGGCTTTGCGCATGCGCAGAAGGCATCCACGTCACGGCGCGGGTCAACCACGTCATGGCGCGGGTCATCCATGTCACGGCGCATGCTCCGTTCGTCCCGGCCTGCATTTGCATGGGGTCACGCTTCATTATAATGCAACACGCCCACTTCCCTCCTACTTTGGAGTTGCGCCGGATTACGCCCATGATTTTACGCGACGCAGGCGCATCTTGGAGCGCATTTACTTAGGGAATACGGTACTTGCCACTCCGTGTTACGTCGGCGTAGTGCATCTGAGATGCGCAACGCCTGCATAATTAGCCGCGCATCTACGAGAATCTGGCCCTTAGCCCTTATTCACATGGGACAATCTAAATCTCAACATAAAGATACATTCTGATTACTGGGCCTCAACGCATGCTATTGCACTTCATACTGTTTTATATAAAACCATTAGATTTCAAAATAGATATCTACTGTACAGTAGACTACCTACACGGCAGCATGTTTTAAATAACTTTGTCCTCAAGGTGGCTCCCTTGTACTATAAGTGCTTTATTTTTTACAACAGCCAGCACATCCATTTATGTATATAACAACAGACAAATACATAGCTTTGCAGTTTGAACATTTTATTCATGGCATTTACCAGTTTATTTCAGCATATGTTAATATTAACTATGCTTGCCAACAATACAATTTCAGGACATGTGATTAAGGAAGTTTAAAGCTGATATGGTTCAGGGGAATCTGATGCTCATATTATAATGAAGAAGAACTACAGGCAAAACATTTTTTTTTTTTTTTTTTTCATTTTGCATAGAGTAAGGGAGGGTTTCTCACTTCCTGTTCCTCCTCAGTAAGCTGGCCCTATCATTAGAGCCGTTCTGGCTGGGGATTAGTCAGCGTGCTCGCCCCCTCCCTTTACATCATCTCTTTGCAGGGATATAGTCCCAAGAGAGGGGGCAAGCACGCTGACTAACCCCCAGCCAGAAAAGCTTGGATGATGGGGTCAAGCTTACAGGAAATTCAGACAATGAAAAAAAACATAGCTTTTAAACGAACCTATTTAGAAAATAAAAAACAAACCTTTACAACCCCTTTAACCTCCCTGGCGTTTTTCCCGTGTCTGACACGGGGTAAAAATTTGCTGCTACTATTGTTGATCCCGTGTCAGACACGGGCTCGCCTCGCAGAATCCAGAGACAGTTTACTTACCTTCTTCCTGGATCCAGCGATGCATCCCCGCTGTGTGAGCGAGCGGGTGCTCGCTCGATTCACACAGCGTCCCCGTGTGCCGCCGAGCTCCGTTCCCTGCGACGTTACGACGCACGGGGACGGAGAACGGCGCCAAATTCAAAAATGTAAACAAACACTATACATACAGTACAATGTAATCTTATAGATTACAGTACTGTATGTAAAAAATACACCCCCCCCATGCCCCTAGTGGTCTGCCCAGTGCCCTACATGTCCTTTTATATAATAAAAACTTTTCTTTCTCCCTGCAAACTGTAGATTGCCCATAGCAACCAAAAGTGTCCCTTTATGGCAAAAATTGTTTTAGAGCGGCTAAAAAACAGCGATAATAAATGATAATCACTTGCAGAATTTAGTGATAGCGATTTGTGGGGAAATTCGTCATAAAAAAAAAAATAATGACAGCAAAAATTCTGCAACTGAGCAAATTTCAGTGATTTTGATTTGATTACATTATTGAATAATTTTTACTATAATTATATTATTATTTGTTATAATTTTTTATAATTATTTATTATATTATAATTTTTAATAAAAAAAATAAAAAAAAATCATACCCGGGATGCCTATTAGACTCTTGTTTAGATAGATTTAAGTAAGTACTTACTAAGAATTGCAGGCCTATAATACATAACACCACATTTCCTTGCAAAACAATTGCAACGCTTTTGGTACAAAATTCCAGACAGAATCATAACGCCAGGGAGGTTAAGGAATACCTTGGGGAGCCTTATGTCACCAAAAATAGTGCCCCCATTGGAAGATTTCCCTGTTTTACTTTTCTGGGGACAACCTGAAATTTGGGATTTTCTTTTACTTTCAATGATAATGGTAAACAGGACAAATAGAGAGGATGCATCTCCTTAACTGGGGCACAGACAGTAATAAAAACTGACAAGCTTTCTAATCCCTCTCCACTCTATCCAAAATTAAAAAAAGTTTTTGCTTTTAGTTAGGCTGAACTTTGGGGAAAACAAAAATACTCCCTAGCTGTGAAGCTGCTACCGTATTGCAAGGGTTAACTGCTTGTTTAACAAGCTCTAGGGGTCTCCAAACTTTTAAGAACAAGGGCCACATTGTATATCTGCTTATGGACTGCCTGCTGTAGAATTACTGCAGCAGAGTGGCACCACTGTGCTGGATCACGTAGGCCCAAGGGTCCCTCCTAGGCCACTGTCAGACTCCTCAGCACTCCATTTTCCACCCAACACCCCTGCAGGCTAGGCTCTGTCATATTTAGGGGCTGATCCATTCACCCTGCCAGAAAATTCTGCCTGGGGATTGGTCAGACTTCCTTAACCTCCCTGGCGGTATGATTCTTTCAGATTTTAGGTGCTGAAAGTGGTACTATTATTTGCAAGGGAATTTGGCGTTTTATACTGTAGGCTTGTAATTCTTAGGAATAACTCACTTAAATCTATCCAAACAGGAGTCTAATAGGCACCCCGGGTATTATTTTTTTTTTAATTAAAAATTATAATATAATAAATAATTATAAAAAATTATAACAAATAATATTATAATTATAGTAAAAATTATTCAATAATGTAATCAAATCAAAATCACTGAAATTTGCTCAGTTGCAGAATTTTTGCTGTCATTTTTTTTTTTTTTAATAACGAATTTCCCCACAAATCGCTATCGCTAAATTCTGCAAGTGATTCTGATTTATTATCGCTGTTTTTTAGCTGCTCTAAAACAATTTTTGCCATAAAGGGACACTTTTGGTTGCTATGGGCAATCTACAGTTTGCAGGGAGAAAGAACAGTTTTTATTATATAAAAGGACATGTAGTGCACTGGGCAGACCACTAGGGACATGGGGGGGGGGGGTGTATTTTTTACATACAGTACTGTAATCTATAAGATTACAGTGTACTGTATGTATAGTGTTTGTTTACATTTTTGAATTTGGCGCCGTTCTCCGTCCCCGTGCGTCGTAACGTCGCAGGGAACGGAGATCGGCGGCGCACGGGGACGCTGTGTGAATCGAGCGAGCACCCGCTCGCTCACACAGCACGGATGCATCGCTGGATCCACGGAGAAGGTAAGTAAACAGTCTCTGTGGATGCTGCGAGGCGAGCCCGAGTCTGACTCGGGGTTACCGATTGTAGCACAGAAATCTAACCCCGAGTCAGACTCGGGAACACCGCCAGTCAGGTTAAGCATGCAGATCCGGTCTTCCTGACTAGGGATGAGCTCCGCGTTCGATTCAAACGTATGTTCAACTCGAACATCCTCTGTTCGTATGTTCATCGAAATTCGAACAAACGGGTCGTTCGTGCCAAATTCAAGTGACGCGTCACGGCCCATAATTCACTGCGGCATTGCGCGCTGATGATTGGCCAAGCATGCACTATGACCCGCATGCTTTGCCAATCACAGCCCGCAAAAAACAGAGAGCCATAATTGGCCAAAGCCAGGGTGGCTTTGGCCAGTTATGGCTCAGGGGGTTTAGTACACGCCCCACACTATAAAAGGCTGCCTGCAAGGCGGCCTCGTGTAGTGTGTTGCAGAGTTCTTAAAGAGATCAGTCCTGTAGAGAGAGAGACAGTGTCTTTATTACTAGATAGATAGATAGAGCAGTGGCGTCACTAGGGTTGGTGTCACCTGGTGCGGCAAAACTTGGTGACACCCCCATCCCCTGGCACTAAGCAGGCTAGTGCATCATTGCGGCTCTCCCTGTTAACCTACCACAATGCATGGAGCTGGGATGGAATTGGGTGGATGGATGGAGCCGGGATTGGATTGGGGTGGTGGATAGAGCTGGAATGGGATCAGGGGAATGAATGGCGTAGGGATGGGATCAGGGGATGGATGGAGCGGGGATGGGATCGGGGATAGGATCAGCGGGGATGGATGGAGCGGGGATAGGATCAGGGGTGATGGATGGCACAGGGATAAGATCAGGGGGAATGGATGGAGTGGGGATAGGATCAGGGGGATGGATGGAGCGGGAATAGGGTCAGGGGCGATGGATGGCGCAGGGATAGGATCAGGGGGGATGGATGGAGCAGGGATAGGATCAGGGGCGATGGATGGCACAGGGATAGGATCAGGGGGGAAGGATGGTGTGGGGATAGGATCAGGGGGGGATGGATGGCGCAGGGATAGGATCAGGGGGGATGGATGGTGCGGGGATAGGATCAGCGGCGATGGATGGCGCAGGGATAGGATCAGGGGGAATGGATGCGGTGGGGATAGGATCAGGGGGGATGGATGGCACAGGGATAGGATCAGGGGCGATGGATGGCGCAGGGATAGGATCAGGGGGGAAGGATGGTGCAGGGATAGCTGGGTATCGCCGTGTGTGTGGGGACGGTCAGACCCCGGGCACCCAGTCTCCCTCCTCCCCCACTCTCCCCGCACATCGCATTGAGCAGAGGAGATCCCGGAAGGGAAGGAGGGAGCTGCGGCGCCCCTCTCAATGCGGTGCCAGTCTGAGCCGGGTGTTACCCTCTGGCGGGTGTCACACGGGTTTGGGCCGCACCCCCATAGCAACGACACAGGCGCTGGGCATTTCAGCAAAAGCAAAAAAAAAATGTAAAAAATTTTTTTCTTTTATTTCGGGATGGTGTCACCCCTCTAAGGGTGTCACCCGGGTGCGGACCGCACCCCCCGCACCCCCCTAGCAACGCCTCTGAGATAGAGCAGGCAGGCTAGTCAGTTTAGTTAAATTTACAGTGTGTAGAGGATATATATATACATCCCAGGAGTCATGCTCCTGAAAAAAATACAGTTTTTTAAACTTTTTTCCATTAATACATGTTCCCTGGGGCAAGACCCCGGTTCTCAAAAACGTTTTAAGACAATGACTTGCATATTAGTCTTTAAAATGAGCACTTTTGAATTTGAACGTTCGAGTCCCATAGACTTCAATGGGGTTCTAAATGTTTGCGCTAATGTTCGGTCCGTTCGACGGCCCTGGTGCGAACCGAACACGGGGGTGTTCGGCTTATCCCTATTCCTGACCTCCACCCACTAACTTCTAGAAGTTTCTCCAAACTTCCAGATTCAAGTGGATATACCAGAGATGTCAGGAAACCAGTAACTCCAGCGGCCAATTTGCGGTACGGCGCATGCCCGTGCCTGGCGCGCTGCGTTTCAGCGTGGCTCCGTTGCACGGCACGTGCGTGGGCTTGCACGCGCGCGTCCACCAATCAAGACTCAGCCCGGCCTATTTAAACCAGCCCCAAACCTATGGCGGGTTGCTGGTTTGTTGTCAGCTTATCCTGTTGCAGTACTTTTGAAAAACCTGAAAAACTTGACCTATCTTTGACCCGGATTAAACCTGACTCCTCTAAGTCTTCTCCAGCACTTGACCCTCGGTTTGTTTTATCGGATCTGCTACTGTCTATGCTACTTTGACCCCTGGCTTGTATCTTGGACTTCGTACCTTCTCCTATCCCTGACCATTGGCTTGCTACCCGTATCTGTTTATTGTTTTAATCTGAACTGGTTCTCAGCTTCCTGAACTTTGTTTGCACCTGGATCACTATCAGTGATCTGCCACGGCCTTGCTCTGTGACCACGGATCAAATCTTCAGTGATCTGCTATCAAACCATCATCCACCGCTGGTAGCCGGTGCCTTTTTGTGCCCTTCCCCACTGTCTCCACCTCCAGGGGGTGAAGTGCACAGAGTCGCAAACGTAGCCGCCCTCGGCATCTCGGCCTCGGTGAGTACTTATCCTGACAGTTCTGACAGTACAAACCAGCCAGATGTCTGAGGCCGACAGGACGCCTTCACCTTTTGAGACCCTTTGCCAGCAGGTCTCTGCTCTTATGGAAGCAGTACAGAAGTTGCAGGATGGATACCTTCAAGTCGATGGCCGCCTTCAGCAGCTTGCTGGACGACCCGGTCCCTCCACTCCAGCCACAGCTTCCACTACTGGGGCTGCAGCCCCACAGGTTTCCGCAAACCCAGCCGTGGTAGTGACTCCTGAACCTAGAGTCCCGACTCCTGAGCGCTTTTCAGGAGATCGCAGGAAATACCGTGCTCTCTGTATCTAGAGCTGCAACCCAGAACATTCTTTTCAGAAGCAGTCAAAGTGGGCTTCGTCATATCTCTTCTCTCTGAGGAACCACAGGCGTGGGCACATGGCCTCATGGAACAGAGAAGTCCAGTGCTGGATACACTTGACAGTTTTTTCGAACATATGGCTAAACTCTACGATGACCCACCACGCACAGCAACGGCCGAAACCATCCTTCACAACTTAAGTCAGGGAAGGAGACCAGTAGATGACTACACGGCTGAGTTTCGGAAGTGGTCAGCCGATACCGGCTGGAACGAAGCAGCCCTAAAGTATCAGTCCTGGCAGGGACTTTCAGAATCACTCAAAGACGAGCTAGCCAGAACTGAAACCCCTGCTACACTAGAGGACTTAATTCAAGCTGCTACTTAATTGGATAGACGTCTACGAGAACGGCGCTCCTAGCGCTTCCAAACGTCTCGTCCAACCTGGATTCCTCCAAGACCAGTTCTTACGCATCCACCTCCTCCAGCCTCTTCCTCCAACCCGGTCCCTGACCCAGAACCTATGCAGCTTGGTCTGGTCCGTTCTCCTCTCACCCAGGAAGAAAGGCAACGCAGGCGTCAAGCCAACCTGTGTCTGTATTGTGGAGGCACCGGCCACTTCCTCCGCACCTGTCCAGTAAGACCCAGTAAGTGTGCATCCAAGCCCGCTTCCAAATGCTGTGTTGTCAGTGCTCCACAGACATACCTTACTCTCTTTATTCTCTACAGCTGCCGGAAGGGGTAACCCGCTTACCAGCGATCATTGACTCAGGTGCTTGCAGTAGCTTCTTGGACTCTGCCCTTGCTCTGAAGCTACGTTTTCCCCTTCATCCGAAAGATCATCATCTACAAGTACGCCTGGCGGATGGCTCTCTCCCTCATTCCGGACTAGTCACACAGCAGCCCGATCCTGTCTTGGCCGTCACAGATTCTGGACACCAGGAACTTCTTCAACAGGATTTAATCTCATCTCCCATATTCCCTATTATTCCCTATTATTTTAGGCCTTCCCTGGCTACAATTACATCAACCGCATATCAACTGGGGTAGCAAGGAGGTCAACTTTGTTTCATCCTATTGCTCTCAACATTGCCTCACACCAGTTAACACCACCTGTTCCACCGTCACCGCCACATCAGAGAATCTCCAACACATCCCTCCAGCATACCGGGAATTCACAGACGTTTTTGACAAGCAACAGGCCGACCGTCTACCCCCTCACAGGCTTTATGATTGCCCTATCGACCTGCTACCCGGTGCAGAAATTCCTTTTGGCCGTATTTTTCCCCTATCAGAGACTGAACTAAAGGCCCTCAAGGCCTACATTGACGAGAACCTTAAAAACTATTTATTCGCCCTTCCTCCTCCCCTGCGGGAGCAGGAATCTTCTTTGTGGAGAAAAAGGACGGCTCCCTCAGACCCTGCATAGATTACAGGGAGTTGAACAAAATTACTGTTAAAAACAGATACCCACTACCCCTCATTCGCCGGGCTCTTCCAACGTTTCCGGTCTGCCAAGATCTTCTCCAAATTGGACCTTCGGGGTGCTTACAACCTCATCTGAATCAGAGCAGGGGATGAGTGGAAGACTGCTTTTAGATCCAGATTTGGACACTTCGAGTATCTCTTAATGCCATTCAGCCTCTGCAACGCCCCGGCTACTTTCCAACATCTTGTCAACGACATTTTTCAGAAACACTTGGACGACTTTTTGGTGGTCTATCTGGACGATACCCTTATTTTTTCTGCTTCCATTGAGCTTCACCAGGAACATGTCAAGATAGTTCTCACGACTCTTAGACACCATAAATTGTACCTGAAGGCCGAGAAATGTGAATTAGAAAAGAGTACAGTACAATTTCTCGGTTTTATCGTCTCTACCTGTGGAGTTGCCATGGACCCACAAAAAGTTCAAGCCATTCAAGACTGGCCAGCTCCCAAAGACAAAAGAGGGGTGCAACGTTTTATTGGGTTTACTAACTTTTATAGACGGTTCATCACTGGGTTCTCCACCATAGTAGCACCCATTACCAAGCTCACCCGTCAAGGCAACCATTTTGTTTGGTCACAGGAGGCCCAGGAAGCCTTCCTTAAACTCAAGTCAGCATTTACTTCAGCACCTGTTCTACGCCACCCCGAGCCGGCACTACCCTTTATACTTGAGGTCGACGCCTCCGAGACAGCTGTTGGGGCAATTCTATCCCAAAGACAAGGACTTAAGGCCCTCCTACATCCTGTAGCTTTTGCTTCTCGGAAATTAAATCCGCCAGAAAGAAATTACGACGTTGGTGACAGAGAGTTGTTAGCGTTTAAGTTCGCCCTGGAAGAGGGGAGATATTTGTTAGAAGGAGCAGTTCACCCTGTTATGATCTTAACAGATCACAAAAATCTAGAATATCTACGATCGGCAAAACGGTTGAGGCCCAAGCAAGCCCGTTGGACTCTTTTCTTCTCCCGGTTTAATTTCCTCATATCCTACAGACCCGGTTCCAAGAACGGGAAGGCAGATGCTTTATCTAGAATATTTTTGGAAACCCCCGTGGCATCAGAGCCTGGCACCATTTTTTCTTCAAAGAACTTCCTCTTACTCCCGCAATCGGATCTTCTAACCTCTCTTAAAACTGCATCCAGGCACTGCTCCAACCAGGGGACTCTTCCCCTTGAAAGGTGGGACGAGTTGCTCTGGTCTCGAGACAAGATTTTTGTTCCCATGGAAACCAGGTACCTAGTCCTTTGTACCTTCCACGATCACAAACTGGCAGGCCATTTCGGAGCTCGAAAGACCGCAGAACTGGTCTCCCGCCCCTTCTGGTGGCCAAGCTGGAGGCAGGATTGCTTATGTGTCTGCATGTACTCGTTGCCAACGCAACAAAGGACCAAGTACAAAGAGTTGGGGCTTACTTAAGCCTCTGCCCATCCCTGAACGACCATGGTCGGAAGTCTCCATGGACTTTATTGTGGATCTCCCTCCTTCTGGGGGTTTTACCTCAATTTTTGTAGTCATCGACCGTCTTTCCAAGATGGCACACTTCTTACGCATGGTGGGCACCCCCTCTGCTACAGAAACAGCCAAAGTTTTCTTCAAAGAAGTGGTCCGGCTTCACGGGACTCCCAAAAGTATTGTCTCTGACAGAGGCGTGCAATTTACGTCCAAATTTTGGAGGGAACTCTGTAAATCTTTTAAAAAACAAGATTTGTCTTTCTTCGGCCTATCACCCACAGAGCAATGGTCAGACAGAAAGGACGAACCAGACCCTGGAGCAATATCTCCGCTGCTTCTGTTCTGCTTCCCAGGATGACTGGTCTGTCAGTACTGGATCCCTCTAGGACCCAGCACTCTCACCTGACACAGCCTTGGCTGGGAAACACTGATTGGCCAGCTCTCCTTCAAAACACCTGTGGCTTCACCCAATCAGTGCTCGTGATAGAGTTACTCTGCTTAACTTGTGTGATCCAGCCTGACCTGTTTATCTGTAAACCTTGTGTATGACCCGGCTTGTTTGACCCTGCTTGTTGCTTCCGATTTGGTACCTTTCGAACTCTGACCCATCCGTGTATGACCTGGCTTGCCTAGACCACGCTTTGCCTGACTCCTGTAAGCAACATCCATTGCAGCGGTGCACTACTAGCACCAGCAACACCACCAACATCCACACCTGCGGTGAACTACAAGTTCCAGCCTTCCTGCTCATCACAACACCTACTTCAGCAGTGAACTACAAGTGCCAGCTGTCCCGCTCGTCTCAACCCTGCATCCGTGGTGAACTACAAGTCCCAGCGCTGACCTGCTTCTCAAGACCTGCTCATGGTATGTGCTCTTGTTATTGAACTATAGGCATATTAGCACACCTGAACTGTTGTCTGCTGCTAGCCTGATATGAAACCTGACATGGTCCTCACTACTTCCGTCCGCTGAATTTGCGTACAACAATTCCATCCATTCCACAACCAAACAAACTCCCTTTTGGTCCAACTTTGGGTTTCACCCTTCATTTCTGCCTAGCTCTATTTCAGAGACGTCAGTTCCAGCCGTTCAGGAGCACATAACCTCTGTTCAACTAAATTTCAGGAGACTCCAGGAGATGATGCGTCAGGCTCAGGAGGACCACAACAATTTTTTTGATAGGAGGAAAAAGGAGTGCCCGACCTTCGAAATTGGGGAGAAAGTCTGGTTGTCAGCTGCAAACCTCAGGTTACACATACCTTCCCGGAAGTTAGGTCCGAAGTTCATCGGACCCTTTAAGATCAATTGAAAAATCAATGATGTGGCTTTTGAGTTAGCTCTGTCAGGGGATGTCTACACAGGCATCCAATATTAGCTAACAGGTCAGTGGGCTGCACTAAGGAAAATAGGCACAGAGGTAAGTAAACAATGTGTATTTAATAAGATTAAGGCACACGTGCAAAACAGAAAACCCACAAAACAAACAGCAATCTACAAACACAGCAACCATCAAGCCACCCAAACTAATGAATGAATATATACATGAAATCCAAGCGTATATAGCAGGTAATGCAGGGATGAGAGACAAGCAAGTCCAAGGTTCAAGCCGGGGTCAAGGATAGGAGAAAGCAGCAGAGTCCAAAGGTACAAGCCGGGGTCAATGGGAGCAAATCAGGAAACGAAATGGTAACAGGTATCCGGACACCCAGGAACAGGGCTGACACGCAAATTACTGAAGCACTGGACTGTAGTGCAGGGCGGGCTTATATGCCTGTAGCAGTTTATCTTAATTAGAGAGGAGTCCATTCCATGGGAGACCCCCGCTGGTGGACACCAGAACTGCACCCCTGTTGCTGGGAGACATCCACTGGTGGACACCAGAACTGCACCCCTGTTGCTGGGAGAAACAGTGCCACCAGCAGGTGACCAAAGCCATGACATAGATCATGACAGTTCCCCCCCAAGGGGTGGCCTCTGGACACCCCATTCTGCCCTTGCCCTGGTAGTGCATGTGGATGCAAAAGAGTCCCAAAATGTCTTTCGGTCAAAGTTTTTTTAATTCATTGGGAGACCAGCCCCCCAAGTCCGGAAACGGAACCTGCATCCTACTTCCACCAGGGTCTGGAAGTTGGTATCTAGGGGTGAAAACAGGCAGGGCGGCGAACTCAGGGTCATTAGGCTGGGAAAGTGACACATCAAACTTAAAGTCAGGCACCGGGACATCAGACGGGAAGCCGGGCACGTTGGACCGGAAACCAAGCACGTCAGGCTGGAAACCAGTAACCAGGACACCAGGGTGGACAACAGGAACCAGGGCACCAGGGTGGACAACAGGAACCAGGACACCAGGGTGGACAACAGGAACCAGGACACCAGGGTGGACAACAGGAACCAGGACACCAGACTGGGCCGCAGATGGTGGCAGATCAGCAGACTCCGGGTCATCGGGCTGGGCAGCAGACAGGAACACCTCCGGCTGGGCAGCAAACGGGAACTCCTCCGGCTGGGCAGCAAACGGGAACTCCTCCGGCTGGGCAGCAAACGGGAACACCTCCGGCTGGGCAGCAAACGGGAACACCTCCGGCTGGGCAGCAAACGGGAACACCTCTGGGTCGTCGAGTTGGGCGGCTGGCACAGGAACAGGCTGGTCGGCAGGCACAGGAACAGACTGGTCGTCAGGCACAGGAACAGGCTGGAAGGCAGGCACTGGTGGGACTTCAGACTGGAAGGCAGGCACTGGTGGGACATGAGACTGGACAGCAGGTGCTGGCACAACAGGAAGAACAGCAGGTGCATCGGACTGGTTAGCAGGTACTGGAACTTTAAACTTGGCAGCAGGTACTGAAACTGTAGACTGGCCAACGGGCACAGGCACTGGCACATCAGACAGAAAAGCAGGTGCTGGCACAACAGGAAGAACAGCAGGTGCATCGGACTGGATAGCAGGTACTGGAACTTTAAACTGGGCAGCAGGTACTGGAACTGTAGACTGGGCAACGGGCACAGGCATAGGCATGTGCAAAAGTGAAAAATTTGTTTTGTTTCGTTTCGTTTCAATTCGTCATTTAATAAATTTCGTTAAGTTAGGTTCGTTACATGTGTTGAATTCGTTTTCGGAATTCGTTCGTTTTCGACCGAATTTCGAAAAATACGGTCGAAATCGAAAATATTTCGACCGTTTTTCGAATTCGTTCGTTTTCGACCGAATTTCGAAAAAAACGGTCGAAATCGAAAATATTTCAACCAGATTAGAAAACAAATAGTCTCTTTTCGAATAGACAGGCTGACAGGCAAATTACTGAAGCACTGGACTGTAGTGCAGGGCGGGCTTATATACCTGTAGCAGTTTATCTTAATTAGAGAGGAGTCCATCCCATGGGAGACACCCGCTGGTGGACACCAGAACTGCACCCCTGTTGCTGGGAGACACCCACTGGTGGACACCAGAACTGCACCCCTGTTGCTGGGAGAAACAGTGCCACCAGCAGGTGACCAAAGCCATGACATAGATCATGACAGCTCTACCTAAGTCTTACAGAATTCATCCCATCTTCCATGTCTCCTTGCTGAAGCCTGTCTTTCCTGAGTCCTTCCCTGAGAGGGAAGAATTTCCACCCTCACCAGTTGAGGTCGAAGGTGAGATGGAATTTGAGGTTGAGGCCATTCTGGGTTGCAGGAAAAGAGGAAGACAGTTGCAGTATCTAGTCAAGTGGAAGGGGTACCCTCCGGAAGATAATTCATGGGAACCATCAAGGAATTTACATGCTCCACGTCTAATTCGAGCCTTTCATCAAGACCATCCAGAACTGATGTCCAGCTTGGGCGTCCGGAGTCCGCCCCTTGGGGGGGGCACTGTCAGGGAACCAGTAACGCCAGTGGGCGATTTGCGTTACGGCGCATGCCCGTGCCCGTGCGTGGCCTATTTAAAACAGTCCCAAACCTATGGCGGGTTGCTGGTTTGTTGTCAGCTTATCCTGTTGCAGTACTTTTGAAAAACCTGAAAACCTTGACCTATCTTTGACTCGGATTGAACCTGACTCCTCTACGTCTTCTCCTGCACTTGACCCTCGGCTTGTTTCATCGGATCTGCTACTGTCTATGCTCCTTTGACCCCTGGCTTGTATCTTGGACTTTGTACCTTCTCCTATCCCTGACCATTGGCTTGCTACCCGGATCTGTTTATTGTTCTGATCTGAACTGGTTCTCAGCTTCCTGAACTTTGTTTGCACCTGGATCACTATCAGTATCTGCCACAGCCTTGCTCTGTGACCACGGATCAAATCTTCAGTGATCTGCTATCAAACCATCATCCACCGCTGGTAGCCGGTGCCTCTTTGTGCCCTTCCCCACTGTCTCCATCTCCAGGGGGTGAAAGTGCACAGAGTCGCAAAGGTAGCCGCCCTCGGCATCTCGGCCTCGGTGAGTACTTATCCTGACAGTTCTGACAAGAGACCTGCATTCTAGAAGGTGCTGCATGGAGAAAAAAGAAACATGTTTCATCATGGCACATAGGTTTTTTAGTGTAGTACCGTATGTATGTAAATATGTGCAGCTAATGTTCCTAATAAACAGATTGCTGGGGAAAATAAAACACATTTGCAAGGAATCTTTAGTTTGCCTGTAGACTACCTTCTGGATAAAATAGGAAACTATAGCATACCTGTGACATTACATGGTGTCTGATACAAATTCTGCTGAGAGACTATGCAGAAGGGTTACTGTTAGTCCTTTGCTGGAGTTGTTTTGAGAATCACATGTGCTGTTCTGGTTATAACTGTTTTGTCCTTTTGTTTGTGTGGCTTCTTGATCTTTTCTGGAACAGTCTGCCTAGACTTGTACCTACATTCAGACATAGATTGGTCCTATCTACATGGGAAGTCAGTACTTTGCTTTAGTTGCTTGTCATCTGTTGATAGAAAACACAAGGGCCCTGGCATGAGATTGTCAACCAGATAAATGCAAACCTGGAGACTGACGATGATGTCACAGGAAGCAGAACCAGAGAGAGCACCAGGGAAAGGACAGTATGAGGCAAACCACTGAAAATCTAGGCTGGCTTCCTGATTAAAACAGGATGAATTTCTACACTCTCCTGCCTACCCATGAGCCTGGATGCACCTGAGACCGGACCGCACTGCAAATGCAGCACACAGATGAGCCCGTTGTTTATACATGTTTGTAAGTGCATTTCCTTTTTAACTCAATAAATTGTGATTAACATATTGCACTTAGGTGGCACTTCCTGTTTTGTTCCCCTGTGTTTCCCTTACAGAGCCGGCTTTCTCTGAGGACAGCTGCCACCTACCATCCTCCTATCCCTCTCCTCTCCTCCTTTAAAGGATTGGTTATTACCACATATTAGAATATGGACTAAAGAACTGTGAAAATAAAATAAGAAATATGTTTTTTGCCTTATTATCTACCTTAAATCATATTGCTAATTGCATATTGTATTTGTAGCCTAAATACTGTAATTTTGTAACTTTTCGAAATGCCAGTAAAAATTTGGCTGTGCCAGTAAATTTTGGGTGTTGCGTCAGTAAATTTCAATATGGTAGGTTGGCAACACTGTGCAATCGAGTCTGTGGGAACCGCGGTCTGACTCACGAGGACGGCAGCGCACTCGCGACCACACAGCGGCATCTTAAAGGCAACGTACCTGTATGTGCCTTTGCCTGTCCATGCCATTCTGCCGACGTATATCTAAAGGGGCCGGTCTATATTTAAAGTGGTTAATAATAATACATTTAATATTTACTGGCAGAGATTAGAGATTCCAGTAGGCATCAAAAATAAATTGAACTATTTCTCTTGGAACCAGTTAAAACAAGAGTGGTGGACTAAAGGACTTTGTGACCTCACATGTTTTCCTATGTTCAGTGGATTGGCCATCTGTAACTTTTTACAAGCCTGTTTTGAGACTTCGGGAACAATAACAGCTTTCTCACCAAACAAAAAGTTGGTGATCTGATCTTTGCTGGATACACAGTAGTGACAAATACAGCCACCGAGACTAAAAGTTATACAGTTTGCTATCATATAGAACAAACCCCTTGTCCAGAAAACCCATTGTTTGAAAGACTAGAACTATGCATACAGCTGTATTCTGTCTAAACATCTATTGGACTGCTCAAAGTCCATCCTAACGCTTGTTAGAAAGATGTGAATGTTTATGCAAGTCAGAGATATTTTAAAATACCTACATATCGTTGGTAAATCATTCATATTATGTGATATTGTAGGTCAAAAAGATGATAATAATTTTAGTATCTGTTGATCTAAGAACTTTGTTATAAGGAAGAAATATATATGAAAGAGTGATTTTATAAGTAGAAATGTTTTGAAAAGCTAATTAGCGTTATAACCATATCAGACTTTAGCCTATGTGATATTCATTGAATAGATCAGATTATTCATGTATCCATATAATCAGATTATTCATGTATCCATATAATCATTTTGTGTGATATTGATTGATATATATAACCTGTGTCCTGCTTAGGAAAATCAGTTTAAAGATATACACAAAAAACATTTGATGTTATGTAAATGAATCAAAAGTATACTAATCGTATTTTATGTAATTACAGTTACCAAAATATTTAAAGAGATATATTCCTCACACCATTATATAAAAGTATACTCATTATAAACATAGAACATATTAATTAAAGGGATAAACTCAAAACACATGTGAGACACCTGGTGGTTGAAGGTGATATTACCTCAAACTGAGCTCCCTGGTGAGTAAATGTTTAAGGCCTCGTACACACGAGCGGATATGTCCGCTGAAAACAGTCCGATGGACCGTTTCAGCAGACATCTCCGATCGTGTGTATGGGCTAGCGGACAGATTTGTCCACCCGACAGATTTCAAAGCATGCTTTGAAATCTATCGGGTGGGAATGTGTCCGCCCGACATGTCTGCTGGTTAGTACACTTACCAGCAGACATGTCGTCCCGCACCGCCGCCGAATGGATTCGGCGCATGCGCGGAAGTGTTTTACTTCCTGGTGCGGTGACGTGGCGGCGTCAACGTCACCGCCACGTCACCGCGCCGTCCGCCGGCGGGGAATTTGATCCGATGGTGTGTACACGCCATCGGACCAAACTCCAGATCGGACATATCCGATGGAAACGGTCCGCGGACCGTTTTCATCGGATATGTCCGATCGTGTGTACAAGGCCTAAGTCTTGCCAACCAAGGAATTAGGAACACATACCTTTTAGGCAGAGCTTAAAATTTCTATTATCTCATTGCCTGAGATAGTATTTAGGATAAGAAAAATGAGATGACAGGGACACTGAGGGACCCACACTGATTAACACACACTCAGGGACACACCCTGAGGGGGGAGAGAGGGGGAGATGCAGCCACACACTCCCAGACAGACTGACTCTCTCAGATACTGAGACACACATGTACCATGCATGAAGACATAGGGCCAGATTCAGTGATACTCCAGCCTAACTCTCACTTTGAGCCGGCGTTTCTGTTTTCTGTAGTCAGAAAACAAGAAACGCCGGGTAGGAGTTCCTATACGAGCGGCGTAATTGTATTTCGCCATCGTATCGTAACTTCAATTTTAAAAATGGCGCGCGGGGCGTTCCCGCTGATTAACGCCGAGAATATGTTAATCAGCGGGAATCGGAGATTCACGATCGTATTCGGGCGCGACGCAGTGACTTTCCGACGTTTCCGTAAGAGATACGTGGCGTAAAGATAAAGCAGCCCCCTAGTGGAGTATCCTATGTTAAGGATGGCCGTCATCATCGCGTCGAAAAAAAAAAAATTTGAGTCGTTTGCGTAAAACGTCCGTGAATGGGGATTGACGTCATTGACAGAATTTGGAGCATGCGCACTGACAGTCAACGCATGCGCAGTACGTTCGCCGCGGGATCGGGCCTAGTTATAATAATACACGCCCCCTACCCGCCCAATTTGAATTCCGCCGGCTCATTTTCGCTACGCCGCCGCAACTTTAGGAGCAAGTGCTTTGTGAATAACAGTACTTGCTGCTAAAGTTTCGCCGGAGTAACGTAAATGAGAAACGTTACTCCACAGTAAAGAAGCGCCCATCTACCTGAATCTGGCCCATAGTTTTACATTCAGGAAGATTCCTAAACACCTGATACCTGAAAGCCACGGCAGCCATCTTAACTCTGGGAACCAGCCAATAGGAATAATAGCCATTTTGGAATGTTGCTTTTTATCTTGTATTCATTTGTGTTCTCTAAAATATTGATGTATTGAATATTCTGCAATTGATGGTTTATGTTCTCCCGTATCAATAACCGCCTGGTCGATTTTTCTCTAAAGATTACATTTTTCGTTATATTTTACACTTTTATTGACAAAACAAATGTCTAATTTATTTCACATTGTTTACCACCTACTTACCTGTCAAAAGGGACTGCACACCCATTTTTGCAGGTGTTTTTATTGATTTTCAAGTTGTTCATGTAACACAATCAGTATATTAATTTTATGTAAAGATTCGTTTTTTGTCAACCAATAAATGTAACTATTTCATATGATCACATGTCTCCGTGAATACGTTTCATATGTATAGACTATGGTAATTAGATTGATTTTGTATCTTAAAGATATAATAATAAATACTATGTGGGAAAACTTTCCCAAAAAAGCACTACATATATATGGAGGCACTGAGCTGAGATAACGTCGATATTTTGTACAAGATTATAGTTATGGTGGGGACATAAAAAATATTTTGCATGAAATTATTAATTATTAATTTATTATTATTGCCTAAAAAAAAGTCTGGTTAAAGTGAATTTTATGTTGATGGGGATTATCAAGAGTCAGCCCTTAGTGGTAGTATGAGTACTCAGAGAAAATTGGTACATGTACAGGAAATGTTGGAAATTATTTCTAAAATTGAAATGGCGGATCATGTCAGAAAAAGTTTGTCTAATGAGACTGATCTAGAAGCATACATTAAAAACCTTAAAAGCCGCGCCAGTCATTTGGTAAAAGACGTATGGAACTCGGAAGGTCAAATCTATGAACTCACAGACAGCTTCTCAGAGACAAAGGAAATAAAAAGGCTTGATCACATTCTTTTAGAACTATGATTATTGTGAGGGATTAGCTCGGTAGCGGGTGTGTGTGACCCCCTGGAAGGGTTCACTACACGCTGAACTGTACAAAAAGGCAGTTGAGGATGGTTGAAAACAAATAATATGGTTTATTTTTCCATATTGCTGGATACAAGTGCAAGCATCAAAACAGCATAAACAAAACAAAACCTAAAATAAACCCTTGCCACTTAGGGGCGTCTACCTTCCCAACACAGGAACCTACCTATTGAGTCTGGCACAGCCTACTGCTGGGCAGACACTGCTGGTCCTACAGCAGAAAACAACAAAAAAGTCTCTTTGATATTTCTCACACATAAATATCCATCAGCACCTCACCTCTTCAGAAGTGCTTGTGACTGCTCCTTCACTCGCAAAGCCTCAGGATCCAGCAATCAGTCGTTATCCTTAGGCTTTATTTATAGGGGCTTTAATTGCTTCATTTTGAACAGCTGAAGGCTTTTAACTCCCCAAACCTCTCTGGCCATTTCTACAGCCGACGCCTAATAGTAATTGGTGTATTGTCTAAACAAGGCAGAAATATATCTCCTGTCTATGACAACACACACAGATTTACCTGACTTCCTGTCACATACCCCCCCCCCCTCTTGTTTAAACCCTAGGGTTGGGACACAGGTTGCCAGGCACGCATGCACTCGGGACAAACCATCTGCATTCCCCATTTTTTTTTTTTTTTTTGGTGTAAAAG
This sequence comes from Rana kukunoris, assembly GCA_029574335.1. Lineage (NCBI taxonomy): Eukaryota > Metazoa > Chordata > Amphibia > Anura > Ranidae > Rana > Rana kukunoris. The sequence goes on from CM056060.1 coordinate 102,307,129, forward strand.
ATTTTATTGGTATTTCGGAGTAAATAACATATCACATATGTAAACAAATGAAAATACAATAGAGCAATATTTATGAACAGAATCATATCATTACATATGAGAAAAGAACATTGACAATATAAATACTCATAGCATAAAGCCAAAGTAAACATAAAATGTAAAGTTGGTTACTGAATTATTAATTTGTAAACGTTGTGAAGTAAAATTCAGAATATATGAAATAAAAGTATAATTGTCATATTTAAAATTATGAGAAAAAGAGGGAGGGAAGAGAACGGTGGAGAGGAGAGGAAGATAAAGGGGGGGGGGAGATAAATAGTGAAAGAAGCAGGAGATCATCCAATAATATTCTTCATCGTTACGACATAAAAAAAAAATCATACTTCGCTCAAGTCCGTGAAGGTTGGAGCGATACATTTTTGAATTCAGTAGATTCTTTAAAGATTGTCCATCAAGCCCATTTTTCATTGCATTCCCCATTTTAACACCAGGGCGATGCGTTACGGAAAAACAAAATTCCTGAAGGGCCAGGAACCACCTATTTATTCTCCTATTGGTCTCCTTGTTCTGTGCCATCCACTTCAATGGGGCATGATCTGTCACCAGTTCAAACTGTCTACCCAGGAGGTAGTACTGGAGAGAATCCAAAGCCCATTTCACTGCCAAACACTCCTTCTCAATGGTGGCATAATTCTCTTCATGGGCCTTCAACTTTCGGCTAAGGTACATAACAGGGTGTTCCTCCCCGTTGATAACCTGGGACAGTACAGCTCCTAACCCCACATTTGATGCATCTGTCTGAACCACAAAGTCCCGTGAAAAATCAGGCGATTTTCAAACTGGCTGACTACATAAGGCCTGTTTTAAAGCCTGAAAAGCTGCTTCTGCTTCGGGAGTCCATTTGGTCTTGACCGACTCCTTCCCTTTGGTCAAATTGGTCAGGGGAGCAGCCTGTGAGGCAAAATGGCGATAATATCCCGCAAATCCCAAAAATACACAAACCTGTTTCTTGTTGGTGGGACGTGGCCAATCCTGAATAGCCTTGACTTTGTTTGTTTGGGGCTTGATTAGACCTCTCCCAATGGTATACCCTAGATACTTCGCCTCTTCTAGCCCAGGGGTACATTTTTTCGGGTTGGCTGTAAACCCGGCTTTCCAGATGGAATCCAACACAGCCTGAACTTTTGGCAAGCGTGACTCCCAATCCTCACTGTGGATGACCACGTCATCGAGGTATGCAGCAGCATAGGCTCGATGAGGCCGAAGGGTCTTATCCATGGTGCGTTGAAATGTGGCAGGAGCATTCTGTAACCCAAAAGGCATCCTCCGATATTGGAAAGATCCATCTGGAGTTACAAAGGCTGTTTTTTCTCTGGCTGACTCCGAGAGAGGAATTTGCCAATAACCCTTGGTTAGGTCCAACGTCGTCATGTACCGGGCCGTGCCTAGGCGATCAATCAGTTCATCTATGCGGGGCATAGGATAGGTGTCAAACTTAGTGATTTTATTCAGGCAGCGAAAGTCATTACAAAACCGCCAACTTCCATCTGGTTTGGGCACTAAGACAATGGGACTGGACCAATCACTATTTGACTCTTCTATCACCCCCAGCTCAAGCATTTTTTTTTACTTCCTGGCGAATTGCCTCTCGCCGGGCTTCTGGAATTCTATAAGGCTTCAACTTGACCTTCTCCCCTGGTGTGGTGATAATATCATGTTCAACCCCGGAGACCCAACCTAGCAAATCTGAAAACCTCTCCCTATTACGGAGCACAAATTCTTTAGCCTCCTGTCGCTGAGTTTTGGACAGAGTCTCCGCTATCCCAACTTCAGGGACAGCCAGGTTAAATGGAGCAGAAAATCGGATAGACTTAGGGCCAGATTCACGTATTCCAGAGCATCTTTGCTCTGGAGTAACGCTTCTGATTTGCGTTGCGCTGCCGAAATTTTAGGAGCAAGTGCTGTCATTCACGAAGCACTTGCTCCTAAAGTTGCGGCAGCGCATCACAAATGAGCCGGCGGAATTCAAATGTAGCGGGTACGGGGCGTGTAGTATGCTAACTACGCGCGATCCCGCCGCCAACGTACTGCGCATGCGTCGAGTGTCAAAACATCCCCGTGCGCATGCTCCAAAATCTGTGAATGAACGTCAATGACGTCACATTCCCATTCATGACCGTTTTACGCAAGCGACGTTTTTTTTTTTTTTTCCCGACGCGATGACGACGCCTATACCTAACATAGGATACTCCAACCCCATGTAGGTATATCTATGCGCCGCGTATCCCGTCCGGAAACGTCGTATCGTCATTGCGTCGCGCCGGATTTCGATCGTGAATTGCCGATTTCCGCTCATTAACATATTTTTTGAGCGTAAATCGGCGGGAACGCCCCCGGCGCCATTTTTAAGTTGAAGTAACGATGCGATGGCGAAACTCAGTTACGCTGCTCGCATCAGAACTTCAACCCGGCGTTTCTTGTTTTCTGGTTACAGAAAACAGAAACGCCGGCTCAAAGCCACAGTTAGGCTGGCGGATCACTCGATCCGCCAGCGTAACCTTTCCTGAATCTGGCCCTTAGTGACCAAGGACTCTCTATCCTTCAATGGTTTCAACAAGTTCACGTGATATATCTGCTCAGGTTTTCGTCTTCCCGGTTGGCTAATTTTATAATTCACCACCCCCATTTTCTCCAACACTTCATAAGGACCCTGCCATTTGGCTAGGAATTTACTTTCGACCGTGGGGACCACCACCAACACCCTATCACCAGGTGCAAATGAACGGACCTGGGCCCCACGATTGTAAATCCCCTGTTGAGCTTGGCTTGGGCTAAATGTGCCTTCACAATCGGCATCACTTGAGCAATTCTAACTTGCATTTGTGCCACATGTTCAATCACACTTCGATGAGGGGAACTCTCACTTTCCCACGTTTCCCTGGCAATGTCCAGCATGCCCCGAGGGTGCCTCCCATACAGTAGCTCAAACGGAGAGAACCCTGTGGACGACTGGGGAACCTCTCTTATTGCAAACATTAGATAAAGGAGCAGATAATCCCATTTTTTCCGTCTTTATCCACCACCTTCCTCAACATTTGTTTTAAAGTTTTATTAAATCTTTCCACTAACCCGTCTGTTTGAGGGTGATATACTGAGGTACGTAATTGGGTCACTTTCAGGAGTTTACAAAGTTCTCGGGTCACCCTAGACATAAACGGGGTGCCCTGATCAGTTAGGACTTCCTTAGGAAGACCCACACTGCTGAAAACCTGAAATAATTCTTTGGCAATGGTTTTAGCAGAGGTGTTTCGGAGAGGAATCGCTTCTGGGTAACGGGTGGCATAGTCCATTATTACCAAGATGTGCTGGTGCCCTCTAGTGGACTTCAGTAAGGGGCCCACCAAGTCCATGGCGATCCTCTCAAAAGGGACCTCGATAATGGGCAGGGGTACCAACGGACTGTGAAAATGTGGCATGGGTGCAGTAATCTAACGGCTAGACAGGAAGAGCAGTACATTTCCACTTCCTTAGTGATCCCAGGCCAATAAAACCTCTGGGTGATTCTCTCCCGGGTTTTTTCTGCTCCCAAATGTCCCCCAAGAATGTGCCCATGGGCCAGTTCCAAAACCATCTTGCGGTACAGTTTAGGCACTACCAGTTGCTCAATGGTGTCCTCTATCCTCTGTGACACTCGATATAACAGGTCCCTTTCAATAATGAAGTAAGGGAGGGCAACCCTCTCATCAGGGTTAACTAACTCCCCATCTATCTTCACTACATATTCCCGGGCTCTTAGCAATGTGGGGTCCCTCAATTGCTCAGTGATGAAATTTTCTCTGTGCACCTCAAGGTCATCAAACCCTATCGGCCGCTGTTCCTCTTCTGAGGTAGCAGGCTCCTCCCTAGGGACTGGTATTTCCCCTGCTAAGACTGAGAACGGAAACTCAGGTGAATCCTCACAGTTAGAGGTTTCTGGAGTAGCGGTTTCAGGCTCAGAAGAATCACTTACTGGGGAATCTGGGCAATCCCAGAGCTCCCAGAACTTTGGGAAATCCCTTCCCACAATGGCGTCATGTGGCAGTTGGGGAACTAAACCCACTTGGTGACAGAAGTTACCGAGGGACGTTTCAAAGGAAACCGTAGTCACCGGGTATTCTCGAGTGTCCCCATGTACACAAACTACAGCCATTTTCCTAGGATGTAAGGTTTTTCCCACCACTAAATCACTTTTTACTAAGGTGACCAGGCTGCCTGAATCCAACAATACCACAACATCTTTACCATCAAAGCACATTCTACATAAAGGTTTCTCATTCCCCTTTACTGCAGTGCATGTGGTTGTAAAGAAGGACTGTCGTCTCTGTCAGAAAGTCACACTGCATGGGTTCATCACCCGCTGGGCAAATGGCCTCTCCCTGGCAGCGGAAACAAATCAACCTTCTGGTCCTCTCCTGTGGGATGGGTCTTCTAGGCCGCTCTCGCCAATCATTAGTAGTAGTCCCGATAATACCTCTAGTTGCTCTTTGGTCTTTCTCTCCACCCCCATCCCTTGATGCCGTCTTACCTACAGGTGGGGATGGTCTGGTCTTGGGGTGAAAAGTCTGTGCGTCTCTGGGTGAAGAGGACAAATTCTCAGTTGCTAGGTACCTTTCAACCAGGTCTACTAGTTTGTCTGCGGTTTCCGGACCACCATGGTTCACCCACTTCTGCAGGGTGTTAGGAAGAGACCTAAGAAATTTGTCCATGACTACTCGCTCCAAAATTTTTGGTCCGGACAGAGTTTCTGGCTGCAGCCATTTCCTAGCCACATCTGCGACCGAGGTGGTTTCTTCAGCTGATAATTACAATTATGGACCCGCTGAGCACGGACATCCAGGGTTACACCAAAACGTGCCAATATTTCCTCTTTTAAACGATCATAGTTTTTTGCATCTGCAAACTCCAAATCAAAATATGCCTTTTGGGCTTCTCCAGATAATAGGGGGGCCACTAATCCAGCCCACTGTTCTTTAGGCCAACTCTCTTTTTTTCCGCTGTTCTCTCAAACGTGGTCATAAACATCTCAGGGTCATCATCTACAGTCAACTTTGGCAGAAAGTGGTTTACCCGAAAAGTCGATATGTTACTGGCCTGACTCCCAGCCTCGGTCTGCGGCTATGAAGCTGTTTTACGATGGCCTCCATTTGCTGCTGGTGTCTCTGTTCCAAGCCTGCAATTCTCTCTCGGTGAGCTGCCATGCTCTTTTGCTGAACCTGTTGTTGAGCTGCAAGGCTCTCTCAGTGAGCTGCAAGGCTCTCTCGGTGAGCGGCAATGCTCTCTTGGTGAACCTGTTGTTGAGCTGCAATGCTCTGTTGTTGAGCTGCAATGCTCTGTTGGTGATTTGCATTTGCTATAATCAGCTGTTTCAGCATCTCCTCCATTTTGGGTTTACTTTAACTGCCCGCGGCACTCCACCATGTGTGAGGGATTAGCTTGGTAGCGGGTGTGTGTGACCCCCTGGAAGGGTTCACTACACGCTGAACTGTACAAAAAGGCAGTTGAGGATGGTTGAAAACAAATAATATGGTTTATTTTTCCATATTGCTGGATACAAGTGCAAGCATCAAAACATCTGACACGGAGCGCATGAGAAGCGGGGAGATCCAGGACCCGCGATCTGTGAGTCATCCAGCCTGCATTTCAGAAGAGACCGTAGTCTGCCTGGGAACGTGGTAAGGACAATTTTTTTTTTCTCGGATCCCATCCAGGCTGCAGGGTCTAGAGTGTGAGCGAGAAGCTGAGAGCGTGGGAAGGGTAAGGCTTATGATATTTGCTACCCTACCATCGCTTTTCCTCTTATTAAAATCCTGCTGAATAAATAGCCCTATGAACTCAACATCATAAGAACTGTATTTTTTTTTGGATGCATGTGGGCTATAGGCTATAGGACTGACAGGTCAAAATACCAGGATAACCAACCCTGCTGATGGGATTGCGCATGAACTGTATGCAATAAATAGCTGTACCTAAGGGGGTATATGGGCTGGATGAATGCTGCCTATCTGCGTATTCGTCTTCTTGTTCCCATGTGAAATCAAGACTGAAGTCCCTTTAAGGCCATATTTATTTTTATTTTTTTGGTAACTTTGACCCATAAGCTTTTTTTTTCCCTTTTTTTGGCTTGACTCTGGTCCATAATATCCATAAGATCTATAACTGCGGTTGAAGATTATATAAGGACGATAAAGATGGCAATAATACCGACCGAACTGGACTAAAATAAAATTAAGGAGTATATCTGCACCCATATAGGCCCAAAGACCCCTGCTGGTCTATTAATATATCCGCATACATTTGCCTAGTTAAAGGGCAAGATGGTGCGGAAGGCCCCCAAAAATACGCAGGGTGGGGGCATAGGACGCGGTACAATGAGGTCCTATATGGTATCTGAAGGAGTGGACCAGACCTCAGACGGGACAAAAAATAATGGTGATGAGGCTACGACTGGGACACCCATAAAGAATAAGGGATACATAGGACAGAGTGAGGGGGAGGCATCGGGAAATAAGGATAAAAGTAAGGATAAGGATCAATCTCCTCGAGTAAAGGGCCAGAGTAAAGTACAGAAGACCCCTGAGAGACAACAACCTAGCCTATGCTCTGAGGCCTCCCCGGAAAACTTGCAAGCCCCACCAACTAAGCAGGATATGGCAGATATGATAGATATGATTTCTCGCCTAGAAAGGACCATCAAGGGTGAAATGGGAGCAACGAGAAGGGACATACAGAGTGTACTACAGAGAGTAGAAGGAATAGAGGAGCAATTAGAAGAGCATAAAAATGCAATAACAGAATTGAGAGATAGAGCGGATATGGACTGGGTAGAAATAAGAAATGCCCGCTATAAGCTGGAGGACCAAGAAAACCGCAGCAGGAGGAAAATTCTTCGTATAAGAGGTCTCTCTGAAGAAGCTAAGGATGCGGATTTACGGGAGGTGCTACGAGAAATTTTTAATACAGCCCTAAAACGGGAAGTGACAGCCCCTATGCGTTTTGAACGGGTACACAGAATACAAAAATCGTATAACATCCACAAAGATCTACCAAGGGACACTATAGTGAGATTCTTAGAGTATGAACAAAAAGAACAAGTGTCCCAAAGTACAAGGAACTCTGTCCCCATGGAATATAAAGGAGTGAAATTACTTGTATTCTCAGATCTGTCACCAGAAACCCTAGCACGTAAAATGGCGTTGAAGCCATTAACCAGCCATCTACAGGCAAAAGACATTCTGTACAGATGGGGCTTCCCAGCCTGCCTGTCAGCCAAGAACCAGGGAGTCTCTGCTACTATCCGTTTTCCGGAAGATGTAAAGGAATTCTGTAATAAACTGAATATACAATACATACAAATAGCTAATTGGGAAAAGAGACCTCCGGCTTGGAGAAGATGGAGGGAACAGGACTGGAATAGGGCATAGATTATTAATTCTATCAAGCCTATCCTAGGATATGGGTAGCTCTCAAGGGGAAATGGGGGTGGGGGTGGGAGGATGGAAAATAGTGTTCTTTCTTGGGCGTCAGGTTCATTATGAGGTGTGTCCCCCTCCATCTTCCTTACCCCCCCCCCCTATGTAAACGAATATGCTTAGTCTCTTCTTTTTTTTTCTTCTACCTAGCGAGAGAATCAATGGATTTAATGGAAATCACTTGGGGAGGAGGGAAAACATAGACCCGGTATGTCCGCCCTAGACCAGGTGCCGTCTTTATCTAGAGGACGGGCCCTTGGGTAATGGGGGGTCAAAAAAGACACCCCGAGGAAAGGCTCGCTCGGCAAGAGGCCTGGTGGGGCCCAGACCGAGTTAGTCTTAGCATTGAGGTACAATGCGCAGGGGGAGGGAGGGGAGAGGGAGGGGGTATATGTGGTATGTGTGGTCTCAAGGTACAATAATTAAGATACTTAAAATAAGTTTGGAAGATATAAATCTGATGTTAAGTTGGGAGCATTACCTGCTCTTTATGTGTATTGAGAAAGGGCTTGGAGTCTCTCATAACCTGTGGAGATATGATGCGCCACTTCGTAGATGATAAAAGTGAAATATAGTAAATGGCTGGATTAAGAATTGTTACGTACAATGTACGGGGCTTGAATAATCCAAGTAAGCGATATCAGATACTACAGGAGATGAAGAGACTCTCGGCTAATATAGTGTTCCTGCAAGAGACCCATTTAAAAATGGCATCCAAGACCAGATTAAATTCAAAGGAATTTCCTATGTGGATACATAGTTATTCCCCTAATAAAAGATCAAAGGGAACGGCAATAGGGTTTGACAGAAACACACGGTTTACTCTAGAAGCCACAGAAATGGACCCCGAGGGCAGATATTTATTTGTTAAAGGTACCCTACTAAACAAGAGATATACATTGGTGAATGTGTATTGCCCTAATGTGAGGCCGGCCAGGTGTTTGAGAAAGGTTCTGAATAACCTGGAGGGATTTAGAGAGGGTATGGTGATCTTGGCAGGTGACCTCAATTTTGTATTCGATCCAACCTTAGATACCCAACCTATTTCACTGAGGTCTGAGGGGAAATATCTCAGAATGATCAAACATAAGCTTCATCAAATGCAACTGGTTGAGGCTTGGAGAATATTACACCCAAGGGATAAAGATTTCACATACTTCTCATTGGTACATAGGTCATATTCGAGAATTGACCATATCCTGCTGGATCATCGGTTGCTGGAGGGATTGAGAAAGGTAGAAATAAAATGTATAACGTTATCTGACCATGCCCCAGTGGTGATGTCTCTGGAAACAGAGGAGATCCCGGCAGGACAGAGAATATGGAGATTAGATGAGTCCCTAATCAACAACACCAAGATAGCCGATGACCTAGATAAGGATATGCGCATATTCTTTAAAGAAAATGATACTGAAAATATAGCCCCATCAACACTCTGGGAAACACACAAGGTATACATCAGAGGGAGGTTGATAGCAGAAAAAGTAAAAAGGAAGAAGATTAGGCAGATACAGAAACAAACATTATTAGAAGAAATTCAGGCTCTCGAACAGAAACATAAAGAACTACAAGAAGAGCAGGACCTGAGGGTACTAACTAGAAAGAGAGAAGACCTGCGGGAGGTCTTGGATCAAGAAACTAAATGGGTATTTAACAATATGAATAATACATTTTATGACCTGGGTAATAAATCTGTGAGATTCCTAGCTAAGACCATAAAACCAAGAAACACACAGAATTCCATCTTGAAAATAAAGGATAAAAACGGAGATATAAGACACTCTACTAGAGAGATAATTAAAATATTTCAAGAATATTATCAAAATTTATACAATATCAATGAGGAACAGGGGAGTATAGAAGCACAGAATAAAAGAGATAAAATCAAACAATATCTAGAAAGGGTTAAGACTCCCAACTTGACAGAAGAAATAATAAGCAATCTAGAGAAGGAGATAACAAAAGAAGAAATAAGTCAAACGATTAGAAGAATTAAAATGGGAAAAAGCCCTGGCCCAGATGGGTATACCTCAATATACTATAAGGCCTCGTACACACGAGGGGATATGTCCGCTGAAAACGGTCCGATGGACCGTTTCAGCAGACATCTCCGCTCGTGTGTATGGGCTAGCGGACAGATTTCTCCACCCGACAGATTTCAAAGCATGCTTTGAAATCCATCCGGTGGAATCTGTCCGCCCGACATGTCTGCTGGTTAGTACACTTACCAGCAGACATGTCGTCCCCCACCGCCGCCGCGCCGCCGCCGAATGGATTCGGCGCATGCGCGGAAGTGTTTAACTTCCTGGTGCGGTGACGTGGCGGTGACGTGGCGGCGTCAACGTCACCGCCGCGTCACCGCGCCGTCCGGCGGCGGGGAATTTGATCCGATGGTGTGTACACGCCATCGGATCAAACTCCCGATCGGACATATCCGATGGAAATGGTCCGCGGACCGTTTTCATCGGATATGTCCGATCGTGTGTACGAGGCCTAAGAGATTTGAAGAGATTTTAGTGCAATTTTTTCAGAAATACATGAATTCCATCGGAGGGGGCATGGAAATGCGTAAAGAGGCCTTAGGTGCCCATATAACCTTGATAGGGAAAGAGGATAAGGATCCATCTCTATGCGCCAGCTATAGGCCCATCTCTTTGATTAATGTCGATATAAAGATATATTCTAAAATCCTTGCCGAGAGAATTAGACCGCTCCTAGCAGGGGTGATAAAGAAAGATCAGGCGGGGTTTATACCCGGCAGGGAAACAAGAGAAAATGTCCTAAGAGTGCTATTTTTGTTACAAAAGTCTAAAAAAAATAAAGAACCAGTCTTGTTCCTGTCACTAGATGCCGAAAAGGCTTTTGACAGGCTAGACTGGGAATTCATGTTGGCAAACCTGTCTCATCTAGGATTTGGCCCGATAATGCTTAGGTGGATGGCGGCATTGTACTCGAATCCCTCTGCCCAGGTAAGGATTAACGTACTCTGTCAGATAGCTTCCCACTTTTTAATGGGACCCGTCAAGGTTGCCCGTTATCACCCCTTCTGTTTGTACTTTCACTAGAGCCGTTACTAGAAACAATACGGATGAACCAGGAAATAGAAGAGATAAAGGTGGGTAGTGGGGAACACAAGGTGTCTGCGTTTGCGGACGATATGATGCTCTTCGTATCTAACCCCAGGGTGTCATTACCCAAGATAATAGCAGAATATGAGAAATATGGTGAGATTTCAAACTTAAAAATCAATAGAGAAAAAACGGAGATACTGAGCGTATCGTTGAGTTTGCATGTACGCAGGCATCTTGAGGCCCTCTATCCATTTAGGTGGAAACAGAGGAGGATGAAATATCTGGGCATAGCCTTATCAAATACAGAAAGATATATCTATGAGGATAATTATATATTATTACTAAATAAAATAAAATCAGAACTAAAAGGATATAATATAGATAGAGTATCATGGTGGGGAAGGATAAATACCATAAAGATGATGATACTACCCAAAGTTTTATATATCTTTCAAACACTCCCGATAAAAATCCCAGAAATCTATTTCAAAATCCTAGAAAGGATAATAAGGAGTTTTATATGGAAGGGGAAAAAACCTCGCACATCAGCAGAGACTCTGACTAGACATAAGGGGGATGGTGGAGTTCAGCTACCAGATTTCAAAAGGTATTACGAGGCGGCGGTATTAAGAAGGATTACAGACTGGTTCGAGGAAGAGGAAGGGAGGAAAAAAAAATGGGTGGAAGTAGAAGAAAGTCTAAGTAAAAAGGACCTGGGAAATAAAATATGGGTACCGAAGCAATATAGAGGTCTGCCACATGAAATTCCATCAATAACAAAAGAAACTTTTAGAATCTGGGATAGAGTATGCAAGACAAAAAAATGGCCCTACAACAGCCCGCTGCTGCCGCTCACGGGCACGGACTTCTTCCCACCAGGCAAGGGAGGAGGTGTGCACCTGAGGTGGAGAGTAGCAGATACACTAAAATTGAAGGATTTAATGAGGGGTAATGCCTTATGTATGATGTCAGAGCTTCAAGAAAAATATGGAGCGTTCCCTGGAGATATGTGGAGACACAGACAAGTGCAACATTTTGTAAACACCTTGCCGAAACCCCTGCGAGCTATAGATGAACTAAATGAATGGGAAAAGTACATAACTCGAGGAGGAACAGGAAGACAGGGAATATCAAATATATATAAAATATTGACAACTACGAGAGAATCAGTAGGACAGAAAATAGTAGAGAGTTGGGAAATGGAACTGAATCAAACCATATCTAACGATAAGAAGAGACAGGTACTAGACTATGTTCACTCAACATCGATGGACTCAAAAGTAAAAGAAACTAACTATAAACTACTTAAATGGTACTATGTTCCAACGAAACTACACAGAATGAACAGTGAGGTATCACCCTTATGTTGGAGAGAGTGTGGAATGGAGGGAACCCATGCCCACATATGGTGGCACTGCCCCCAGATAAAAATATACTGGAGGGAGACACTGAGATTGATAAAAAAAATCAGCGGGCAGGAGACAAAACTTGATCCATATGATTGCCTGTTCCACACTACAAGGGAATCTAGAAAAAAGTATAGAGGCTCCCTGGTTCCATTTTTATTAAATGGAGCCAAGGCCCTGATACCAAGGAATTGGAAGAGAAAGGAAGCGCCTTCGACTGGAGAATGGATACAGGAGATAGAGAGAACTAGAATGATGGAGGAACTGTGGTCCCTCCATATGGTCTCAAAGCCAAGATATGATGAGATCTGGAGGGGATGGAGGGAATTTAGGGATGCAGGAGATTGGGGGAGAGGAGCGATGAGAGGGGGGACGGAGGAGGATCTGTAGATTGTTCGGCTTGATCCGCTCTTTCCCCTCTCCCCTTTTTTTTTTATTTTTTTTTTTTTGCACCATAGGTAGAAACACAACAATGGAAGATTGTTTCCCTTAAAATTGTTTTTATTTTCTCTTTCTCACAAAAGGGGGACTTGACCCCTCATATTATATCTGTGTTTTTTTTTTTTCCCTGAGCACTTTAAAAGTATATACACAATAATGGAAAATTACTTCCCCTAAAATAGATTTTTTTTAATATATATATGTATATATATATATATATATATATATATATATATATATATATATATATATATATATATATATATATATATATATATATATATATATATATATTCCTTCCCCTGAGCACTTAAAAAGTAGAAACACAACAATGGAAAATTACTTCCTCTAAAATAGAATTTTTTTTTTTTTTTTTTTTTGTCTGCACTTTAGGTATAAAACACAACAATGGAAAATTATTTCCCTTAAAATTGTTTTTATTTTTATTTTCTCACATTATAGGGGGACTTGAACCATTTCCTACTATATTTGTGTTTTTTTTTTTTTCTCTTTTCCCTGAGCACATTAAGTATATACACAATAATGGAAAACTATTTCCCCTAAAACTGTTTTTTTTTTTTTCTCCCTCTCTCCTCCTCCTCTCTAGATCTCGCTGCTCTTTTCCTGTACTCCTCCTCCGGAAAACATGTAGGAAGTATAGGCCTGGGCTTGAAATGGGATATTAGCAATCGTTTTTTTTTTTTTTCTCTTTTTTCTTTGTTTAAAAAAGGGTGTACCTACTGAGACCATATATATGTGTTGTATGTCTGTAGGAGTAATGTCTTTTTTTTTTTTTCTTGTTGTTGTTGTAATACTGTATTGTGGAAAAATTAATAAAAGGTTTATATAAAAAAAAAAACAGCATAAAGAAACAAAACCTAAAATAAACCCTTGTCACTTGGGGCGTCTACCTTCCCAACACAGGAACCTACCTATTGAGTCTGGCACAGCCTACTGCTGGGCAGACACTGCTGGTCCTACAGCAGAAAACAACAAAAAAGTCTCTTTGATATTTCTCACACAGAAATATCCATCAGCACCTCACCTCTTCAGAAGTGCTTGTGACTGCTCCTTCACTCGCAAAGCCTCAGGATCCAGCAATCAGTTGTTATCCTTAGGCTTTATTTATAGGGGCTTTAATTGCTTCATTTTGAACAGCTGAAGGCTTTTAACTCCCCAAACCTCTCTGGCCATTTCTACAGCCTAATAGTAATTGGTGTATTGTCTAAACAAGGCAGAAATATATCTCCCGTCTATGACAACACACACAGATTTACCTGACTTCCTGTCACATTATCCTGATGTATCGTTATAGAGAGTTTAAACGTCAAAATACCCAACAGTAGGGTGATATCTTAGAATCCCAGACACATTTAACAGAAAAGGAATGTGAGCTTCTAAAAATAGAAAGGAGACCATGTTGTTTTAAAGTAGAGGACCGGCTGTATATATATACTATACTATACTATACAGCCTGCCCTATATACTCTGTAGAAAACTGGGCCTTAGGTGTTGGTGGTACCAAAACACTGTAAGCCCTCAGAGTTACTCTTGGTGGGTGCTGGAACAGGCCCTGCTGTGAACTATTATATCAAAAATTGTAATTACATGCTCCTGTTTAACAGTGGCAGAAAAATTGGGCTTTTGGTGGTGGTGCTGGTGCCACAACACTGTAAGTCCTCACAGTTACTCTTAGTGGGTGCTGGAATGGGCCCTACTCTGAAATATTATACCAAGAATTGTAATTACATGCCCCGGGCCCTGTTGAACAGGGGCAGAAAAATTGGGCCTTTGGTGGTGGTGGTGCCACAACACTGTAAGCCCTCACAGTTACTCTTGGTGGGCGCAGGAACGAGCCCTGCTGTGAAATATTAGATCAAAAATTGTAATTACACGCCCCTGTTAAACAGGGGCAGAAAAATTGGGCCTTAGGCACTGGTGCTGGTGCCACAAAACTGCAACCCCACACAGATACTCTATTTGAGAGCAGGAATGAGCCCTGCTGCAAAATATTACAGCAAACATTTAAATTATACACACCCCTGTTAAACAGGGGCAGAAAAATGGGCCTGTCCGACAGTACAAACATTTTGGAAATAAATATATACATATGTCTTCAAAATATTTAATGTAACCCTCCAACCCAATCCTTATTACTTAATCTCAAACCAGTCAGTCTGACTCATGCCCAATTTAAACTTTTAAGATTTTTGCTCACAGCAGCAAAACAAACTGTGGTGAGAGCTTGGAGAACTACCTCTTTGGCATTGGCTGAGACAAAACAAAGAATGAACAACATTATGATACATGCCAAAATGGCGGCTATTGAACAAAACCAAATTCCTTAATTCCATAAATGATGGCAACTTTGGATAGAACATTTCTTGCCGACAACATTTAATTACTCTGTTTTAATGCCATAGTAGATGAGGTCAGGCTCTAATTCTTCCCAAAGGTATTCTATCGGGTTAAGGGTCAGGACTCTATGCAGGCCAGTCATGTTTCTCCATCATAAACTCACTTATACATTAAACTTCATGTGCGTGTAAAGGCAGGTGTCCCAATACTTTTGGTAATATAGTGTCTACAAAATATGTAGACAGGGAATAGGAAAATCTACCATGGGTTGGGGTAGTAGAAAAGAGGAAAGAAAAGTAGGCAAAAAGGAGAAGGGTGTCAAGCAAACTGACGGACAGTTTAGAGCGGATTTGTCTGCTGAAACGGTCCATCGGACCGTTTTCAGCGGACAAATTTGATCGTGTGTACGCGGCCTTAGACACACTCCTAAACCTTGTGGACAGCCTTCCCAGAAGAGTTGAAGCTCTTATAGCTGCAAAGGGTGAGCCAACCTAATATTAAACCCTACAGACTAAGACTGGGATGTCATTAAAGTTCATGTGTGTGTAAAGGCAGGCGTCCCAATGCTTTTGGTAATATAGTGTATGTTGCACCAGTACATATAGGTTTCCAACTCTCTAATAACTGAAAAAAACATGCCCTCGTGTATCTGTGCCTATAGGATCCTATGCACTTACATGCCCTCATGTGACCTATCCTGCATCCCAGGACGTATGGTTGCTTTAGTTATGTTTGGTTTTAAAATGGTTCTTTTATGGCCCAGAATTTAATGCCTATGTTCTTGCTACATATATGTGATTCTTATACAATCTATTTCATACAACCCCTTCCCTTCTTTTCTACATTCGGGATACCTTAGGGCTCATTTAGGTGGGCATTGACACCTGTATTTCATGCTGAGCTGCTGTCTTCTGCGTCTGCATCCACCTTGGAACTACGCACAGACATTCTATAAAAGTGGATGCAGATGCTGGTGTTGAAACAACCACTTGTAGACTCCAGTTGAAGCCCATGTGAAAGGGTGACAACGCAGAGCACAATACATAATGGTATGAATGTATAGTTTATTATAGAAGTTTAATAATATACTTTAGTATAGAAGTATAACTATATACCCACTTATTTACATGACAGGCCAATATTGAGATGAAGTTTTAAACCTGCTGTAGGGAGATATCTTACAACACACAGCTGTCTTCCTGTTGATAATCTAATTAGAGGATACTATAGTGAGCCTTCCATCTCTTTAAAATTGCTGATAACATGAAACAACAGAGTGTTCTCCTTTGTTTAGCGGGACTATGAGGCTAAAGAAAAATGGGATGATTTGCCCATACCAACCAATCAGAATACATATTGATAGAGGAAGAGCCTCCAAATTGTTTCTAAACCGAATACAATTTCTTTCTCGTACATCACGGGACACAGAGCGGCATATTCATTACTATATGGGTTATATGGAGTACCTTCAGGTGTGGACACTGGCAATCTCAAACAGGAAGTCCCCTCCCTATATAACCCCCTCCCCTAGAGGGAGTCCCTCAGTTTTTTCGCCAGTGTCTTAGGTGTTGGTCACGGAATAGCTTTGCTCCACATCCTTGGGATTAAGGGCGGGCTAACCGGATCTGTCCAAGGAGCCTCAGTGCCAAAGTGGACAGTACCCGGGCCCCAAACCGTGGGGTTTTGCCTATAATGCTCCTCTTTGGAGGGCTGGACCCTGGGCCCAGGACTTGGAGTTCGTAAAGACCATAAGTTCCTGTTTGCCAGGGTGCTATATAGGTCCAGGACAGTGGGTACCTTCATAGGACCCCAGGGCCTGAAGGTCTATTACGCTACCCACGGAGATGGGAGAAGATTGGATCGTTTTGCTAGACAAACATCCTGCAGCATGGAGCAGGTAAGAGGGGAGCCTGCGGGACTTGGTTCGACAGCAGGCTCTCCGGGGTAACCTAAAAGGGGGGTAGCCTAAGTATGCTCTGCATTGGCAACCTTGCTCACTATGTCTGAGAAGACAGGATGATCTCATTCCCCTATCACTAGGTTCCCCTGTCTAAGAAACAATTGTGTTTGCTAGCTACCTGCTGCTTTCTTCCTAGGGCTAGTAAGGACCCCTATGGGGCCTTTTGGAGAGTCCTACCTGGCCGGGGGTTTGATTCTGCCGCCTGGTACTGCAGTCCTGGGTCTCCAGCAGCGCGGCTCCTCCATGTACTTCCTTCTCGGCATACGCGCGCGCGTGCGCGCGCACGTCTTATAGACGTTTTTCGCGCCGTTCGGAGGGGAGGGCGGGGGGGGGGCGTGCCTGCAGCGTCATCAGGGGCGCGCCTTGTGTGCTGTTATAGATCAGCAGGCTATAGTCAGTGCTCAGTCTGAGGCTGATCTGAAAGGGAGAGGACGCAGAGCGGCAGAACAGTGACTCCCGGAGGCGGAAGAGGGGTAGTACATGCTGGACTTGGTTCCAATGCTTTTCTGTTAAGCCAAAAAATCCCCCTTTTGCAACAGGTTGGAGGCTGGCAAACTAAGTTTGGGGTCGCTGTATGTTTTAAAAAAAAAAAAAAAAAAAAAAGACTTGTAAATTTAAAAAAAAACAAAAAACAAAAAACAAAAAAAAAACAAAAAAAAAACAAAAAAAAAAAAACATACGGGGCCCCATCAGTTTTTGGGCATTAGTGATCTATTGTCCCCTAAACCCTAGTTTTGTACTCCTGGCCACTACAGTCTGCTGTTGTAGGCGGAGTCCCTCGATTTTGTATTATGGCTTCCAAAAGTTCGGGGTCAAAGGGTACAAAAAAGACCAAAAAACTAAGGGGGTTCCCCCTCTGATTCTGATGATATGCCGATACTTTCCCCGCAGCTTATTCCGATGAAGGTCGCCTTGGATGAGCCATTGGGGGGGTCTGGTGCTGAGGCTGGCCCAGATCAGCCCAGCCCTGTGTTTATCACAGAGGAGATGCTAGCTGTATCCCTAGGGGGGCTAGAAGAGAGATTAGCAGCGTTGATCGCTAGATCTATTCCTGGCAAGAAACGGGCTAGATCCCCATCACCAAAAGGTGTATCCTCAGATGCTGAAATTCTCTCTCCGGAGGAATTGGAATCGCAGGAGGATCAACTAGACCTGAACCAAGAGGGTTCAGGGATTGAGGGATCTACCTCTGAGGAACCATTTTCAGACTCCCAGACAGAGAGACTGTGGGTGCAGTCTTTGACGGACATGGTCCGCTCGGCATTTAATTTACCATTGCCAGAGCCTCAGGTTCCTGCGGTATCCTCTCTGGGCTCTTTGAAAGCTCCTTTGAGCAACGCGGTTTTTCCGGTCCATCCTCTCTTGGAGGAATTGATCTTTTAGGATTGGGTACGACCGGACAGGATTTTTCTGCCGCCGAAGAGATTTGCGGTCATTTACCCTATGGAGGAAAAATTCTCGAAGAGGTGGAAGCTCCCAGTGGTGGATGCAGCCATCTCATGTGTAAATAAATCACTAACTTGCCCGGTGGAAAACATACAAATGTTTAAAGATCCGGTTGATAAACGGTTAGAGACACTTTTAAAAGCATCCTTTGCTACGGCAGGAGCAGTGGTACAGCCAGCTGTGGCTGCAATTGGAGTTTGTCAGGCGTTAAAGGACCAGACAAAAGAAATGCTAAAAGACATGCCTACCCAACAGGCAGAAAAGTTTTCTGACATTCCCAGAGCTCTGTGTTTTGCGGTAGATGCTATAAAGGATTCCATCCAGCAGGCCTCTCGTTTATCACTATTTTTGGTGCACATGAGAAGGCTCTTATGGTTGAAGAACTGGGCGGCGGAGCCCCCATGCAAAAAGCTTCTGGCAGGGTTTCCCTTCCATGGAGGACGACTCTTCGGAGAGGATCTGGATAAATACATTCAGACTATTTCAAGTGGCAAAAGTACCCTTTTACCAGTCAAAAAGACATTCCGGGGTCCTACATTTAAAAGGCAGCTCTTTCCTGTCTCAGGGCCCTCAAATTCCAGGCAGTATCGACGGCCGCCTGCGCGATCCAACATTAACAGTAGACCGCAGGGACAGGCCCCTGGGGGTAAGAGACCATGGTATCGCAAGCCGACAAAACCAGCCCCTAAGTCTGCCTTATGAAGGGGTGCCCCCACTCTCGCGGGTGGGGGGAAGGCTTTGTTTCTTCTCAGAAGTTTGGGAAGCCAAGATCCCCGACAAATGGGTCCGGGCGTCTGTAACCACAGGCTACAGACTGGAGTTTCTAAAGTTTCCTCCGCCTCATTTTCAAGAGTCAAGGCTACCAAAGGATCCAGCAAAGAAGGCCTCGATGCTGGCAGCTTTGGATCACCTGCTTTGCCAGGGCGTGATAATAGAGGTGCCAGCCCAAGAGCAGGGGCTAGGTTTCTATTCCAATCTCTTTGTCATACCAAAGCCCAACGGCGATGTCAGGCCAATCTTGGACCTAAAGAGTTTAAACGTTTACCTAAGGGTTCGTTCCTTCCGGATGGAATCCATCCGGTCAGCAGTCGCCACGCTCCAGAGGGACGATTTTCTGGCTTCCATAGACATAAAGGATGCTTACCTTCATGTACCAATCTTTCAGTCGCATCAAAGATTTTTACGCTTCGCAGTGGGGCAGCGACACTTCCAATTCAGGGCGCTCCCCTTCGGGCTAGCCACGGCCCCCCGGGTATTCACGAAGATCCTAGCCCCAGTTCTGGCCAATCTAAGGATCCAAGGGGTCACAGTCCTAGCATACTTGGACGACCTTTTAATCATAGATCACTCACGGCCGTGTCTGCAACAGGCAGTAAACCTCACGGTTCAGTACCTCGAAAGGTTCGGCTGGGTCCTAAACCGGGAAAAGTCAGCGTTCCAACCTACAAAGCAGTTGGAATACCTCGGCATGAGGTTAGACACAGAACAGCAAAGGGTGTTCCTGCCCCTTGTAAAGGTCGAGGCTATCAAGGGGTTGGTTCAGTTGGTTCTAAGCAAGAAAAAACCAACTATTCGCCTGTGTATGCGATTACTAGGCAAGCTAGTGGCCACGTTCGAGGCAGTACCATACGCTCAGATCCACACTCGCGTCCTACAGGCAGCCATTCTAGCAGCCTGGGGCAAGAGAGCACATGCCTTGGAGTCCCCTTTGACGCTATCATCAAGGGTCCGACAAAGCCTGGCCTGGTGGTTGAACCCTCAGAATCTTCTAAAGGGAAGGTCCTTCAGCCCCGTTGTCTGGAAGGTAGTTACCACAGATGCCAGCCTGGCAGGCTGGGGGGCGGTCTTGGAGGGGTTCTCTCACCAGGGAACTTGGGCGGAAGCAGAGAGGCAGCTACCCATCAATGTCTTGGAGATCAGAGCTGCTCGCCTAGCCCTCCTGGCATGGACTTCCAGATTACAGGGGTCCCCGGTGAGAATCCAGTCAGACAATGCCACAGCGGTGGCATACATAAACCACCAAGGGGGAACCAGGAGTCAGGCCGCTCAGAGGGAGGTGAGCTTGATTTTTCAGTGGGCAGAGGTTTATGACCCTGCATTTCAGCGATATTCATTCCCGGAGTGGACAACCTGCAGGCAGACTTCTTAAGTCGCCAGATTCTGTCGCCGGGGGAGTGGTCTCTGCATCCCCAGGTCTTTCAGACAATCTGCCAGAAGTGGGGAATGCCAGACGTAGATATAATGGCATCCAGGTTCAACAAGAAACTAGACAGGTTCGTGTCTCGAGCGAGGGACCCTATGGCCTGCGGAACCGATGCGTTGGTTTGCCCTTGGCATCAATTCAAACTTCTATATGCATTCCCTCCGCTACAGTTACTTCCTCGCCTGTTGCGCAGGATCAGAGTGGAGCACAAGCCAGTCATTCTAGTAGCTCCAGCTTGGCCCCGGAGGACATGGTACTCACTAGTCCTGAAGATGGCAGTGGGAGACCCTTGGACTCTTCCTCTACGACCAGACCTACTCTCACAGGGCCCGATCCTCCACCCTACATTACAGCGTCTAAATTTGACGGCCTGGAGGCTGAATCCCTGATTCTCAGGGGTAGAGGTCTGTCTAGGCAGGTAATTCCTACCCTGATTAGGGCTAGAAAGCCGGCCTCCAGGGTGATTTATTACAGGGTGTGGAGGAACTACGTAGGCTGGTGTGAATCTAAAAGATGGAATTCCCGCAAATATACCATTGATAGGGTGTTAAGTTTTCTCCAGCTAGGAGTGGATAAAGGCCTGGCATTAAGCACAATCAAGGGACAGATTTCAGCTCTGTCAGTGTGGTTTCAGAGGCCGCTGGCCACCCACTCGCTGGTAAAGACCTTCATACAGGGGGTCTTGCGTATTAATCCTCCTGTCAAGTCACCAATTTGTCCATGGGACTTAAATCTTGTCCTGTCCACTCTACAGAAACAACCCTTTGAGCCGTTGGCTGAGATTCCTTTAGTTTTACTGACAAGAAAGTTGGTATTCTTGGTCGCCATAGTTTCGGCCAGGAGAGTGTCAGAGTTGGCAGCCTTATCGTGTAAGGAACCATATCTCATTCTACATAAGGACAGGGCAGTTCTCCGGCCCCATCCTGCCTTTCTACCAAAGGTTATATCCAATTTTCACTTGAACCAGGATTTGGTACTTCCATCCTTCTTTCCGAAACCCACATCTAGAAAGGAGGGGTTGCTGCATACCTTGGATATTGTCCGGGCCATGAAGGCCTATCTTAAAGCTACAGAAAAGATCCGGAAAACAGATGTGTTGTTCGTTCTACCAGATGGCCCCAAGAAGGGGCAGGCAGCTGCAAAATCCACCATCTCGAGATGGATTAGACAATTAATTATTCAGGCCTACGGTTTGAAAAGGTTGCCTCCTCCTTTGTCGGTAAAGGCCCATTCTACCAGGGCCATGGGCGCCTCCTGGGCAGCACACCATCAGATCTCTATGGCTCAGATATGCAAGGCGGCGACGTGGTCATCAGTCCACACGTTTACAAGGTTTTATCAACTAGACGTGAGAAGGAATGCGGATTCAGCCTTTGGGCAGGCAGTACTACAGGCTGCGGTTTAAGATCCTCGGGATCAGGGGCACCCTTGCTTGTAAAAGAAAAAAAAAAAAAAAGTTTTTTCTTGACTAAGTTGGATTTATTATTATTATTTGAGTATACCTCTAAATTAAATCTCTTTTGAGAAGATGTCTCCCTCCCCTCATTAAAGCATTGCTTTCGGACATCCCATATAGTAATGAATATGCCGCTCTGTGTCCCGTGATGTACGAGAAAGAAAAAGGGATTTTTAAATACAGCTTACCTGTAAAATCCTTTTCTTGGAGTACATCACGGGACACAGAGCTCCCACCCCTCTTTTGGGGAACATTTTTGGGAGGCATACTGCTTGCTACAAAACTGAGGGACTCCCTCTAGGGGAGGGGGTTATATAGGGAGGGGACTTCCTGTTTGAGATTGCCAGTGTCCACACCTGAAGGTACTCCATATAACCCATATAGTAATGAATATGCCGCTCTGTGTCCCGTGATGTACTCCAAGAAAAGAATTTTACAGGTAAGCTGTATTTAAAAATCCCTTTTTTTTTTCAGCTTACCAATTCTAGATTTGTTGACTGCATTTGTTTTCTGACCTTTTCCTTTATTTTTACCTGGGGATCCTACCAGAAACACATTTCCTGTCCTACAGTGATAACGCTCCCAGTACATGTCTATAGAGGAACAGTGTTTTCAATCTAGGTTGCTCGCTCCTGATTTAGTCTACAGAACACTTCCCCTCTTCTCATGTACATAAAATAAAGACGAGGTGTACTGTAGTCCACAGAAGTGCACTGTGCAGGGCTGATAGGACTGGATTAAGATTTTAGTTAAATATGCCCCAATCCATAGTAAATTAATTATGTATTTCTGGCAGGATCAATCGTTTTTGTTTGCACTTTTGGAAGTGATAGAACAATGCCGCGTACACACAAAACCGTGGATTTATTTGTAAAAGGATGTTGGCTCAAACTTGTCTTGCATACACAAATGTTGCTCGGAAATTGCGATCACCGAGAACACGGTGACGTACAACACTAAAACGAGCCGAGAAAAGTTAAATTAGATGATTCTGACCATGCGTCAAATTGATTCCGAGCATGGATTTTTGTTCGTCGGAAATTGGATACACGCGATAGGAATTTCCAACAAGAACTTTTGTTGTCATAAAAATTGAGAACCAGCTCTCAAACATTTGCTGTCGGAAATTCCAGCAGCAAATCTCCGATGGAGCCTACACACGGGCAGAATATCCGACCATGTATATATGTATGTATACAGTTTACATTTTATTTTTATTGGTTGAACTAGATGAACTTATGTCTTTTTCAACCAGACTAAGGGCCAGATTCAGGTAGATGGGAGTATCTTTCCTCTGGAGTAACGCTTCTCATTTACGTTACTCTGAAGACCCTTTCAGCGCAAGTACTGTTATTCACATAGCAGTTGCGCGTAAACTTGCGCCAGAGTAACGATAATGCGCTGGCGTAACCCGACGCAAGTGGAAGTGGGTGTGATCATATGTAAATGATGGGCGGAGCCCAGCGCAGAGGCTTACGTTCAGCGCATCATCCACGGAGCATGCGCAGTGAGTGCGGCTCCACTCGCCCCCTTGTGCGCATGCTCACAACTTCCGTCGGCACCACTTCCCGGGAAACGTCAGCGCAATGCGTTCCGCTGGGCGCTTAAAAGCGCAGGCGGAAACGCCATTCCGGCGCAAAAGTATATCCGTTTCCCCCCACCCCAGGGAAGATACTTTTGCTCTGTAATGGCTGCTCCCGCTACCCCCAGAGAGAGGAGGAACCTTAATTTTAATTCCCAGGAGGTCTCGGTTATCATCTCAGCGATGGAGTCTGTGAATGATTTGCTTCATGGGAAAAAAAGCCGCAAGACCAGCCGGGAGAGAAAGCAGGGCATCCTGGAGTCCATTGCTGCCAGGGTGAATGTCTTGGGGTATTCCACCCGGACTGCTGGGGACATTCAGAAAAAGATCAACGACTTGCGGCGCAAGGTCAAGGGCAAGGTGTCCACCATCAGGAGGCATGAGAGGGGCACAGGTGGTGGTCCCCCATGTCCTGTCACCCTGACCGCGGAGGAGGAGGTGGTCGCACGCTGCCTGGAGAGGGAGCAGGTGGAGGGGGTCCCAGGCTATGACTCCATGGAGGAAGGCTCCAGGACAGGTAAGTGTTTTTATCCCCTATTTGATTTGTTGCATTTGGGGGGGGAGGGTACATGTGCCAAGTGTGTGGGACCACCAACATGTGTCTGCTTTGTGTCATCCACAGATGACGGAGCTGGGCCATCATCGGTCAGCGTCCATTCCACCCCATCCCCCCCACGCCATTGTGTGCCCGAGCCCCTGGGTGGTGAAGAGGTGGTGGAGGAGAGTGGCCACACCACACCTGCCGAGGTGGTTGTGGAGGAGCCTGCTGTGGCAGAGCAGGACTTTACTTTAGTTTTGGAGGTCTCCTCCCCTTCTCCTGGGCCATCTGTTATCCCCTCCCCCATCCTTGGAAGCCCCTCAAGGGCGACTCCTTCCCCCCGGGGACAACCATCTTCTGGCCCCAGGAAGGCGACCCAGAAGACCAGGGGGGTGTCTGATGTTGTCCAGGACCAGTTGGCGAGGGATCACGCCAGACAGACTGAACAAATGGGGGCCATAGTTGGGCATTTGGAGAAAGTGTCTGACAGCCTGGGCTCCGTTGCCCAGATAAGCAACGCAGTCCAGGATGTAAGTTGCAACTGCGCTGCAGTGGTGACCAGTTTGGGTGAGGTGCATGGTCATATTACGCAACTCACTGCAGCCGTCCAGGCCAACACTGCTGCCATCCAGGGTAACAGTGCTGCCATCCGGGACCAGGGGAGGCTGAGTCGGCGGGCCCAGCATTACCAGGTCACCCGTCAGCTCCGGATGCAGGCCCAGACGAACTCATACCTCGGCCGGATAGCCATGGCCTTGGAGGGCATGCAGGCCACACCTGCCAGGAGTGGCCCACCTGGGGATCAGCCACCTCCAGATGCCCCCCCACCCCCACCCACTCCATCCAGGCAGCTGAGGAGGCAGAGAGGGGCCCCCAGAAGAAGCCCCCGGCATCCCCGATGAGGCTTTTTTTTTTTTTGGTTTCTATGATTTTTTTTAAATACTCAGGTTATGAGTTTTTGTTTATTTTGTATTATTTATTTTATACTCAGGTCATGAGTTTTTGTTTATTTTTTTTCTCAGGTTATGAGATTTTGTATTTCTTTTTTTACTGCACACGGTCAGGAGTGCAGGGGACAGTGTGAATGGTGTGTGAATGTGAGAGGGTGGCACTCCTGACAGTAAGGGGTGTCACCCTCGGCCGTGGTGGTGAAGTTAACCCCACGGCTGTATGAATGACGTGTGAAAGGTGTATGAATGGACAGTGACATCATTGGGGCCTTGACGCTGACGTTGCTGCTCCCAACTCCTACATGCTGGACTTGGGCTAATCCAATGCGATGTGCATGTGGTGTGTGTGATCTAGTGACATCAGTGGTGTACACGCGTGCACTGTCTGTGTAATTAATGTTTTGGTTTAGTGTCCAAAGATGCCTACAGCGAGGACCCTCCTGACTGCTCTTCCATCAGCAGACTGGGTGTCCTCTGGCAGGTGGGGACTGTGTGGGTCGGGGGTCAGGTTATCACGCATGTCAATCTGCAGGCCTTTTCTCATAGCAAAGTTGTGCAGAATGCAACATGCACCAATGATCTGACACACAAAGGTAGGGGAATACAATAGGGTCCCCCCGGACTTATCCAGGCAGCGGAAACGAGACTTCAGGAGCCCAAATGTTTGCTCCACCACTCCACGTGTTTTGATGTGTGCTTCATTGTATTTTCTCTCTCCTCTGGTTTGGGGGTTCCGGAAAGGAGTCATTAGATGGGGTCCCAATGCATATGCAGAGTCACCTGTAAGGTAAAAGACAGGAGAATGTTAGTCGTGCATGTGCCACTTCTGTTGTGCATCACGGGAGGGGATAGTCATGCCTGACTCCCATGTCACTCACCAACCAGCCAGCTGTCCCCATACATGTTCTGGTTAAATTCTGCTGGGATGGGGCTCTGATTGTATATGAAGCTGTCATGGCTGGAACCGGGGTGTTTGGCACGGACGTGCCATATGAGGCGTTGGGCATCGGCTATCACCTGTACGTTGATGGAATGCCAATGCTTCCGATTGCGGTATATGTGCTCTGTGGCACTGGGGGGCTGGAGTGCCACATGTGTGCAATCAATGGCCCCCACAGTGCGTGGGAATCTGGCAATGTTGTAGAAATCTGTCATTGCCTTCTGCCGCAGCTCCTCAGTGGTGGGTCTGATGAACTGGTTGGACATGCGTCTGAGGATTGCAGGGACAACCTGGTGCACACATCTGCTCACGGAGGACTGTGACATCCCAGCCACCACTCCACTTGTACGCTGAAATGATCCAGTTGCAAGGAAATGAAGTGTTGCCAGTACCTTCACCAGTGGCTGCACTGCTTGTGAGCGGTGTGTTGGGCTGGTGATGTCATCCTGCAGGGTTGTGGTTAGTTCAAGTATTGCATCTGGGCTGAATCTGAAGAGGCGATACACCTCCTCATCCCCCATGCCAAAGAGGCTCATACGAGTGCGGTATATCCTCTCACGTGCCCGCCTCCTTCGTTCCGGGGGACCCATCAGTAGTTCGAGGACCACAATTGCTCCTGGCATGTTGGCACACAGAGGTGTTGTCCTTGCAAGTGTGGTTGTTCAGCTAGCTCCTATCGTCGGTAACGCTGCTGTAGCTGCTCTCCTGCTGACCTCTGACCGTCTGGAGTAAAGATAAAGCAGCCTTTTGTAGAAATAACTTTGCGCCGGACGGACGAGATACGCGCGGCGCATGTAGCCAGCGTATGGTGCTTAGCCGTTCGCGAATCGGGAAATCTCCCTCATTTGCATATTTGCAGGGGAAATCAATAGGCGCGACTGATGCGCCCTGCGAAATTTTGCGCTGACGATACTCTGGCGTCGGAACGTTCCGCCGGTCGCAAATGGCGCGTCTTCGGGCGCATCTAGTTTGGTGGGTACGGCCACATAGAAACGACGGCGCATCTTCACAGTTACGCGGCGCATATCGAAATACTCCAGCGCAAGTGTTGCTGAATCTGGCCCTAACTATTTAACTATGTACAAAGGGCCAGATTCAGGTAGATGGGAGCATCTTTGCTCCAGAGTAACGCTTCTCATTTACGTTACTCTGCCGAAATTTTAGCAGCAAGTGCTGTCATTCACGAAGCACTTGCTCCTAAAGTTGCGGCAGCGTAACGAAAATGAGCCGGCGGAATTCAAATTGGGCGGGTACGGGGCGTGTATTATTTAAACTAAGCGCGATCCCGCCACGAACGTACTGCGCATGCGTCGAGTGTCAAAGCATCCCCGTGCGCATGCTCCAAATTCTGTGAATGAACGTCAATGACGTCACATTCCCATTCATGATCTTTTTACGCAAGCGACGTGATTTTTTTTTTTCCCGACGCGATGACGACGCCTATACCTAACATAGGATACTCCAACCCCATGTAGGTATATCTTCGCTCGTGAATTGCCGATTTCCGCTCATTAACATATTTTTTGAGCGGAAATCGGCGGGAACGCCCCCGGCGCCATTTTTAAGTTGAAGTAACGATGCGATGGCGAAACTCAGTTACGCTGATCGCATCGGAGCTTCAACCCGGCGTTTTTTGTTTTCTGGTTACAGAAAACAGAAACGCCGGCTCAAAGTGACAGTTAGGCTGGCGGATCACTGGATCCGCCAGCCTAACTGTTCCTGAATCTGGCCCATACTCTTTAACCACTTAACGCCCGCCGCACGCCTATGTACGTCCACAGAATGGCACGTACAGGCAGATGGGCGTACATGTACGTCCCTGCCTTCTAGCGGGTCAGGGGGTCCGATTGCAACCCCCTTCGCTGCGCGCGGTGGGCAGCTTACCTGCGGGAGCGATCCGTCTTGAGGGGGCGACTGTTCATTTCTGTCTGCCCCCTCGTGATCGCTCCCAGCCAATCCCGTGAGCCCCCGCCGTGTCACTTCCTCTGCCTGTAAAATGTAAACACTGGCAGAGGAAGTGATGCAGCTCTCCTCTCGGCTGTATTTTCAAACCGCCAAGAGGAGAGAAGAGTCACAGTAAGTCTGCACAACACTACACTGACACCAGTACACATAGGCACATTTAACCCCTTGCGATCACCCCCCACCCCCCTGTCACACTGTCACTGAATGCAGTGATCATATATTTACTGATCACTGCATTTAATGTCAGTGTGACAGTTAGTGTGACAGGCAGTTAGTGTTAGGTCCAGGGTAGCCCCGTACCCCCCCTAATAAAGTTTTAACCCCTTGATCACCGCCCTAGTTAAACCTTTCACCCCCTATTACCAGCGTCACTAAGCGATCATTTTTCTGATCGCTGTACTAGTGTCGCTGTTGCCGCTAGGTAGCTAATTTTTTTTTTATTGCGATTTTTTTTTTACTAAAGACATGTGGCTGAATACATTTTGGCCTAAATGTTTGACTAAAATTTAGTTTATTCAATTTTTCTTATAACAAAAATTAAAAAATATTGTTTTTTTTTTTCAAAAATGTCGCTCTATTTTTGTTTATAGCGCAAAAAATTAAAATCGCAGAGGCAATCAAATACCATAAAAAAAACCTCTATTTGTGGGAAGAAAAGGACGCAAATTTTGTTTGGGAGCCACGTCGCACGACCGCGCAATTGTCTGTTAAAGCGACGCAGTGCCGAATTGTAAAAACGCCTCTGGGCATTTAGCAGCATATTGGTCCGGCGCTTAAGTGGTTAAATGATAACTCTTAAATGCAATAGCCAATAGTAACCAATCAGAGTTCAATCTTTTGAAGTCTGACTGAAAAAATTAAATAAAATCTGATTAGTTGCTATAGGTCAAATAATTGGAGAACTAGCATATAAAGGAATAAAGATCTATGGAAGCTGTTACCAAAAAAAGGCCGAAAGAAGGCAAAAGACTTCAGTCATCAGTATTGCCTGTGGTTTCCTTACATCCTGATATTTTCCCATTACTGGCTTACCTTGTTCTGCACTGTGTTTCTTTGTGAAGGTGGCTTTATTGATAGAGGCAGAGCTTTTAAAACTTTATGTCAGAGCCTCCAGCAAGAAAACCAATGAGCAGCACAGTAGTGACATCACCAATTCTCACTCTAAGGCCGCGTACAGACGATGAGACATGTCTGCTCAAACATGTCCGACGGACCGTTTCCAGCGGACATGTCTCATCGGATTTTGGTCCGATGGCGTGTACACACCATCGGACGAAAATCCCCTCGGGCTGAGGTCGCGGTGACGTGGCGGTGACGTTGACGCCACGATGTCACCACTCCAGGAAGTAAAATACTTTGGACGCATGCGGGAGATTTCTGTCCGCTGGTTAGGCGTACTAACCAGCGGACATGTCGGACGGACAGGTTTGTAGCGGACAAATTTCAAAGCATGCTTTGAAATTTGTCCGCTGGACAAACCTGTCCGCTAGGATATGTCCGATCGGATATGTCCGCTGAAACTGGTCGGCGGACCAGTTTTAGCAGATAAATTCGATCGTGTGTACACGGCCTAAATCTTCTGAGATTGTCTTTGTGTGGAGGTGGCCATTTCAGTAAAGGCAGGGCTTTCCATTTTCATATCAGAGCTTCCAATGAGCAGCACTCTAGTGACATCCCCAAACCTCACTTCAATTCCCCTGAAACTAGCAGTTGCATGCACCAGTCGCTTAGATCTCACACTGCAGTTATACAGCTACGAGGGTGGAGGCACACTCACAAATTGGGAAGTGCACTGCTTTTTTTTAGAAAGAAATCATATTTTCAAAAAAGGTATATTTTTCATGGTGCTGTTTAGGTACAATTAACTTTTCTGAATGTTCCATTTACAAGATCAAATCTTTACATTACAATTCTGGTCAACTTTAAGAATAAGAATTATTTATTGCATAAGGCCAATGTGGCTTTTCACGTGTTTCATACAGGTATGGTGCCTTAAGTACAAAATGTGAGAGAATTGGGGAAATAGCAGTGAGTCTATCAAGCTTGTATTGGCCGCAGGCTGAAGATCCAATACTGTGCCAACCAGGATGGGACTGGAATCCAGGGACGGTGGACCCATTTATCAATGTAGATGGCTTAATGCTGCTTATATGCCTTAAGTACAAGAATTACTAAATATGTGTGTATCATTTTTACTTTAGGTTTACTGGCCATTGCATTTGGCTTATGAATTAATGAGCAAATAAAGTCATGACAAGAAGAGACTAAAGGTGCCAAATACATTCATTTGGAGGGCTTTTTGATTTCTTTATTCCCATCTAACCACAACTATATATTTTTTTTATATTTGCTAGTTCTCAAGCCTCACTCCATGGAAGTTGATATTTCTTTATACTGCACTGATGATGGCCAAAAAGTCTTGAACAACTGTATGCAGTTTATAATAAATGGCTCTATATTAGCACTATAAACTAATGGTTCTGGATCTGCATTTGACCATTGGTGATTTACATGGTTCAGCCTACTGCCCTGAAACAAACAATAATCCTCTTATTTTTGGAATATAGGATGGAATGAGACATGTGAATACCTTGCGTTCTAAGAAAGTTTAATCTGCTGTGCCACTGATAAATTAAAGAGGAGTTGAGAGTGTTTGGACAAAGAATGATATTTGTTTTCTTTTATTGATTTTTGCTGGTATTATGCAAAGTGATTATTTTACTTTAATATTACAATTTAATATCTTTTTACTTTTATGATTTCAAAACTATGTCAATCTATTTTTTATATATCTATAGTAGAACTCCACCTAAACCATTTTTTTTTTTTTTTTTGGTTTAATTTCTGTTTTGGGGGATTTTCACTCACTTCCTGTCCTAGTGACACCTGGAGAAAGACACTATAGAGATACCAGCCTCACAGGGGTTCTATTCCATTCTCATTCTACTAACAGAAAAAATGTTTTTTTTATCGCTATATGTGTTTTTATTGTGATTAGTAGATTTTGTTTTTAATACAGGCAGCAATAAAACCCAACAAAGCTTCTATAATCGTCTTGCTCTATAAAAAAAAAAACACAAAAAGAAGTGATTAGTAAAAATTTTACTAATACAGGCAGCAATAAAACCTGGCAAATCTTCTATAACCTCCTTGCTCTATAAAAATAAATAAAAAAAACACAAAAGGAAGTGATTGGTAGAAATATTACTAATACAGTCAGCAATAAAACCCGACAAAGCTTCTATAACCTCCTTGCTCTATATAAAAAAAACAGGTTTAGCATTTAACCAACATTTAAATCTAAATATCTTTTCATCTAGACAGATCTATACCATGAATTTATCAAAACTGATTATTGAAAAGGATTTAATACTTACTAGTAAATAAGTTAATGAAAAGTTCTGAATCCACAGTGAAATGCTAGCAACTGGGAAGTTATGGTAACTTCAAACCAATCCAAAAAGTCATAGGCTGAGAAGAAATGTGCTACCTTATTCTGTCTGTCTGTCTGTCACCTGTGAAAACTTAAACCCTTCATGGGAGTCACGTGAGTGACAAATAACTTAATTCAGAAGATGTCATAAGCAGGCAGCTCAGGAGATCAGTGAGCACAAGGGACACCTATTCAACTGTCAGCTCCAGACTGCCTTAGCTGCTACCTGGCCCCGCTTAGGAGCTGTCCGTTCAAGGTCAGTGCTGAACCCAGGTAAGCAATGTTATGGGGAAGAGGTACAAATGCAACTAAACGGTTCTAAATAATAATAAAAAAAGAAATCTAGCTTATCTCCATTTATCAATCTATACCCCTTACTGCTAATACAACAAATTTGTCTTATCTTGATAAGACCTAATCAGTATTATTTGAATGTCTGGATGCAGCTAAAATGCCCTCAGCATCAGCATCAGCTTAATTACTCTGACTTAACCATATATAATTTCATACCTATATTTTATTAAAATTGGAACATCTGTACCTCACATATGTCTTCATATTTCTTATTCAGTAGAAAATTCAGAAAAATACAATCTTGTCTTTAATAGTTTGCTAAATTGCTTATTTTAAAAAAATCTGATATACAGTATATATGTGTGTGTATTTATAACTTTTGGAATGGGCACAAATACGTTTCAGAAAAACAGATATTCAATCATATACTTGTGATGGTAATGTAAAGCTATGCATCTGTGAGTTACTTTAAATACCCTGACAAATTGTAGAAGTGCTTTAAGAGTGCTTTATAATAAGAAAGAGTGTTAGGAAAATCCGACTTACAAAATGCTTTTCGTATGTACAAGATAATAGTGATTTTCATAATCCTTTTTTCTCACTTTTCTTATAAGTAATGCAAAGATGTTTTCAATTTTTTTTACTTTTACGCAGATTTATTCCTTAGGACAGGAATCCTTTTGCGCTTTGATGTATCATGCTTTTTAACAATTTTGTTTTTCATAAAGCTTTGGCAAAACATTTTTAGCCAAGCATTTTTTCCTTTACAATTGTTCTCTTATAAACCAATCCTCTACATAGCAATTTTATTAATAACAGTACCTCAATCCTGACGTATGTTTGGGATATAAATTGTATGCCACAATTAGCACCAAGGATAGGTTGCAGGAAATCACTTCAGATGCCGATGTGCTTTTTTTTTCCCGTGTAGCAAATGTTATTCTAAAACAAAAGCTGCACTCATCTCCGGAAAATGTTTTATGCATGAGACCAATATAGGAAATTTATAATTTTAGCTGAATACTAAATGTACTGGGGGAATTACATTCCTTAGCTATTTGCTTTATAATAGGCTCTGCAGTAGTTTTGCGTTTTGCTTGGTTTTCACAGAGTGGTTTTATTGTTTGGTTAGGCTAAAAGGTATGCAGTGTATTCAAAGTCAATATCAAGTCAATGCCACAAAATATATAAAGAAACATAATAAAACATACCACAGTGAACAATGGTAGACATTTGTATTTAAACGTTAACATCTGTAATATTGACTCAAAAAAGAACTGTGTGAATTTCCCAAAAGTAATCAAGCAAAGTCAAACATCCACTGTAAAACTGAAATGACAGAAATTTGTATTTAAAGGTTAATATCTATTAAATTAGGTCAATTAAAGGCTGTGTGAATTGCCCAATAGTAATCAAGCAAATTCAATCTTCCACTGTAAAACTAAAAGTCATTCTGATTGATTTAGACCAGGGGTGCCCAACCTTTTGAGTAAGAGCCACTTAAGCATCTTGGTACCTGGTGGCGGGCCATAATATGTGAAGCGGATGGATGACAGGTCCTTGTGCAATCTGCATATGCAGAGAGGACACAGCCAACTCTACCCTATGGCCCTTGCGATCCACCCAGACGGATCCCCTTCTATTTTTTTTGTTCAGCAGTTCACATCAAAGGTGAATGGAGGGTCCTACTGGGTCAGACCAATTGCATGAAAATAGCTTAAGGCTGCTTTCACACTGATATATAGTAAGCATTGGCTTATGCTGCTCTGCTTGCTTTCTCTACCACCGGATTAATTTACAACACTGATGCCCTGGGAGTGGGGGGGGTCGACAGCCTGCGATCTGGGCTTGACAACCCGTCATCCCAGAGCAGGAGGTCGCGGGCCACTGGTTGGGCACCGCTAATTTAGACTGTGCGTAAAGCAGCTGTAATTTTTTAAGCAAGTTGCAAATTTAGTCTAATTCCTGCTGAACCAGCTAAGATTCAAACCATCTATGGCAGGCCTAGGTCTAAAAAAAAATTGCTTTGTTTGTAAGCAGATATATATATATATAGATATATGTATATATTTATTGAGAATCATAACAAGATCAAGTTCAGATTTTTCTATCAGGCAAAAATATGGATTATGGTCAGAACATAATTTAAATCCCCACTGTTAATGGTTATAGTTTATTAGGCTTCGCAATGCTTTTTTATGGCAAATGTTTTGGCACCTGAAATTTCAGCACCAATACTCCATTACATTTATGTCACTGAACTTTACAAATTTCCAACCTCAATGTCACCCATAATCCTTTCTTTGACGGTAAATGTCAAATTGAAAAGCCAATCCTATCACTAGTAAGGCTGGATTCACACCTATGCATTTTAGTGCTTTTTGCATTTTGTAGATTTGCACTACAGAACGTGTTCCATAGGAAACCATGTTAAATGTTCTGTAGTACAAATCGGCAAAATGCAAAAAGCACTAAAAATGCATAGGTGTAAATCCAGCCTAATACTGCACCTGAAGATTTTATCCATCAAATCAAATGTGTGTCATGAAAAATCAACAATACAATACAATTACACTTTCACTTCTGAAATTAAAATGCACATTTCACTGCTGAAATACATTGAGGTTGATTTAATAAAACTCGAGAGTGCATAATCTGGTGCAGATCTGCATAGAGACCAATCAGCTTAATTGAACAAGCTGTAGCTAGAAGCTGATTGGCTGTCATGCACCGGATTTTGCATTCGCCAGTCTTAGTAAATCAACACTATTACGTTTATGGTGCTACAAAAACATATGTTGAGATAATCATATTGATTGTATGATTATGAAGGAAGAAAAATGACATCTTGCACATTAAAGTGACCCATACTAGATAACAAACACAGAAAAACACATAATACTTACCTGTTCCAGCACCTGCACTGCCATTCACCTTTTCCACCTTACCTGCATATTCTTCAACATCCGGCACACTTCTGGGAGTGTCGATCTTTTGTTCCCCACTGCATTCTCTGGTTCCTTCCAATAGCCCCTAGGTCACTACTTTAGTGATGTAGGGGTCAGTGGGAGGAACCATAGAGCACAGAAGGAGGGGGGGTCCAAGCATCTGACACACCTGGAAGGTTTAGATACAGACACTCACTTGTGCTAGTACATGCAGCATTATTTGTCACAAAAACACACTAAATGCAATGATGTCACTTCCCCTTTCCAGCACATTTCACCATTACAGATTCATTAGGAGTTTGATACAGATAAACCAGGGGATATTTAAATAAGCACCCACTCTAGAGCAGATATAGGGGATCCCAAGGTTATGATCTGATTTTCATTCATTTCCTATATGTCCTCAACTGACTTTGAGTTAATACAGTTAAATCTGAATGATAACATATCTGAGAATTTATGCTAAGAATGATTGACTAAGCTGGTGTCAAAGGATTTAAAACTTCTATTCTATTCATAATCTCCCACAGGGCTGTTAACCCAACATGAACCCCAGACCTTAGCATGTCCCTGAATGCCAATGCATGTTGGGATCTTTGGTTAACTAGAATTTGGAGAAACCAAATCACCCAGCTTTATTACTTTTTAACACCCAAATATGAATACAGTCTAGGTTAACAATTATTGCTTCTTCTAAGAAGATTGCCTTAATCTACTTTTCTGGTGTCATGTTATTATCTGACTACTGTAGGTGCATTTAACAGCACTTAATACTGAAATACGGTTTTTGGTATTGCTGTTATTTTTATTGAGTTTGCTTAATGCTTTTAAATGTGCAAGAGTACTACATGTGTGTTTTTTAAAATGCAGAAAGCTACATTGCATACCTTAAGATCCAGCCATATAGGAACTAATATGTTTTCGACTGGAATAGCAAGCGCTTAATTATGTGTTTTTATGGCAGGAGAACTGAAAAAGTGTGTACAGGCCCTGAAGACATAGACCAAGAATCAGGTAGAAATGTTTTGACTCCCATAGTTGTACATTGTGCATCCAAAGCCCATGTTGCTTTTTTTTTATTTTTTTATTCACTTATGCGTTTTTGTGTTTTGTAAAAGAAAATCACTAAAGGGTTAGTTTACCTTAATTGAACAACTGCCAATGCAGGTAAGGGGTGCCTGTAAATGAAAACAAACTGTGCAGCTTTGATTAAAGCTGGATAATTTCCTTACTATAGGTGTAGGCCATTTACGTAGCTCCTGAAGCTTTACTGAAATGGTATCAACCCAGCCTACCTTGTTGCTAGGCTGTTGCTAAGACACTTCCAACTAATTCAAACCCCTTGCACATATTCTCTCTCCCCTGTCGCAGTAGCTCTGAGCTTAGCGATGCTGCGAGGCAGGAGGACTATACATGTGTGGGGTTTGTGCGCTCACTCCTGTGATAGTGGGGGTGAGCAATAATGGCTGGGAGTGTCTTAACAGCATGCCAGCAACAAGGCAGGATGGGTTGATGCCATCTGTGGAAGTTTTTCAGCCAGGCTTTGGGAGCTAAAGCAAGGATGCTATCCAACTTTAGTCAAAGCTGCACAGTTTGGTTTTATCTACGGATGCCCCTTACCTGCATAGGCAGTTTTTTGGTAAAAGTAAACTAACCCTTTAAACAATCAAATAATATTCTAATGAGTCCAAGTGTCCATTTTGTGGTCTGTTGAACTGGATTTCTATTTTACGTTTAGATTCACTCTTTTTAAATAAAATGAAACAAAACAGTTAAGTATGATCCGCGGCACATTTTTAATTTGCAGTAAGGGTTCATTTCTTTTAGGACCAGCTTTTGGGGGTCTACCCCTTTCTTCTAGGTCCAAGCAGAGAGATTTAGAAAAATTTTAGGACTAATCTGACAACAATCTAAAAAGGCAACAATTTATAAAACATATCACACACACAGGTAAAAGGAGTGAGAATACTAGTCTGAGCCACAAAGGTGAGAATAGTCATAAATATTTTTGATAGTAATTTAAACAGTTGAAGTCGACATTTAATTTGGCACTTCTTGTATTAAAAATAATTATAATTCCTAGTTCCAAATTTTTGATAGTTCCCTTTGAACAAACATTTGTGTCTTCCATAGGGTTGTTTAGTTGTGAGAAACGATGACCCACAGTTTTCCATAATCATCGTTTTCATTTTGTTTGGACTAAAGACTGGTACACATGGGCTGAATATAGGCCAGTATCGGCCGGCTCAACAGAAACTGGCAAACATTCGGTCAGTCTGTACAGCAGCCTGTCCGACAGAAGCCAGTCTAACGACCAGCTTCTGTCGAATGGGCATGCTGGAAAACCATTGGCTGCCAGCGCTGATCAGTGTGTTCTGCCGCAGGGGCAGTCTCCTTGTCAGAACACAATAGCCAACGGGAGAGATCTCCACACTAATATCACTTAGTACAGCGACCTCTCCGTTTTTTTTTTGTTCAGCCGGCTGGGACCTTAATTCACATCAGCCACTACTTTAAAATGCAGCAGCTCGTGCGTGATGCGGTGCAGTGGGATGCCAGCAATGCGGTTACACTGACTTTATTGAAATGTCACCGTGAAATTTCATAACATTGAATTGACAATTGCGCAGTGTGAAGCAGTGGAATGACAGAGATGAAATAAATACAGCCTTTTTTTGGGGGGGGGGGACAAATGGCTTTTAACCACTTAAAGTGGTTGTATACCCTCTGATACTACTTGTACCTACATGTAATCCTACATTAAGGCTTACCTGTAGGTGCTTGCAATATCCTCTTAACCTACATGGTTAAGGAGATATTTGCAGAAAATCGGGCACCGATGTAGACAACGGCACAGGCACACTAAGCGCGCCGGGTCTTGATTGGCAAAGTGCCAGAAAGTGGGGGTTCCGCGCGCATGCGCAGGGATCGTGCCGTTTCCATCTGGAGTGATGTCATCGCCGATTCGAACAGTCACAGCGTCAGAGTGGCGATACCCAGAAGTCACTCTGAGTATCATTGCGGCGGTGGAGGAGAGGAATGAGGGTCGCTGCGGGGGCTTCGATCTAAGGTAAGTAATTCATAATGAGCTAGTATGCTAGTCAAACTAGCTCATTATGGCTTTGTCTTGCAGGTTTTTTTTTTTTTTAAGTTTACAACCACTTTAAGGACTGGAAGGATTTGCCCCCTTAATGACCAAGCCATTTTTTGCAAAACAGCACTGTTTACTTTAACTAACAATTATGTGGCGACCTTGTACCCAAAATGTATGTCCTTTTTCACACAAATAGAGCTTTCTTTTGGTGGTATTTGTTCACCTCTGTGGGTTTTATTTATTACGCTATAAACAAAAAAAATATTTTTTACTAGTCATGGCGGCGATCTGCAAATTTTAGCAGGACTGCGACATTACGGCAGAATGATTGGACACTTTTTCGGGATCAGTGACATTTATACAGCTACCAGAGATAAAAATAGCCACTGATTACTGTATAAATGTCACTGGCAGGGAAGGGGTTAACACTAGGCGGTGATTAACCACTTAAGACCCGGACCAATGCGCTGGTAAATGACCCAAGGTGTTTTTGCGATTCGGCACTGCGTCGCTTTAACAGACAATTGCGCGGTCGTGCGACGTGGCTCCCAAACAAAATTTGCGTCCTTTTCTTCCCACAAATAGAGCTTTCTTTTGGTGGTATTTGATCACCTCTGCGATTTTTATTTTTTGCGCTATATACAAAAATAGAGCGACATTTTTGAAAAAAAAACACTATTTTTTACTTTTTGTTAAAAAAAAAATCAAATAAACTAAATTTTAGTCAAACATTTAGGCCAAAATTTATTTAGCCACATGTCTTTAGTAAAAAAAAAATCGCAATAAAAAAAAATAGCTACCTAGCGGGAACAGCGGCACTAATACAGCGATCAGAAAAATGATCGCTTAGTGACGCTGGCAATAGGGAGTAAAAGGGTTAACTAGGGCGGTGATCAGGGGGTTAAAACTTTATTAGGGGGGGGTGGGGGGGCTATCCTGAACCTAACACTAACTGTTTTTTACACTGCCTGTCACACTGACACTAAATGCAGTGATTAAATCACTGCATTCAGTGACACTGTGACAGGGGGGTGTGGGGGCGATCACAAGGGGTTAATATGCCTATGTGAGTGTGTGTCAGTGTTGTGTTGGTGCACACTTACTTGTGATGTCTTCTCTCATCAGCAGCGCTGGGAAACAGCGCTGCGATGAGAGAATACATCATTTCCTCCTTCCTGTGTAAACACAGGA
This sequence comes from Rana kukunoris, assembly GCA_029574335.1. Taxonomy (NCBI): domain Eukaryota; kingdom Metazoa; phylum Chordata; class Amphibia; order Anura; family Ranidae; genus Rana; species Rana kukunoris. The sequence goes on from CM056060.1 coordinate 102,345,913, forward strand.
GGAGGAAGTGACAGGCTGGGAGCGCGCTCCCATTGGCTGGGAGCGATCGCGGGGGGGGGGGGCGGATATCACGGACATCCGCCCGCAGATCCCGGATCGCTCCCAGAGGTAGGGGGACCCCCGCACGCCGCGGAGGGGGTCCCGATGGGACCCCCGAACCGCACTCAGGCGGGGACGTAAATTTACGCCCTTGTGCCTGTACGAGCCATTCTGTGGCCGTATATGTGCGTGCGGGGGTCCTTAAGTGGTTTAAGGGGTTAAGTATTCCCTAGGGAGGTGTTTCTAGCTTTGGGGGTAGTTTACTGACTAGAGGAGGAGAGAGATCGCTGTTCCTGATCACTAGGAACAGCAGATCTCTCTCTAGTCCCCTGACAGAATGGGCATTTGTCTGTTTACATTGACAGATCCTCTCTCTGGCTCTCTGAGGAGCAATTGCGTGTGGCCAGTGACACCGTGGCGGGTGAACAGTGTGGCTGCCAGCTATGTGCATCGGCTCTGGCGACACACACAGTGTTCCCTATCTCTCTTTAAGCGGCCGACGTACACCTACGATTCACGCAGTCGTGCCAACCTGTTGCAGTATAATGACATTGGCTGGTCGGCAAGCGGTTAAAGCCCTTTGTGTTGAGGCCGGGGTCTGTAGAAAAAGACCTTCTGTTTGCCATGGAAGGTTCAGGTAAAAAGGTTGCTTTGGTGTATGACACTTTTTGATCGATTGATTTGGCTGAACAGTTTGTATTTTTCATCGTTATGCTGTAACTGTAAGGTTTTGTTGTAGGTGCACTAAGACAGCTACAATCACTTAATTAAATAATTTTAGAATAAGTAGCACGAGTTTGTCATATGTTTTCGTCTTGTACATAAAATCGTAGAGTTGGCTTAGAAGGAAAGATAAAGTAGTTCTTAAGTCAGTTAGCTAATCCCTTATGACACAGCCATCTATTCACTTTCCTAGCTTAATATAATATGTTAGTAGGATTTACTCTGAAGAGATGATGAGATAAGGATTTTTAAACCAACAGCAGGCAAAACATATAATTAAACTAACTAAAACCATGAAACATGCTAATGATCTATATGTACAGAATTCTAAAAAAAAATATATAGCATTTTTGTTTCAAAATATATAATGATCATTATTTATATTTCCATAACTACAATAAAATAAAATCTTTACAATTAAAGAGAGGCTGCTCTTAACCTCCATGGCGGTATTCCTGAGTCTGACTCGGGTGGAATTTCAGTACTTATAGCAGTAACCCAGAGTCTGACTCGGGATCGCATTGCAGTTTCCAGGCAGAGTTACTTACCTTGTGCCCTGGAACCTGCGATGTGTCCCCTCTGTGTGAGCGAGCTGTCTCCTCGCTTGATTCACACAGTGCCCCGAGTGTCGCCGAGCTACGTTCCCTGCGGCGTTACATAGCAAGTGAGCGGAGATCGGCCCCAAATTAAAAAAAGTAAAAACACAGTACTGTATAAAATAATTACACACCCCCTTTGTCCCTAGTGGTCTGTCCAGTGACCTGCATGAACTTTTATATTATAAATACATGTTTTTTCTGCCTGGAAACTGTAGAAAAAAGTGTCCCTTTATGTCAAAAGTGGATTTAGACCAGCTATAAAACAGCGATAATAAATTAGAATCACTTGCAGAATTGAGCGAAAGTGATTTGTGGGGAAATCCATCATCAAACACTGAAAGTAATGACAGCAACAATTCTGCAACTGAGCACATTTTAGTGTTTTTGAAATGATTAAATAATTTTTATTAATATTATATTATTATTGTTATTATTATTATTATTATTTATGTTATTTATTATATTATAATTTATGATTTTGTGTTTCAAACTTTATCATATCCGGGATGTCTACTAGACTCTTGTTTGGACAGATTTAACCCTCCTCTTATGTTAGGGTCAGAACCGACCGAATGTCTATAAGTATCACATAAATTTGTTTATTGCATCAAGATTTTTTTACTTTGTCAGGAACCTCTATTTAAACTAGGGTTGTCCCGATGCCTCTTTTTTAGGACCGAGTACAAGTACCGATACTTTTTTTCATGTACTCGCCGATACCGAATACCGATACTTTTTTTAATGTGTCCCCAAATGCAGCCATGTCCCCCCAGTCATGTCCCCCCACATATTGCAGCCATGTCATGTCCCCCACATATTGCAGCCATGTCCTGTCCCCCACATATTGCAGCCATGTATGTCCCCCACATATTGCAGCCATGTATGTCCCCCACATATTGCAGCCATGTATGTCCCCCACATATTGCAGCCATGTATGTCCCCCACATATTGCAGCCATGTATGTCCCCCACATATCGGTATCGGGACAACCCTAATTTAAACAATGTAATAGAAAAATAGTCCTTTTCACTAAATTATAAAATACTGTGGTGAAAATTAAGACGTTTATGGTGTTAGGGTCAATTCTGACCCAGTTATAATATAGGATTTTAGGACACTAATAATAGCCAAAACTGAAATCATAAACACTCTCTCTGCTTAGTAACACTGACAGCCAATCACCTCTCAACACTGTGAGCTGTAGTTAGGGAGGGGGCTATCTCTTTGCCTGCTTGTCTGCTTCTCTAAATAAAGTAAAGAAACATAGGACCAATACATTTCAGAGTTGCTGACTTTATTTTACCATTTTTTTTTATTTGAAAATGAGAGGTATGCTATTAAAAGAAAGGTCTAAGGCCGCGTACACACGACCAAATAAATCTGTTCAAAGCAGATTTGTCTGCTGGGCTGTTTTGGTTTGATCGCTGTACACACAATCAAACCAAAATCCCCGCTGGCAGACAGCGCGGTGACGTGGCGGTGATTACTTCCACGCATTCGTCGGATCCATTCGACGCATGTGCGGGCAGATATGTCTGCTGGTTAGCGTACTAACCAGCAGACATATCGGACGGACGGATTCCCAGCAGACAGATTTTAAAGCATCCTTTTCAAGAATAAAGAAGCCTAACAAGGTAACCAAGAGGGAAGAAACAAATTGGATGATAAATAATTGTTCAGAGGGTATTTTATGGCTGATTTAAGACACGGGTCAAAACCGACCCGTTAACATCATGGATAGTAACAGAAAGCTAACATAAGAGGAGGGTTAAGTGAGTTATTCCTAAGAATTACAGGCCTACAATATAAAATGACAAATTTCCATGCAAAACAATTGTACCGCTTTCAGCACCAAAAAGCTGAAAGAATCAAGAGGAATGCTTAAAGAGGAACTTCCCCTTTTGAGCGAAAAATAGGTGCTGGGAGAGGGAAGGGAAGGCTCTCTCTGCACCTATTTTTTTTAAACTTCTTAAAGTGAAGCTTCGCTCAAAAGGATAGTTTCACTTTAACCACTTTAGCCCCGGACCATATTGCTGTCCAAAGACCAGAGCACTTTTTGTGATTCGGCACTGCGTCGCTTTAACTGACAATTGCGTGGTCATGCGACGTGGCTCCCAAACAAAATTGGCGTCCTTTTTTTCCCACAAATAGAGCTTTCTTTTGGTGGTATTTGATCATCTCTGCGGTTTTTATTTTTTGCACTATAAACAAAAATAGAGCGACTATTTTGAAAAAAATGCAATATTTTTTACATTTTGCTATAATAAATATCCCCAAAAAAGATTTAAAAAAACATTATTTTTCCTCAGTTTAGGCCGATACGTATTCTTCTACATATTTTTCGTAAAAAAAAAAATCGCAATTAGCGTTTATTGATTGGTTTGCGCCAAATTTATAGCGTTTACAAAAAAGGGGGTAGTTTTAAGGCATTTTTATTAATATTTTTTTTTTTACTAGTAATGGCGGCGATCAGCGTTTTTTTTCGGTACTGCGATATTATGGCGGACACATCGGACACTTTTGACACATTTGACACATGCTATAAAAATGCATTGGATTACTATAAAAATGCCATTGGCAGTGAAGGGGTTAACACTAGGGGGCGGGGAAGGGGTTAAGTGTGTTCCTATTTGTGTTCTTACTGTGTGGGGGGGGGGTGGACTCACTAGGGGGAATCATTGATCTTCCGTTCATACATTGTATGAACGGAAGATCAGCGTTTCCCCCGCTGACAGGAACGAGAGCTGTGTGTTTACACGCACAGCTCTCGTTCCCCGCTCTGTAACGAACGAGCGCGCGTGCCCGGCGGCGATCGCGCCCGCCGGGCACGCGCACGGGACTGGGGGGCGAGCGGGGGGCGCGCGCGAGGGCCGCCGGCGGCGCGCACGCGCCCCCTAGTGGCCGCGAAAGTCCCGACGTAGAGCTACGGGCTCTCGTGCAGGAGTGCCGACCTGCCGCCGTATAACTGCGGCGGCTGGTCGGCAAGTGGTTAAGCACCCCCCCCTCCTATGACACATTTGGCTGACTTTTAATAAACACAAAAAAATTACTGGAGCTCCCCTATAAATGCATACCTTAGAGCTGAACTCCAGGAATGATCCTTTATTTAAACGTTGCCTTTTTTAAACTTTGCCTATTAGATGCAACCCAGCTTGAAGGGAATAGGAGAGGAAAGTGGGGGGAGTAGTTTGAGGTGGAAGGAAGCTGTGGGAGGTTGAGAGGCTGGGGACAGGGAAGCGGCGGCATGGAGGGGGGGCGTCACATTTGGGGTAATAACTTTGATTAGCACTTCCTCTGGCGAGGGGACTAGATTTAAAGGGAGAGTCGAAGTTAGGGGTGCCGATAATGAAGGATGATAGAGCCTAGATGGATTTTCTACAGTTTTCTCTACAATCTGTGTTATTTGTAGCAGATGTCCCCCCCCCTACTTTCTGTTTTCTGTCTTGTCTCGTTATTTTATTACTTCAATGTGAATCTGGCCCAGTGTCTTTATTACTAGATAGATAGATAGAGCAGGCAGGCTAGTCAGTTTAGTTAAATTTACAGTGTGTAGAGGATATATATACTGTACATCCCAGGAGTTGTACATATATTTATACACTGTATAGCTTAGCTAGATCAGTTCTTCCTAATTTACTGGCAGGCAGGTGATTGTGCTATTTAAAGACGTTATCACAGGTATAGACACCCAGCAGGTACAATATTTAAAGGAACTTTACTGGAGCAGTGATTTTAATGATGCTTAAATAAAAAATAAAAAAATTCCTTTAAATATTGTACCTGCTGGGTGTCTATAATTTGCCTGTGAAAACGTCTTTGAGAACCCAGGTCTTGACCGTTTTTTTAAACTTTTTCCATTGATACATGTTCCCTGGGGCAAGACCCAGGTTCTCAAAGACATTTTACAACAATGACTTGCATATTAGGCTTTAAAATTAGCACTTTTGAATTAGAACGTTCGAGTCCCATAGATTTCAATGGGGTTCTAAATGTTTGCGCGAACGTTCGTTCTGTTCGACGGTTCTGGTGCGAACCATACACGGGGGTGTTCGGCTTATCCCTTCCAATGACATGTAAATATGCAAAAGATTGGGGGCCAGATTCACAGAGCCATTACGCCGGCGTTACAGGAGATGCGCGGCGTAGGTCTAAATCTGCGCATGCGTATCGATGCGCCGCATCCCCAAAACGATATACGCATGAAATCTACTTTTTTTGGACCGGCATAATTTCGATAGACCGGCGTATCCGTCCGTGCAAAACTGCGCTAGACACACCATTGATTTCAAATATGCAAATGAGGGAGTTACGGGGATCCACAAAAGTAAGTTGGTGCAGCGCAGGCTACGCGCTGTGCGCAACAGCTGCATGCCCTGTCTAAAATTAGACCATATAAAAGGTGGAATAAAATTAGACAATCCGTCTACATGTCAGCTAAAGCAACACTGTTAGTGAGGAGCTGAGCAGTCACACTTGCTGGACAACGCAATTTATGCCAACATGCCAGGGGCATCCTTGCTCATAGCTATACTAATGACTTTAGAGGAGCAAAGAAGGAGGAGGGCACGGAGGAGGGCACGGAGGAGGGCATGGGAGAGGATATACCGCACACGCATAGACCTCTTTGGCATAAGTGATTCTGAGGCGTATCACATCTTCATATTCACCCCTCATGCCATCCTGGAATTAACCACAACCTTGCAGGAGGACATCACCAGCCCAACACACCGCTCACATGCAGTGCAGCCACTGGTCAAGGTCCTGGCAACACTCCATTTCCTTGCCAGTGGCTCTTTTCAAAGAACAAGTGGAGTGGTGGCTGGGATGTCACAATCCTCCATGAGCAGATGTGTGCACCAGGTTGTCCCCGCAATCCTCAGACGCATGGCCAACCATATCATCAAACCAACCACTGAGGACCTGCGGCTGAAGGCAATGACAGATTTCTACAGAATTGCCAGATTCCCACGCACCGTGGGGGCCATTGATTGCACACATGTGGCACTCCAGCCCCCCCGTGAGACAGAGCACATATACCGCAATCGGAAGCATTGGCATTCCATCAACGTACAGGTGATAGTCGATGCCCAAGGCCTCATATGGCAGGTCCGTGCCAAACACCCCGGATCCAGCCATGAGAGCTACATATACAATCAGAGCCCCATCCCAATGGAATTCGAACAGAACGTGTATGGGGACACCTGGCTGATTGGTGAGTGACATGGGTGGCAGGCATGACTGCCCCCCCCCCATGATGCACACATCACAAGGGGCACATGCATGACTAACATCCTCCTGTCTTTTCCCTTACAGGTGACTCTGCATATGCACTGGGACCCCATCTCATGACTCCTATCCGGAACCCCCAAACCCCAGGAGAGGAAGGATACAATGAAGCCCACGCCCAAACACGTGCAGTGGTGGAGCGCAACTTTGGCCTTCTGAAGTCACGTTTCCGATGCCTGGATAAGTCTGGGGGGACCCTGTTGTATTCCCCAAACTTTGTGTGCCAGATCATCGGTGCATGTTGCATGCTGCACAACTTCGCAGTGAGAAAGGGCCTGCATATTGACATACGTGATGACCTGACCCCTGAACCAGACAATCCCCCCTAACCGAGGATGCCACGTCTTCTGAGGGAAGAGCAGCCAGGAGACAGCTCACATTAGACATCTTTGCACGTTAAACACACACATTAATCATGGCACAATGAGAATGCATGCGTGCACACCACTGTGGTCCCTAGCACAGACACATCACATCCTCATCAAATTGGATTAGCACAAGCCCACCATGCAGGACTTGTGAGCAGCAACGCCACGCCACGGCTCCAATTATGTCACTGTACTGTTCGTACACCATTCACACGGACCTGGGGATCACTTCTCCCTGGTCCTGGGGAACCCTTCTCCACCACAAATGAGGATGACACCTCTTTTCCGGCAGGAATGTCACCCCCACATTCCAAATTCATTCACAACCCAAAAAAAAAAATTGTCCAGCAAAAAGCAAAACATTTCCAGCAAAAAAAAAAAAAGTCCAGCACAAAAAAAAAAGGGGGGGAAACCAAATTAATGCTGCGGGCGCCCACGGCCACGGCCCGGCTTCTCAGGGGAGACTCATGGGGAGGGGGGTAATCCAGAGAAGGAGGAGCAGCCCCTGGTTTCTGCCCACCTGGCGGCCTGCCCTTCAAGGCCACGGCAATTCTGGCCAGGCCAGCACTTAGTGTTGCCGTATTGGCCTGGATAGCCTGGGTGAGGGCCCTCACATCCTGCCCAACGTCTGATGTAGTAGTCTGCAGTTCGTTTAGGCAGTTTGTAAAAGGGGGCTACCCCTTATGGAGGGCTGGCTGCTGCCAGCCAGAGGGGAAGACTCCTCCAAAAATAACAATCCACTGGCTGACATGACCTCCTCCTCCAACTCAAACTCCTCCTTCTCAAACTCCTCCGAGGACTCCGGCCTTGTCTGGGGGTCCTCATCAGGCTGGTGTCCCGGGATGGTGCAGTCAGGCCAGATGGCCCAGCACCCACCTGCACATCTGTGGATGACACAAAACATTCACAGGTTGGAGGATCCACACACTTGCCACATATTCCCCCCCCCACACATGCTACATACCAGATAGGGAAAAAAAAAACCTTACCTGTCATCACGGGCTCCTGACTGGAGTCATAGCCAGGCAGGCCCTCCACTTGTTGCCTATTAAAGGTCTGGGCCACCACACGCTCCTCCGCTGTCAGCCTAACAGGGCATGGTGGCCCCCTCCAGTGCCCCTGGCATGGGCTGCCATTTTGGCCAGCTTCTTTCGGACCAGACGCCGGAGATCATTGATCTTCTTGACAATCCCCTCGCGTGTCCGGGTCTCCCCCCCCCCAATGAATTTACCTGGTCGGTATTGTTCTGCAAATTCTCCTTCTTCCTGGCCGGGGTGGTGTTGGCACTCTCTGGGCCGTGCAGGAAACGCCCATATTGGGTAAGGCACCCGGGCAATAATTTGTTTCTCCCCCAAAGAAAAATTGCTCTTGCGCTTCCTCTCAGTCATATTCATACAACAACTCTCTCCCATAAATCACCAAAAATCACTCACAAAAACAAGCAGGAAAAATCAAGCAACAAAACAAACAAACCAAAATCTATCAACCAAAAAGTCTCACAACCAGTCACCAAAAGACACTATCAAATAGATTCTACAAAACACTAGATCAAACAGTCAACAAATATCACAAAGACAAGTCACAACGCTACAAACGCGAACACACAACAGAACAAAGGCACCTTGCTGTATAGGGAGGGATACAAAGGGATGTACTTTTGCAAAGGAAGGGCGTTTGTGTCTGTCTATTTAAGCTCTCTGCGTAGTTCACTAAGTTGCCCGGGTCCACTTCCAATTTCACTGATTGCGCCGTTCCCGAGTTGTGAGCATGCGCAGAGAGGTGCTGACCATGGTCTGCTTCATGTGCGCATGCGCGATCCGGCCGGCCCTTCATTTGCATGGGGTCACGGCTCATTTCAATGAAACACGCCCACGTCCTTGCCAATTTGAATTACTCCGCCTTACGCCTCGGAATTTACGCTACACAGGCGCAAATTTCTGCGCAAATACTACGAGGATACGGTGATTGCGCCTCTACATTGCGCCGGTCTAACGTAAAGGAGGTGCGCTACGCCGGTCAAAATATGCGCCAATGTACGTGAATCTTGCCCTGGAACTTTAAATGAAGCATAATAAGACCTACCCGAAAATAAGACCTACTGTGATTTTCGGGGAAGGCTGCAATATGAGCCCTACCCCAAAAATAAGCCCTAGCTTAAAGTGGTTGTAAAATCCTAGAATGCACTGTATTACAGTATTATATAATGTAAACTGTGTATGTTTCTGTAATCTATTTGTGACAAATATCTTCAGTATGTTGGGCATATCTGGATGCATCTTGTGTTTTACATAGATGGTCCATTTGATTTTAGATTTTTGATTTATTATTATTTTACCACTCTTTTGGAAAGTCACATAAACATGGAGGACAATGTTTTATGCTACATTGTGCAGTGTACTTTTATGCTATGATCTATTTCTAGGATAATGGTCTTTAACCACTTGCCTACTACCGCCTGTAGATATACGTCTGCAGAATGTACCTGTATTTTGCTTTAAATGTGCTGCGTGCTCGGTGAACCTTGCCCACGGGACCCGCAGACTTGATGTCTGCCGGTGTCCCGCGATTATGTCACGGAGCTGCAGAACAGGGAGATGCCTATGTAAACAAGGCATTTCCCTGTTCTGCCTAGTGACAGGACAGTGATATACTGCTCCCTGTTATCGGTAGCTGTAATCACTATCATGTCACTTGTAGCCCTGCCCACTCACAGTTAGAATTACTCCCTAGGACACACTTAACCTCTTCATCGCCCCATAGTGTTTAACCACTTCCCTGCCAGTGTCATTTACACAATAATCAATGCATTTTTATAGCACTGATTGCTGTATAAATGACAATGGTCCCAAAATAGTGTCAAAAGTGTCTGATGCGTCCGCCATATTGTTGCAGTCGCAATAAAAATCGCTGATCGCCGCCATTACTAATACATTTTGTTTTAGAATAAAAATGCCATAAAACTATCCCCTATTTTGTAGACGCTATACATTTTTCTCAAACCAATCAATATTAGCTAATTGCTATTTTTTTTAACAAAAAATATGTAGAAGACTACATATCGGCCTAAACTGAGAAAGAAATTAGTTTTATATATATATATATATATATATATATATATATATATATATTTGGAAGATATTTATTATAGCAAAAAGTAAAAAATATTGCTTTTTTTTCAAAATTTACGCATTTTTTTGTTTATATCGCAAATCTGGAGGTGATAAAATGCCACCGAAAATTTGTAGGAAAAAAAGGACGTCAATTTTGTTTGGGAACCACGTCGCACGACTGCGCAATTGTCAGTTAAAGCGATGCAGTGCCGAATCGCAAAAAGTGCTCTGGTTAGGAAGGGGGTAAATTCTTTCGGGGTAAATTTTCCCAGGCTGAATTGGTTAATATATATTTGTTGTGTGTTTTTCAATTGCTGTATTCAATATACATTTTTTACCATTCAGATAATAAATACATACCGTATATATTTTTTATTATTGACTCATTTTTTTCTGGTCATATTGAAAATGCCTCATTTAAAGTCCAAATCTGTTTTATAGGATCACTTGTAGGCTGTCAAACAAAACTACTTATATTTACAAAATGTTACCGGTCTATAAAAATAAATATCTGTAAATTTAAAAGTACCAGTATGTGCAATCGGAGAGAAGAAGTGGATAGATAGATAGATAGATAGACAGACAGACAGATATAGATAGAAAAATAGATAAATAGATAATTTCAAGTCATATCTCTACTTTAAAATGATAAAATTTGCTTTCACAAATAGAAACTCACCAAATATACTTGTTACGGGAAAGGTGTCCATCTGGGTTCCAAAATATATAATATTCCAAAATATTATATTATAGCATTATGCATGCTGATAGAATCCTTACGAAACAGGACAAAATATACCCGCACTTTAAAATTATAGGTTGGAAATATTTCTGAATATTCATAAGCTACAATGGATTTTTAAATGGATATGGCAAATGAATCTTCTGACACTGTTAGTGCCCTCTGGAGCGTGAGTCATGGAGTGACTGTTTATAAAGCATGTTCGAGGCAAGGTGCTTGCCCATTTCCAACATTTTTTTTACCTTGATACAGGGTCTGAGAGAGAAAGAGAGCGGGCCATCGAGCAAGAACCATATCCTGCCATGTCCGTCCTTAATGCAGTACCGTTCATGAAACCAATCCACATTCGGTCACCTCGCCAGCAGAGACGACACACACTGCCTGCCAGTGAATTCCGTTGCCTTTCTCCAGAAGACGCAATCAGTGTTTTTGAAATCGAGAGAGAAGGTAAGTGATGTGGAAAAATTGCTGTTTGATAAAAGCAATTTTTTTGCAACCGAATGAAAGTCACCAGCCCTCTGATCAGGGAGCACTGAGAACTGAGCAATCCGTAGTGTTTGATCGCTCAGTTCTCAGTGTTAGAGCCAGCGGGGCACAGATGCAGCATCGAACCGGTAAGTATGATTAAAAAAAACAAAACAAAAAAAAACACTTACTTTTTTTTTAAAGAGGTTGTAAACCTCCATGAGAAAGTTGTACCTATAGGTGAGCCTAGAATAAGGCTTAACAATAGGTACTGAAAATATCTCCTAAATGTGCGCCGTTTAGGAGAAATTTACCGTTTACTGTGCCGATGACATCATGCTCTGAAGGAAAGGCTGCCCATGCTGTTTCTTCAGGCGAGTTTGCCGTGACCGGCAGTGACATCACACGGCTCTGCCAGTCACAGAGTCGGAGTCCATGGTCCTGGAAGGAAGACGGGCAAAGATAGATGCGGCACACAGGCAGAAATTAATTAAAAAATGGGTTACAACAAGATAGATTAACATGTACCAAACATACACATACATTGAAAATGTTACTATTAAGTAACAATTTGCATAATTTGTACCTAAAAGCATGCTTACGTTGTGAAAAAAATACCTGGAGCCAGCCAAGTGCCGGTTCATGCTACAGCGTCATGAAAGTCGGCACGACTTTGTGAGGCAACTTATAGGCAACTTCAAGTCGCCTCCAGGGCAGGCAACTTTGCCAGTGGCCAATCAAACAATAATCAGCTCTGTGGGAGGGAGGGGTTTGCCTGAGAAAACTATTTTCTTTTCCTGTAAAGTTGCTTCAGCTAAGACACTGATCCGACTTTGGAGGCAACTTCCATTGAAATCTATGGGTACAAGTCGCCTTGAAGTAGTACAGGAACCTTTTCTGAAGTCGGAGCGACTTCAGTAGTGTGCACTAAGATGACTCTCATTCACTTTAATGTAATTTCTCATGTCGCGTGACTTGGGGCGACACAATTCGGATCCCAAGTTGCGGTAGAGTAAATGGGCACTTAGAGAATTTGAAAAAATGGCTTCTCTAAATGGTTTCTCTAAATGGATTCTCTAAATCGTAGAGAATATGAATGCTGCTATTTAAATGTTCTAAGTCTGAAAGGTACACCATCAAAATGTATAAACATTTTCACCAGCATTGTAAAAACCTGCAATATTTTATTTCACACTCCCTTAGTAGGGATGAGCCGAACACCCCCCCCCCCCCCCCCGTTCGGTTCGGACCAGAACCTTCGAACGGACCGAACGTTTGCGCGAACATTTAGAACCCTATGGAAGTCTATGGGACTCGAACGTTCAAATTCAAAAGTGCTCATTTTAAAGCCTAATTTGCAAGTTATTGTCGTAAAACGGGTTTGAGAAATCTGGTCTTGCCCTCGGGAACATGTATCAATGTAAAAAGAAGTTTTAAAAACGGTTGTTTTTTCTGGAGCAGTAATTTTAATAATGCTTGAAGTGAAAAAAAAAATCCTTTAAATATCATACCTGCTGGGTGTCTATAGTATGCCTGTGAAGTGGCATGTGTTTAGAACTGTCCCTGCACAAAATGAGATTACTATAAAATAAAAAGTAATTTAAAACTGCTTGCGGCTTAAATGTAATGTCTGGTCCCTGCAATGTGGATGAAAATCATTGAGAAAAATAGCATGGGTTTCCCCCAACTCCCCCCAGGTCAACACAAGCCTCTTTGGCCCTGTATACTTTGAACAGCAGTATACAGGCGTTGCGGCTTAAATGTAATGTCTGGTCCCTGCAATGTGGATGAAAATCATTGAGAAAAATAGCATGGGTTTCCCCCAACTCCCCCCAGGTCATCACAAGCCTCTTTGGCCCTGTATACTTTGAACAGCAGTATACAGGTGTTGCGGCTTAAATGTAATGTCTGGTCCCTGCAATGTGGATGAAAATCATTGAGAAAAATAGCATGGGTTTCCCCCAACTCCCCCCAGGTCATCACAAGCCTCTTTGGCCCTGTATACTTTGAACAGCAGTATACAGGTGTTGCGGCTTAAATGTAATGTCTGGTCCCTGCAATGTGGATGAAAATCATTGAGAAAAATAGCATGGGTTTCCCCCAACTCCCCCCAGGTCATCACAAGCCTCTTTGGCCCTGTATACTTTGAACAGCAGTATACAGGTGGTGCAAACAAGACAGGGACTATAGGTTTAAAATCTTTTTTTAAGCTTTTCTGAAAACATAGAGAAGGGTTATCGCCCCTGTAACATTTGTTTTGCTGTCTGTGTGCATCTGTTCAAAAGATTGCACCTCACTTTCTGTCCCAATAGAAACAGACAGTACACACACCACGTAGCTTTAGGTGCACACTGCAGAGGACACAGACAGTACACCACGTGAAAGTACTTGCAGCAATATACCCTGCCTGCAGTATTAATATGAGCAGATCCCTGACTCTAGGAGTAAATATGAGAAACACCCGCTTTACATTATGTGCACAATGTGCAGAGGACACGGACAGTACACACACCACATAGCTTTAGGTGCACACTGCAGAGGACACAGGCAGTACACCACGTGAGAATACTGCAGCTAGCACAATCACCTGTCTGCCTGTCAGTAAATTAGGAAGAGTGAATCTAGCTAAACTATACAGTGTATAAATATATATACAACACCTGGGATGCATATATATCCTCTACACACTGTAACTAACTGACTAGCCTGCCTACTCTATCTACCTGCAAAAAATTACACTCTCTCTCTGTCTCTCTCTGTTCTCTTTTAACCACCGCAACACACTACACAAGGCCGACCTGCAGGCGGCCTTTTATAGTGTGGGGCGTGTACTAAACCCCCTGAGCCATAATTGGCCAAAGCCACCCTGGCGAACTGTCAAACATACGATGTTCGTGTCGAACGTGAGTTCGACTCAAACACAAAGCTCATTGTTGCAAAGCAATAGAGTTGATTTACTAAAGAAAAATAAACTGTTCACTTAGCCAGGCCATACACGGTTGGAATCTTGGCTGAGATTTGAACCGTGTATGGACAGCCTGAATGTACCAAGTTGATCGATTGATTTGCTTGGGTACAACCAGCATGCCAGGTTTTACCTGCTATATCCGCTAGCAATAATCACTGTCTTTCTTGGCGGGGACAGCTTCCCCCCGCTGGGAGAAGACACTGGCCCGGCAGGAGGAAATTAGCAAATTTCTTTCTTGCAACCCATGAAAGAAACTCTTTCTGTGTATGGCCGACTACACATTGCAAGTTTTTTTTTTCCTTCAACACAGTAGTTAAATTGATTGTTAACCCTTACAGACCACTTTAACCTACAGGTAAGCCTAGATTAAGGCTTACCTGTAGGTGCAACAAATATCTCCTAAACCTACACGGTTTAGGAGATATTTGCAAAAGAACAGCAACGATGTCTACGGCGCAGGAGTGACGTTGTCACGGCTCCGCCCAGTCAGTGTCAGAGCCACGATATGCGGAAGTCACTCCTGGAAAGATGGCACCGACGGAGGAGGGCAATGAGCACCGCTGCGGGGGCTTCGATCTCGGGTAAGTACTTCATAATGAGCTAGTATGCTATCCATACTAGCTCATTATGTCTTTGTCTTGCAGGTTTTTTTATTTTATTTCTCTTTTAATTTAAGGGTTTACTTTACTTTACTTTACAGCAAAAAGCGTCAATCTCTTTTCTCTTTTTTCTAGTAAATCATATATGTTGCTGATACACAGGGGACCAAAGAAACTTGTTTTTTTTTCTTTTAAATATGTGTGATTTTATTTATAATAAACTTTTGATACCTATCTGTCCCTATCTGTACCATTAAAGTCCGGCCAAAATTTTGGGGTTTAGTTATTAATTTTTCTATTTTAACAAATACATTTTTGAATTTGCAGTTATTTCTAAAGATAGTACGGTATATTGGTGTCTTTCAAGTTTTACGCTTCTTAAATGTCCATGTTTCCTTCTGTCTTTCCAGCCTTCATATCTGTGTCTGGGGAATGTCCCCTCCATCTGGATGAAGTCAGGCAATTCCTGACACTGTGCCCGGAGTTGTCACTGGGATGGTTTGAAGAAGGGAGACTTGTGGCATTTATCATCGGGTCCTTATGGGATCAGGACAAGCTCAGCCAGGTAATAGTACTGAGAAGTGTACAGGCTGCTGTGGATTTAATTCTATCTGCCATCTGCATTTACAGAGGGCTTTTAATATCATCATTAAAATCAGAGGGAAGAGCAAAATTACAAAACTGGAGGAAAGAGTCTGTGTCAGTCCATTTGATTGTTAGTCTGCCTTTACTGGATACTCCTTCTGAAAATGCTAGTTGCCTGGCTATCACATTGATTTCATTATGTCAACACTTTGAATTACAGGCTGTGAAAAAAGTATTCAGATTTTTGACTGATCAATATACATATTTCAGGTTAGTGGCTGAGATTCCACTAAGGTCAGGGGTTCTGGAAAACGGTCAGGCAACTAGCATCTTCAAAAAAACATCAGCCCTCTTAGTGTCATAATTCTGCCATGGCAAGTGCACATTAAAGTAGTATTAAATCTCTGCATTGTTTAGCTTAAAGTGGATGTAAACCCAAAAAAAAAAAAAAATGTCACAATGTAGAGTATAAGATTTCCTATCATCTGTGCCCAGTCTTGCCACACAGAGTTAATCCAGCGCTGAGTAATCCTCTTTTAAAATTCAGTGCAAATTAACAGAATTCCAGATAAAAACTTGCCAAATTATAAAGTCCGTTTCTCTGTTATTGCTTTCAGTAACAGGTTATTTACATATCTAGCTTGGACATGTTTATCATAACAAGAGGTGATGCAAAGTTCATTGTATATTACCAGGATGTGTTATGATGTTATATCACCTCATGTTATGATAAACAAAACATAACATATGATAAACATGTCCTAGCTATATTTGTAAATAACCTCTCACTAAAAGCAAGAAGAGAGAAAACTGACTTTTTTTATTTAGGCAGGGTTTTATCTGGAAGGCTGTTCATTTTCACTGAACATAAAAGAGGATTTCTCAGATCTGGATTAACTCTGTGTGTCAAGACTGGGCACAGATGATAGGAAATCTTATACTCTACATTGTGACATCAAAAAAAAAAAATTAAATTTTTTAACGCTATTGTATACTTCTCTCTCAGTGCTTCTTCCCTGAACTTCCAGTCTTCAGAGGAAGGAAATAGACCTCATGCACATTGGGTCTTTTCTAAACACTTGTACTTAGATGTGTCAAGCGCTTGGGCATGTATTCATTTGTTTAATATTGTCTGAGACATTAAAGAGGAAGTAAACGCTCAAACATAAAAAAAAATAACCCTGCAAGAGGAAGTCATAATGAGCTAGTATGCTATGGAGTGGATATGACGTCACTCCCACAGCGGGATTACAGCATTAACCTCCCATTATCCTTCCGAATCTGGACTACTCTAACAGGCTGCTGGCTGGTTTACCTCACTACCAGATCAAACGCCTACAGAAAGTCCAGAATCAAGCGGTAAGGTTAGCTCTGAGGGGCCACTGCCCGACCTCTGGGCACCAGGCAGCCCATTCATTGGCTGCCTGTGGGGCAGTGGATCAGATTCAAGGTTTTAATCTTAGTTTTTAAGGCGTTCAATAAATTAGGTCCTACTTACCTCCAGGCGAAATTCACAAGACATCTCACTGGCCGTTCATAGAGAGCGGCCACCATAGGCGTGCGCACAGGGTGTGCCAGGTGTGCCCAGGCACACCCTAATCACCCTGTGCAAACAGTATCCCCCTACTGACCTGGCACCCCTTCCTTCCCCCCACAGCACTGCTGGCTTCCCTCCTCTCCCACCTGTTGTTGCTGTGGATGTTTTAGGATGAGTGGGGGAAGGGGCCAGTAAATATGCCATTTACAGGGCCCCATCCTTCTCTAAATAAACACTGTGAGTGTCCTGTAGAGTGTGTTTGAGCTTTGGGGTGCACACCCTAATGCCAAAGGCTGCGCACACCTATGGCGGTCACTTAATTTTCGCCTGGAGGTCCCTAAGTTTAGATTAAAAAAATGTGGGGGCAGAGCATTTTCGAGGTTGGGACCTAGAGAGTGGAACCTCCTGCCATTGGCTCTCAGGCAGACCTCAAACCTGCTCAAGTTCCGGAAGGGACTGAAAACCCTTCTGTGGACTGAGGCGGAGTAGATGGCTGTGCGTCAAGGGGTGGAAACTGACAGGGTGACAGGGGTTCTTTTTTTTCTCTGGGCTTTTTTACTGTTTTATCTATTTTTATCTGATTTATGCTATTGCTTTTTAATGTTTTAATGTTTATCTGTTTTAACGAATTTGATGTCTGTGATTTTACTGATGTTATTGTATGTACGGTGAATGGCACCTGGTCCCGTCACTGGGTAGCGTTTTGATACTTATGTGATTTAACACTTAACAAAAATATTCAATAAACAATAATAACAATAATAATTATTCCATTCACAAAAACAGCATGCTCAGTGCTCCTGCGCCGTTGTCTATGGCACACATGCACCTTAGACATCGGTGCAGTCCTTACTGCATATATTTCCTTAACCATGTAGGTAAGGAGATAAATTGTGCATGGACACATAGGTTAACATGGAGGGGAGTTTAGAGGTAGAACAAAAAAAAAAGCTCAAACGCCTGTTAATGCAGCTATGAGCTCAAGTGTGTCTGGAATCAGTCTGTTGGCTTGCATTCTTAGGCTACTGGGCTGTGTGTTTCTATTGACGCACACAGTGAAGGGAGGCTCAAATCTTGTCCCTGCATGTAAGGGTGGCTACACAATTGGCACAGTGTCAACGGTTTCACCAGACAGGAAGTAAGGAAGAATGCCTGCTGTAACAAAGACAAGCAATACAAAACAAAGACAAGCAATATAAAAAATGGTAGCCTTTACCTGTCTACTTAAAGCGGAATTTCACCCTAAATATAAGATCTCCCATGTGATTCAGCATACTGGCGTCAGCGCCGGTATGCTGTTTTTTTTTTTTTTTTTATCCCACACTTACTGTATTATCCTGTAATTTCATTTTTTTCCCCCGCGGTGGATGGCGCCAGTACAGCGCGTCACATCTTCCGAAAATACCCAATATGGACTCGGGTAATCTCGGCGAAAATGCGGCGCCTGCGCTCAGACCTAGGAGCTGACTGCGCAGGCGCCGTATTTCTCCGAGTCCTACGGCTATGGCGCGTCACGCCCTCCGAAATAGGACTCGGAGAAATACGGCGCCTGCGCAGTCAGCTCCTAGGTCTGTGCGCAGGCGCCGCATTTTCGCCGAGATTACCCGAGTCCATATTGGGTATTTTCGGAAGATGTGACGCGCTGTACTGGCGCCGTCCACCGCGGGGGAAAAAAATGAAATTACAGGATAATACAGTAAGTGTGGGATAAAAAAAAAAAAAAAAAACAGCATACTGGCGCTGACGCCAGTATGCTGGATCACATGGGAGATCTTATATTTAGGGTGAAATTCCGCTTTAATATATATATATATATATATATATATATATATATATATATATATTTTCCTTGCATGTGTCCCTGTTGTAGATTTTTCCTCACTTCCAGCCTTGTGAAAACATTGACACGGAGGAGACATCCCAGATAAGCAGCAAACACCTGACAGGGGTTCTAAGCCTTACCCACTTTATTCAAAGCAAAAAAATGGCTGGGTTTTGGTTTATGGATCATGCACCAATCATTGCTTGTAATCTAAATAGTTCATATGTGTTGGAAGCATACATTGGCAAATTTTACAAAATTGACTCTGCAGCAATTGTATATGTTATGTCACTTTTTTAACATAAGTTGATATTTCCTTTAGGCCTCATGCACACTGGATGTTAAAATAATGTTATAAAAATGCCAGTAGCTTTGCAGTGAGTTTTTCAACGTTTTTTAATAGCGTTTATTAGCATTAGCATTTTTTTTGTTGAAGAAATGTTTTTATTTTTTTCAATGGATCAAAAACGTTAAACGCTGGTGAGTGACGTTTTTGAGCGTTTATCAGCGTGTATCGAAGTTTATCAGCGTTAGAGCGTTTTTACAGCTGAAAAACTTCTCTCAGAACCCACTAGTTTTTTTTTTTTTTTTACTGCTCGAAAAAAATGCCACTGCCCAAAACTGTTGATAACAGCCTATGTGTGCATGGACACATAGGATAACATGATGGAGAGTTTATTGACTGTACTGCCAAAAACAGCTGCTGTAAAAATGTCCAAAAACGTCCAGTGTGCATGAGGCCTTAAAATTAGTTCTTCGGTTTTGTTTCCATAATCATTGTTCATTTACACGTGTTCCCTCTTTTTCCCGCAGGATGCCCTCACCCTGCACAAACCCCATGGCTCTTCTGTGCACATTCACGTCCTTGCTGTCCATCGCACATTCCGGCAACAAGGCAAGGGTTCCATCCTTCTGTGGCGTTACCTGCAGTACCTGCGCTGTCTGCCTTTTGCACGGCGGGCCGTGCTCATGTGTGAAGATTTTTTGGTTCCCTTCTACTCCAAATGTGGCTTCAAAGCTGTGGGTCCCTGTGACATTACCGTCGGCCCCCTGGCTTTTATTGAGATGCAATGTCCGGTCAGAGGTCACGCCTTTATGCGCAGAAATAGTGGATGCTAGCCCCTTTCATTGCAAACTCTAATGTTATTAATTCCTTTGCTTATCAAATGTTGCGACACATTGCAGGGCAATACAATTCAACCTCTGTGCTACCAAAGGGATTAATAAACTCACTGCAGGGGCTAACCTTAGCGGACTATTCATCAAAAGGTTAAGACCATAAGGCAGTGATGGCGAACCTTGGCACCCCAGATGTTTTGGAACTACATTTCCCATGATGCACATGCACTCTGCAGTGTAGTTGAGCATCATGGGAAATGTAGTTCCAAAACATCTGGGGTGCCAAGGCTCGCCATCACTTCCATAAGTTATGATAACCTAAAATCTGTTTTATTTTTTTGGAATTTTCTTAAGCACACCGTTTGTTGCCAGAAGATTCTGCTAGTAACAGGATATGTTGCAGGATAACAAGGCTAAGCTGCTGTCTTGCAATTAGCAGCAGTGCTGTCAGCCTGCGATGCGCACTCCTATATTAGGTAGTTGGGCTTCTTATCTTATATAAGGCAGTGTCTTAGACCCCATACACACTATTAGATTTTCTGCAGATTTTTGTCTTCAGATTTACCAAATCCATGTAGTTCAAGGGCCTGCCTGATTGCATACAAATTTTAACTCCTATGCCTTGTACACACGACCGGTTTTCATTTTTATATTGGTCATGAAAACCGGTCGTGTGTATGCTCCCTAGCAGTTTTCTCGGCGAAAAAACTGCCCACAAAAAAAGATGGAACCAGCTCTATTTTTTCTTGTCGTGTTTCCCATCAGTCACGAAAAACAGTCGTATGTATGCCTTTCCGAGGGGGAAAAAAAACATGCATGGTCAGAATCAAGTATGAGACGGGAGCGCTCGTTCTGGTAAATTTAGCTTTTGTAATGGAGATATCACATTCATCACTGTAACGGACTGAAAAGCCCGAAAACTGAAAAGCGCGAATCAAAACTTTTACTAACACAAGGATCAGCAAAAGCAGCCCAAAGGGTGGCGCCATTTGAAAGGAACTTTCCCTTTATAATCCTGTCATTCGTGTTGTACGTCACCGCGTTTTGGTCGAAAGTTTTTTTTCATGAACGTATGTATGCAAGTCAGGCTGGAGAGGAATCACGTCGGGAAAAACTTGGTCGTGTGTACGAGGCATTAAGGTTATATAGTTTTGGTAAATCTGAAGACAAAAATCTGCAGAAAATCGAATAGTGTGTGTGTGTGGGGCCTAAGTTGTCAGCCTGCAACAGAAAGTCCTGGTAATGCAGATTCACAAAGAACTATTTGCTTAAAGGGGTTGTAAAGGTTAATTTTTTATTTTCTAAATAGATTCCTTTAAAGTGGATGTACACCCCCCAAAATTATGATAAACATAACATAGCATATGATAAACATGTCCAAGCAAGATATGTAAATAACCTGTCACTCAAAGCAAGAGGAGAGAAACTGACTTTTTATTTAGACAGGTTTTTATCTGGAATTCTGTTAATTTTCACTGAACAATAAAAGAGGATTGATCCGAGCTGGATTAACTCTGTGTGGCAAGACTGGGCACAGATGATAGGAAATCTTACACTCTACATTGTGACATCAAAAAAATATTTGTTTGGGTTTACATCCACTTTAAGCTAGTGCATTGTTGGTTCACTTACCTTTTCCTTCAAAATTCCTTCTAAATGTTTTTTTTTCTTTGAATTTCTCACTTTCTGTTTCCCCTAAGTAAGCTTTCCACCATCATACGAGCGGTGGAAAGTCAG
Organism: Rana kukunoris; assembly: GCA_029574335.1. NCBI lineage: Eukaryota > Metazoa > Chordata > Amphibia > Anura > Ranidae > Rana > Rana kukunoris. The sequence goes on from CM056060.1 coordinate 102,367,612, forward strand.
TCAAAACAGCTTACTGAGGAGGAACAGGAAGTGAGAAATTCAGACAAAGAAAAAAACAATGCACTAGCTTAAAAGGAACCTATTTAGAAAATAAAATTATGGCTTTACATATGCTTTCCTTTAATAAGGAAACTTACATTGGTTGAGTTTGTTGATGGGAAATAAAGCCCCTGTGTATCTCTTGTAAAAAAAAAAAACATCTCTCTCCTCTTCCCAATTTCATTGTACAAATCCCTATAAATTCACTGTCACAATAAATATGTATTTTTGTTTGTTTTTTTGGCTTTTCTGTGTCATTATTATTTAAAGCTTTTATCCAAGATACAACTAACATGTTATGCCAGCAGCAGCAATGCCACACATCGAGATGCAAAATAATATTTTTCCATTATTAAAAAATCCAGCTGGAAGAGGTTTTATTCTGACATGTTATTTTACATAATGTTTTGCATCTCGGTGTGCAGCGTTCCTGTTACTGGTGCAATTGGTTGCTTTGGAGGAGACGAGCCAAGCCCGCACCTGAGATGTGATTGTGGAGTGTGGAGCCTGATCTCACCTGGAATGGCATATGAAATATTAGAAATTGTATTATGGTTCAATAAACGGGCTAAAAGATACAATTCAAATGTTAGCATATCAGAATAAGAATGTAAAAAGAACAGTTTCATCCAGTGAGATTTGAAAATTACAATTGCGTGGTTGTCCATAAAATGTTTTAATCATTTGTACCCTGATTGAAAAAGCTTGAAACTTGAATCGAAAAGATAAATAAAAAACAGCCACACTCCAATTAGCTCTTCTTGCAGTATTTTTAACCACTTGCCACTCTGGTTATTTCTGCCACTTCGCTCCTACATGTAAATATATATATATATTTTTTTGCTAGAAAAATTACTTAGAACCCCCAAACATTATACAGTGAGGGAAAAAAGTATTTGATCCCCTGCTAATTTTGTATGTTTGCCCACTGACAAAGAAATTATCAGTCTATAATTTTAATGGTAGGTTTATTTTAACAGTGAAGCCCTGTACACACGGGCAAGAATCTCGTCAGGAAAAAACATTGTTTTTCCCGACGAGATTCTTGGCAAGAATCTCTTGCCGCCCGAGTGTACAGACACTCCTCTCAAAAGATCTGCGGTTCTCTTGAGAGGAAAGAACGCGTTGACGTAATCGTCATTGCCGTCGTCGCCATCTTGCTGCACCCTACCTATGCCTAGGAAGCTGCCGCACATGCGTCTAAGTCATTTCGAGCATGCGCGGATTTCCACGACGACCAGGTAAGTATGCACACTCTCGGGTTTCTCGGCAAGAAAACTGCCAAGAATCTCACGACGAGAAAAAAGAGAACATGTTCTCTATTTTTCTTGTCTAGATTCTGGGCAGTTTTCTTGTCGAGAAACCTGAAAGCCTCGTACACACGCTCGGTTTACTCGGCAAGAAAGCTCTGCCAGCAGTTTTCTTGCTGGTTCTTGCCCAGTAAACCGAGCGTGTGTACGAGGCTTGAGAGACAGAATAACAACAAAAATGTCCAGAAAAACTAATTTCAAAAAAGTTATAAATTAATTTGCATTTTAATGAGTGAAATAAGTATTTGATCCCCTATCAATCAGCAAGATTTCTGTTTCCCAGGTGTCTTCCATACAGGTAACGAGAAGAGATTAGGAGCACTCTCTTAGGGTCCTTTCACACGGAGTGGACCGTTTTTCGGTCCGCTCTGTGTGTCCGTCGGCTCAGCGGGGAGTCTCCGCTGAGCTGTCGGGCGGACAGGGCGGTCCCCACACACTATGCAGGGACCGCCCGGTGGTCCCCGCACACTATGCAGGGACCGCCCTGTCTCTCCTCCGCTATCCCCTATGGGGAATCGGATGGAAACGCACCGTCTGTCCATTTGCATCCGATCCGCCGGACAGAAGAAAAATAGGACATTCTTCCGTCCGAAAAAAACGGATGCGGATCTTGCGGACGTTAGCGGATGCATCATCTGCTAACGGATCCGCTCCCATAGGAGCCCATTACAAGTCCGTAAACGGACTTGTAATGAGCGGACGAATGGAGCGGACATGTGAAAGGACCCTTAAAGGGAGTACTCTTAATCTAAGCTTGTTACCGGTATAAAAGACACCTGTGCACAGAAGCAATAAATCAGATTCCAATCTCTCCACCATAACCAAGATCAAAGAGCTGACCAAGGATGTCAGGGACAAGATTTTAGACCTACACAAGGCTGGAATGGGCTGCAAGACCATCGCCAAGCAGCTTGGTATGAGGGTGATATCAGTCGGTGCGATTATTCGCAAATGGAAGAAACACAAAATAACTGTCAATCTCCCTCAGTTTGGGGCTCCATGCAAGATCTCACCACATTCAATGATCATGAGAATGGTGAGGAATCAACCCATAACTACACAGGAAAATCTTGTTTTGATTTTATGGCAGCTGGAACATCTGAATGATTCAGAGGAGATTTGGGTGAAAGTCAGGGCCGATCCTAGACGGGGTGCAACGGGTGCAGTGCACCCAGGCGCCACAGAGGTGGAGGCGCTCAAGCGCCAGAGTGCTCCCATCCCTCTCCCTCCTCCTCCATGTCGGGGTCCAGTGGCGCTCTCTCCGCTGGTCACCACCTCCGCCACTGTTTGCTGGCTAGCTGCCTAAGTCTGTTCCCCTTCATCCTGTCAGTGATCGGAGCGGCAAACTGTATCTGTTTGGAGGGCACAGCGCAGCATTTAGTGCCAGTGTCACTCGCACTCCAGCTGTTTTGTTGCTGCTCAGGGATGGACATTGGCTGCACGGTGATTGAAGGTGTAATGTGCGGTGGCAGGGGCTGGGTTGTTGTGGTAGTCCCGCCTGAGCGCCTTTGCCTCACTATGTGAGTCACCGCCGTCATCCTCTCCTCCTCCGCGCCAGACTGGATCTCCCTTTTCCCCCTTTGTGGCAGACAGTCTGGGACTGTAAGGAGGTCAGTAAGATTTATCCTGTTTGCAAAACCTGGAGAGGAACTTCCGAACTCTATACTTTATTGCATTTTCCTCTGTTTTTATGCATTGATTGATTACAATCATAGACTTTTACATGTAAAATAAACTCAATAACTTTTACTTTTAAGTGTATTGTGTTTGTTGATATTGAGATCGTCTATTTTTCTCTATTCCCAGTGGTAAACAGCTTTAGCAATTGTCTCCACTTCCCTCCTTTACCCCCACCTGTCCCCCCACTTATTCCGCAATGTCCCTCTGTCCCCCCAATGCTTCTCCTGTCCCCCAACTTATCCGCAATGTCCCTCTGTCCCCCCAATGCTTCTCCTGTCCCCCCCCCACTTATCCGCAATGTCCCTCTGTCCCCCCAATGCTTCTCCTGTCCCCCCACTTATCTGCAATGTCCCTTCTGTCCCCCCAATGCTTCTCCTGTCCCCCCCACTTATCCGCAATGTCCCTCTGTCCCCCCAATGCTTCTTCTGTCCCCCCACTTATCCGCAATATCCCTCTGTCCCCCCAATGCTTCTCCTGTTCCCCCCACTTATCCACAATGTCCCTTCTGTCCCCCCACTTATCCGCAATGTCCCTTCTGTCCCCCCACTTATCCGCAATGTCCCCCAATGCTCCTCCTGTCCTCCCACTTATCTACAATGTTCCTCCTGTTCCCCAATGCTCCTCCTGTCCCCCCAATTATCCCCAATGTTCCTCCTGTCCCTCCAATGTCCCTACTGGCCCCCTAATGTTCCTCCTGTCCCCCCTACTTATCCTCAATGTCCCTCCTGCCCTCTCAATGTTCCTTCTGGCCCCCCCACTTATCCCCAATGCTCCTCCTGGCGCCCCACTTATCCGCAATGTGCCTCCTGTCCCCCTACTTATCCCCAATGTTCCTCCTGTCCCAATGTCCCTACTGGCCCCCTAATGTTCCTCCTGTCCCCCCACTTATCCCAAATGTTTCTCCTGTCCCCCCAATGTTCCTCATGTCCCCCAATATTCCGCCTGACCTCCCACTTATCCCCAGTGTCCCTTCCAATGTTCCTCCTGTTCCTCCAATATTCCTCCTATCCTCCCACTTATCCTCAATGTCCCTCCTGTCCCCCCCACTTATCCACAGTGTCCCTCCCATCCTCCCAATGTTCCTCCTGCACCCCCCCCATTTATACCCATTATCCCACTTATCCTAAATGTCCAGCCACATCCCCCACTTATCCCAAATGTTCTCCTTGCCCCACTTATCCCCACTGTCCCTCCTGTCCCACCACTTATGCCAAATGTTTCTCCTATCCTCCCATGTCTCCCTAATATCCCCCACTTATCCCAAGGTGTCCCCCCTCTCCTCCCACTTATCCCAAACATCCTCCCACTTAGCACATATTGTTCCAACTCTTCCCCAAGTTAGACATTAGCACATTGCCAACCCCCCCATTTAACACCAATGCCCATGTCAAGGATTCTAAATAGACCAGTACTGTGTGCCTACACAGAGGAGACCAGCACTGTATGCAGTGAAATAAAAAGGTGTTTATTTACAAAAACAGGTGAAGACAACCAGTGCACATATAACAACAAAGCCTATATATAAGTCAAGGGGGAATGCCGAAATCATAAACAAAAGCCAAGCCGAGGTCATATACCAGGAGATCACAGAAGATGGGTGAGGACGGACACAACGGAGCAGGGAGCGGATGGATGGACAGGAATCCAGGGGGAACAGGATCCAAGGTAACGGGGAGGGCAGGAAGGGCAGTCCAGGATAAGGATCGGTTCCAGAAAGCAGGCTCAGGGTCAGAGTAACAGGCTCAGGATCAAGGTTGTAGACTGATACCAGGGCGAGTTCTGCTTGAACTTGCCGGGTATAAATAGAGGCGTGCTGATTGCATTCAGGTCACACCTGAATGCAGGAAAGGCTGTGTGCTCCAAATTACCAAGAACCCCCCGCTGGTGGAGGCCAGTACTGCAGCCAAAATAATAGGCAGATTTACCAACAGGGGGGACCATTCCTGACAGTATCCCCCCTCAAAGGAGCGGCCTCCGGACGCTTCAACCAGCTGTTGCTGGGGAAGGCTCATGGTGTCCTCGAGCTGGGCAGCGGGCTCCGAGTCATCGAGCTGGTCAGCAGACGAAGGCTCTGGGTCAACAAGCTGGGCAGAGGGCATAGGCTCTGGGTCCTCGAGCTGGGCAGCGGGCTCCGAGTCATCGAGCTGGGCAGCGGATGAAGGCTCCGGGTCATCGAGCTGGGCAGCGGACGAAGGCTCCGGGTCATCGAGCTGGGCAGCGGACGAAGGCTCCGGGTCATCGAGCTGGGCAGCGGACGAAGGCTCCGGGTCATCGAGCTGGGCAGCGGACGAAGGCTCCAGGTCATCAAGCTGGGCAGTGGACGAAGGCTCCAGGTCATCAAGCTGGGCAGCGGACGAAGGCTCCGGGTCATCGAGCTGGGCAGAGCGCATAGGCTCTGGGTCCTCGAGCGGGGCAGCGGGCTCCGGGTCATGGAGCTGGGCAGCGGACAAAGGCTCCGGGTCATCAGGAACTGGAAGTCATCAGGCTGGGCAGCAGACTGGAAGTCATCAGGCTGGGCAGCGGACTGGAAGTCATCAGGCTGGGCAGCGGACTGGAAGTCATCAGGCTGGGCAGCGGACTGGAAGTCATCAGGCTGGGCAGCGGACTGGAAGTCATCAGGCTGGGCAGCAGACTGGAAGTCATCAGGCTGGGCAGCAGACTGGAAGTCATCAGGCTGGGCAGCGGACTGGAAGTCATCAGACTGGCAGGCTGGCACAGGAACATCAGGCTGGCAGGCTGGCACAGGAACATCAGACTGGCAGGCCGGCACAGGAACATCAGGCTGGCAGGCCGGCACAGGAACATCAGGCTGGCAGGCTGGCACAGGAACATCAGGCTGGCAGGCTGGCACAGGAACATCAGGCTGGGAGGCTGGCACTGGAACAGGTAGAGCAGTTGGCACAGGGTTGAAAGGTTGAGCAACTGGCACTGAAACAGGCAGGATAGCCGACACCGGAACAGGCAGAGCAGCTGGCACTGGAACGGGCAGAGCAGCTGGCACAGGCAGAGCGGCTGGCACAGGCTGGGCGCCTGGCACTGGAACAGGTAGAGCAGCTGGCACTGGAACAGGCAGAGCAGCTGGCACAGGCAGAGCGGCTGGCACAGGCTGGGCGGCTGGCACTGGAACAGGTAGAGCAGCTGGCACAGGCAGAGCATAGGCTCTGGGTCCTCGAGCTGGGCAGCGGGCTCCGAGTCATCGAGCTGGGCAGCGGATGAAGGCTCCGGGTCATCGAGCTGGGCAGCGGACGAAGGCTCCGGGTCATCGAGCTGGGCAGCGGACGAAGGCTCCGGGTCATCGAGCTGGGCAGCGGACGAAGGCTCCGGGTCATCGAGCTGGGCAGCGGACGAAGGCTCCAGGTCATCAAGCTGGGCAGCGGACGAAGGCTCCGGGTCATCGAGCTGGGCAGAGCGCATAGGCTCTGGGTCCTCGAGTGGGGCAGCGGGCTCCGGGTCATGGAGCTGGGCAGCGGACAAAGGCTCCGGGTCATCAGGAACTGGAAGTCATCAGGCTGGGCAGCAGACTGGAAGTCATCAGGCTGGACAGCGGACTGGAAGTCATCAGGCTGGGCAGCGGACTGGAAGTCATCAGGCTGGGCAGCGGACTGGAAGTCATCAGGCTGGGCAGCGGACTGGAAGTCATCAGGCTGGGCAGCGGACTGGAAGTCATCAGGCTGGGCAGCAGACTGGAAGTCATCAGGCTGGGCAGCAGACTGGAAGTCATCAGGCTGGGCAGCGGACTGGAAGTCATCAGACTGGCAGGCTGGCACAGGAACATCAGGCTGGCAGGCTGGCACAGGAACATCAGACTGGCAGGCCGGCACAGGAACATCAGGCTGGCAGGCCGGCACAGGAACATCAGGCTGGCAGGCTGGCACAGGAACATCAGGCTGGCAGGCTGGCACAGGAACATCAGGCTGGGAGGCTGGCACTGGAACAGGTAGAGCAGTTGGCACAGGGTTGAAAGGTTGAGCAACTGGCACTGAAACAGGCAGGATAGCCGACACCGGAACAGGCAGAGCAGCTGGCACTGGAACGGGCAGAGCAGCTGGCACAGGCAGAGCGGCTGGAACAGGCTGGGCGGCTGGCACTGGAACAGGTAGAGCAGCTGGCACTGGAACAGGCAGAGCAGCTGGCACAGGCAGAGCGGCTGGCACAGGCTGGGCGGCTGGCACTGGAACAGGTAGAGCAGCTGGCACAGGCAGAGCATAGGCTCTGGGTCCTCGAGCTGGGCAGCGGGCTCCGAGTCATCGAGCTGGGCAGCGGATGAAGGCTCCGGGTCATCGAGCTGGGCAGCGGACGAAGGCTCCGGGTCATCGAGCTGGGCAGCGGACGAAGGCTCCGGGTCATCGAGCTGGGCAGCGGACGAAGGCTCCGGGTCATCGAGCTGGGCAGCGGACGAAGGCTCCAGGTCATCAAGCTGGGCAGCGGACGAAGGCTCCGGGTCATCGAGCTGGGCAGAGCGCATAGGCTCTGGGTCCTCGAGTGGGGCAGCGGGCTCCGGGTCATGGAGCTGGGCAGCGGACAAAGGCTCCGGGTCATCAGGAACTGGAAGTCATCAGGCTGGGCAGCAGACTGGAAGTCATCAGGCTGGACAGCGGACTGGAAGTCATCAGGCTGGGCAGCGGACTGGAAGTCATCAGGCTGGGCAGCGGACTGGAAGTCATCAGGCTGGGCAGCGGACTGGAAGTCATCAGGCTGGGCAGCGGACTGGAAGTCATCAGGCTGGGCAGCAGACTGGAAGTCATCAGGCTGGGCAGCAGACTGGAAGTCATCAGGCTGGGCAGCGGACTGGAAGTCATCAGACTGGCAGGCTGGCACAGGAACATCAGGCTGGCAGGCTGGCACAGGAACATCAGACTGGCAGGCCGGCACAGGAACATCAGGCTGGCAGGCCGGCACAGGAACATCAGGCTGGCAGGCTGGCACAGGAACATCAGGCTGGCAGGCTGGCACAGGAACATCAGGCTGGGAGGCTGGCACTGGAACAGGTAGAGCAGTTGGCACAGGGTTGAAAGGTTGAGCAACTGGCACTGAAACAGGCAGGATAGCCGACACCGGAACAGGCAGAGCAGCTGGCACTGGAACGGGCAGAGCAGCTGGCACAGGCAGAGCGGCTGGAACAGGCTGGGCGGCTGGCACTGGAACAGGTAGAGCAGCTGGCACTGGAACAGGCAGAGCAGCTGGCACAGGCAGAGCGGCTGGCACAGGCTGGGCGGCTGGCACTGGAACAGGTAGATCAGCTGGCACAGGCAGAGCAGCTGGCACAGGAACAAGCTGGGAGACTGGCACTGGAACAGGTTGAACAGATGGCACTGGAACAGATGGCACTGGGACAGGTTGAGCAGAGGGCACTGGGACAGGCTGAGCAGAGGGCACTGGGACAGGTTGAGCAGAGGGCACTGAGACAGGCTGGGTAACTGGCACGATGGTATGGGTTGGGAAGTACTTCCGTTTCTTTTTAGACTTAGTCACTGCAGGTTTGTTAACAGAAGTGATGTATGAAGAGGATGGAATCAAGTAGGAGGAAGGGTTGGAATATGGCAGAGACACAGGGATGGTGACTGGAGGAGGGTTTTGTGGAGTTGTTACAGGTGGATTAAAGGCAGGGGAGGTACAATTAGTAGAAACTGGGTAGAAATATTTGGTAGGATGCGGAATTATCTGGACTGGGGTTGCCATAGGTGATGGACAGATGGATCCTTGGGAAGGCAGGTGGTTAATAGCAGGGCTGGAATGGACTGGCTTGGCTGGGTTTAGGAGATCTGACCATGCTTGCAGCACAGGTTGAACAAAGGCTGGTTCACACACACCCTGTCTAATCAGAGACTGCACTGAACTAATGCAGTCGGATAACTTCTGCTGGGAACAAGAGCAATAGTGTTCATCAAAGGAGGCTGGATCATCCTCCATCAACCATACTAGGGATTCAGCTTGGTCAGGACTGAAGGGGGGAGAGAAGTCGTCACTACCATCAGGAATAACAGACGGAGCCAATTCAACACATAACTGAATTAATGAGTGAATATCGTCAAAAGACATATAACCCTGATCCACCAAAGAATGAGCTGATCGGATGGTTTCCATCAGCTGGTCCCTTGTCCACCCCTCAAAAACCTGGTGACAATACTCCCCATCCTCCTCTGCCAGCAGGGAAAAGTAACAGATTTCATTGCAATCCATGCTTCAGAAAAACGCACCACAACAGGGTGGTTACTTAATGCAAGCACGTCTGGTCTAGGATGGCCCTGGTATACTGTCAAGGATTCTAAATAGACTAGTACTGTGTGCCTACACAGAGGAGACCAACACTGTATGCAGTGAAATAAAAGGTGTTTATTTACAAAAACAGGTGAAGACAACCAGTGCACATATAACAACAAAGCCTATATATAAGTCAAGGGGGAATGCCGAAATCATAAACAAAAGCCAGGCCGAGGTCCTATACCAGGAGATCACAGAAGATGGGTGAGGACGGACACAACGGAGCAGGGAGCGGATGGATGGACAGGAATCCAGGGGGAACAGGATCCAAGGTAAAGGGGAGAGCAGGAAGGGCAGTCCAGGATAAGGATCGGTTCCAGAAAGCAGGCTCAGGGTCAGAGTAACAGGCTCAGGATCAAGGTTGTAGACTGATACCAGGGCGAGTTCTGCTTTAACTTGCCGGGTATAAATAGAGGCGTGCTGATTGCATTCAGGTCACACCTGAACGCAGGAAAGGCTGTGTGCTCCAAATTACCAAGAACCCCCCCGCTGGTGGAGGCCAGTACTGCAGCCAAAATAATAGGCAGATTTACCAGCAGGGGGGACCATTCCTGACAGCCCAATGCAGTCTCTGACCATCTCATTATATCTGCACTCTCTGACTGTCTCTTTCATCATGTTTGCAGTCTTTGACCTTCTCCTGTACCATGTCTTGGTACTCTTTCTAGCAGACTCTCTAACAGAATCCCCCTCTGTGTGAATCAGAGAGACTCCATCCAGGTCTCATTAGTGAACACTCTTCCTATATTTTCTTTATTGTTAAGAGATCATGTAAGGATCCCAGGGTAACGAAGACTTTGTGGGGGAGCATCTCTGTGTTTGAGTCGTTGCCATTAAAACATGTGTAGAGGGGAGGAGTTTGTAAGATGACCACGCCCATGTGGGGGCACCAGAAATATTTCTGCACCCAGGCGCCTGTGACCCTAGGATCGGCCCTGGTGAAAGTGTTGTAGTCAGATGGGACCAAAATCAAGCTCTTTGGCATCAACTCAACTTGTCGTGTTTGGAGATGGATTAATAATTCCTATGACCCTAAGAACACCATTCCCACTGTCAAACATAGAAGTGGAAACATTATGCTTTGGAAGTGTTTTTCGGCTAAGGGGACAGGACAACTTTACTGCATTAAAGGGACGATGGACAGGGCCATGTACCGTCAACTCTTGGGTGAGAACCTCCCTCCCTCCCTCAGCCAGGGCATTAAAAAAGGGTCGTGGATAGGTATTGGAGCATGACAATGACTCAAAACACACGGCCAAGGCAACATAGGAGTGGCTCAAGAAGAAGCTCCTGGAGTTGCCCCAGCAAATCCCATTAAAAAATATGTGGAGGGGGCTAAAGGTTGGAGTAACCAAATGTCAGCCTTAAAACCGTAATGACTTGGAGAGAATCTGCAAAGAGGAGTGGGACAAAATTACTCCTGTAGAAGAGAATTGGAGATAAGAAATTTGGACTTTATAGGCACACAGGTAGGCCATGTAAAATAATCCAAGATTTTAATTGAATAGTGTTAAGAACATTATACATAGACACATATAAAAAACATTATTTTGTTGAATAGCCACATAAACTCTGATAAGACCTCCAGGATGTACAAACTATAGTATAAACTCAAATGGTGCAGTGATGGAATACACAATAACAGACACCAGTTGGAACTATCGACGTGGAGTGCCTATAAATTCCAACTTTCTTGGCTCCAATTCTCTCCTATATATTGTCGGGACGTTGGCACACTACTACCGGCGTATCCACAGAGTCACCCTGTGAGGATATACTTTAAAATCATATACCTTCCAAAATTCCTCCTGAGATGTGTGAAAATCCTGTGGCCAACTACAAGAAAAGTCTGACCTCTGTGATTGCCAACAAGAGTTTTGCAACCAAGTACTAAGACCTGTTTTTTTCAAAGGGGTCAATGTGTTTTTCTGGATTTTTTGGTTGTTATTCTGTCTCTCACTGTTGAAAGAAATTATAGACTGATCATTTCTTTTATCAATGGGCAAACGTACAAAATCAGCAGGGGATCAAATACTTTTTTCCCTCACCCTATGTATAGTTTTTTTTTAGCAGAGACCCTATAGAATAAAATGTTGGGTGTTGTAATTTTTTGGCACACAGTATTTGCACGGTGTTTTTTCAAACACAATCTTTTTGGAATAAAACACTTTCATGAATAAAAAAAAGAAAAACACTAAAGTTAGCCCAATGTTTTTGTACAATGTAAAAGATGATGTTATGCTGAGTAAATATATACCTAACATGTCACACTTTAAAATTACATCTGCCTGTGGAATGGCTGCAAACTATAAAAGAAGCTTTAAGACCCCATACACATTATACAACTTTTGTTGTCAGATTTGCTTTAGATTTGCCAAAACCATGTAGTGCAAGGATAAAAAACAAAGCTCGAGGGCTGAAGTTGTGCTAGATCAAAGCGATGAATAAATAAAAACAGCAAAGCCACGATATCCTCCTCGGCTACACTTCACTTCCTGGTTCGTTTAATCTACTTCCTGAAAATAATAACGTGATGACATCAACGTCGCAGGCTCCACCCTACACGTTTCGTCACAATAGGATATATATTCATCGCCTTGATTTTACTGCTTCATTGTAAGTGCAATTCTTTTTTATTAAATTCAACTATATTTAAAGAATATTCTGAACTATGGAAGTTTCCCTTTTTCTGTTCTTGAGTACACTTAGTATCTAGCGGCTGTTCCAGGGCCTGGGTCCATGATGGTAGGGACCTGGAGATGATGGAAAACATAGGATAACAAAGGAGTACTAGCAAGTGATAAGATGAGAAAGAGAGAAGAAAGGGGTGAACATGGTTGTGTGGATCCTGGGAAAGGCAGCAGTGGGAGGGGGGTGGGGGTGCCACCCAGAGAAGTAATCAAGCCGCTAATTAGACACTTAGATCACTTCTGCAAAAAAGAGAATTACCGGCTAAAAAGATACCGGGATGATGCCTGTAGGTGCATCATATGTCTATGTACTTACAATTGGGCATCAAGTGGTTAATAATCAGTAAATTGACTGCATAGAGTGACATCTCCCATCCGTAAGCCAACCTTCCTTGACACATTTCACTACTCTTGGATTGTTCACAAGGATATGTGGTTGAAAAAGGTTATGGAGGCTCTGACTGGCAGCTCATGGACGGAAAGAGAACTCTATAACACACTTTTGGGATGTTGCTTTTAAGAAAAGTTCTCTGGGTAGCTGTATATTGCAAGCTGCCAAATTCTTAATGCGCAACTTATTTAGAACACTGCGAGCAGGCAGGGATGTGCAGTGTCTCTTCTGCAATAAAATGCATCTAAGTGCCTGCTCGCAGTTTTCTGTGGCATGTAAACTGAGCCATGTATGCGCAGCTCAGCTTAAATTGCTGGCACTGTCCCTCTGTGCCGGAATGGCTGCCTCCTGCACATGCACAGAAGTTACATCACCTCATTCCAACCAATGGAGATGCCTAAAGACACCAGTAGTCAGCAAGAGTCTTACAGAAAAAATATTCCAGTGTCTGTTAAAAAAATAAAGCCCTTTCTCATTCTCAGTAGGCTTAGCTTTCAGGTGTCTGCACAGGGAAACAGTTTATTCTTTTAAGTCACTGTGCAAATATTTTCGACCATTTCTAAAAATGAACATAACAAGTGTCCCATTGTGTGCGAGCTGATTTGAGGAAAGGCACTCACCCCCCCCCCCCCACCACAGGCAGAGGAACTGAGAAACTTGCAGAGATGTTCTGTGAATAGACCAACTCTCTGCTTATCTGTCTCTAAGTTACCTCCCCGAGCCACAAATTTCCAGCTGCTTTGATCTCCTGTGTCGGAGAGCTTATCAGAAGTTATCATGCTGATAAGAGAGGAACAAAGCAACAGAAAGACATGAGACTTAGGGCTTTGGAAAGCGATAAATAATCACTCCAGATATATGTACCCAGGTCAGATTTCATGAATGGGGTTTACATTCACTTTAATTTACAAAATATCAGCAATGGTGAGATGAATGGACTTCCGCACATATCACACCATCTCTATCGGTACAAGGGAGCCAGATGGCTGAAGATGTCAGTGGCTGTTGGGGAGCTCCAGGACACTGCAGCGCTGGAGAGAAGGTGAGTATAGTTGCACTTTAAAATGCATGTAAACCCACTCTCATCCTTTCTAAACTAATGCCATAGTGCTGATCTATAAGGGTATAGATGACTCCTGCATGTATCCTTACCTGTCAAATGTCTCCCCTCTGTTTGTTAAAGAACGGAAAAACTGCAGATTCTGTGGGTGGATCTGTTGTCTGGAGCTCTGTGGGTGGAGTCGTGATGTAAGTAGACCCCCCGCCCACCTTTACACTCCCCTTGTCAACATGCATTTGTTCCTGTGTATTCCTTTCTGCTATGATCACCAACATCCAGTCAAATCCAGAAAAGTAACCACATGACTTCAGAAAAGGAGTGGGGGTGGGAATTAAAAAATAATGCCTGAACTGATGGCGACCACGATCCACCCCTCCCCTGAGGTGGCTCTCTTATCTATACTCCCTGGCTCGTTCAAGTCCGTTAAAAATGATGTGTTGTGACACTTTCTGGCGGCGGCCAGGGTGGTGATCCCCCGTCACTGGAGACGCCTAACCTTGGGGACTGGGCTATTGAGGTAGACCGCATAAGGGACCTTGAACGTCTGTTGGCGGAAGAGTGCGATAAAAGCGAACAATTCTCTCCCATCTGGACTTCGTGGTCTATGTTCCGATAATCTTCTGAGTTTATTTCCTGGGCTGGAGGTGGCCTGGATGATGTCGCCCTGGTGCCATGATGGAGTGATACTTGCCCCCCAATTCTTGCCCCATTATCTCTTCCCCTTTTTGTCTGCCTCTGCTTCTTTTCTTTCTCTCGTTGTCTGATTACATTCTTAGAAATCCATTAGTCCACATACATGTCTTTGTCCTGCCGAATGTTACTGATTCGCTTTCTGACCCCATATGTTATTCTTTAATTATTTTCTTTTTTTTTCTTTTCCCATACGGCTCAATATGCACTCCCATATACTGCACCGTATGCGTGGCAGCACTGTTCCCTTACCTGTAGTGTGGTTGAGAGCTACAACAGCCAGATCTTCCCCTTTTTTTGTTTGTGTTTTGTCTACAGGGATTGCTACCACTAACGGCGGTATGGTGGTCCTCGTACTCGTGCTATTTCTCTCATCTCTATGTAACATAGACATGTTTATGTTCTGTCATTCACGGTACCTATTGTTGATATATTCGATTTTGCTGTTTGTAATGTTTGAGACGATATTTGTCTTTCTGCTTCTCTTTTCTTTTCTAATACAGTAAAATAAGATTGAATTAAAAATAATGCCTGTCTCCAGGCTAGTGCATGAGATATGTAAATAACCTGTCATTCACAGCAAAGGGGCTGTGAAGGTTTTTTTTTTTAAGGTTTTTCTCTGTAAGTCCGTAATGCAGATTCACAAATAACTATTTGCTTAAAGGGGTTGTAAAGGTTCATTTTTTATTTTCTAAATAGATTCCTTTAAAGTGGATGTAAACACCCAAAAATTATGATAAACATAACATAACATGGAGTCCTTAAAGAGGTGGTTCACCCTAAATATAAGCCCTCCCATGTGATCCAGCATACTGGCGTCAGCGCCAGTATGCTGTTTTTTTTTTTTAATCCATCACTTACTGTTTTATGGTCTATTTTAATCTCTTACCCCCGTGGTGGACGGCGCCAGTATAGCGCGTCACATCTTCCGAAAATACCCGATAAGGACTCGGGTAATCTCGGCAAAAATGCGGCGCCTGCGCACAGACCTAGGAGCTGACTGCGCAGGCGCCGTATTTCTCCGAGTCCTACGGCTATGGCGCGTCACGCCCTCCGAAAAACGCCGAAATAGGACTCGGAGAAATACGGCGCCTGCGCAGTCAGCTCCTAGGTCTGTGCGCAGGCGCCGCATTTTCGCCGAGATTACCCGAGTCCTTATCGGGTATTTTCGCAAGATGTGACGAGCAATACTAGAGCCGTCCACCGCGGGGGAAAAAAATTAAATTCCAGCATAATACAGTAAGTGGGGGATTAAAAAAAAAAAAAACAGTATGCTGGATCACATGGGAGAGCTTATATTTAGGGTGAACCTCCGCTTTAAGGCAGCTTTTCAGCAGGTACAGATTGATCATGAGAGGCTGAGTGAGCAGCAAGGGATATGTAAATCATGTATTGAAGAAACAGGACCAAGTATTGCTAGCAGTAGTTTTGATTGTCACTACTAATTACTACTATATAGTAAATACATCAACAACTTTTACCTGATGCTGTTCTGGGCGAACAAACATGACATAGCCTGGCTGGGCTGGAGTCTGAATAGCTTTAGAAGTACTAGAATTGACAGATAAGGAGAAAGTGTTGCCCTACCTGGTTATGTAGCTGTTCAGTTAAGAGTGCTTTCAAACTCACACAGTGCCTGGGGGTCAGCGTTTTCGTGATGCTTTTCGGTCGTTAGAGAGGAGCTTCTAACCCCCACTAGCGGCCGAAAAACGGTCAAAAGTGCCCGCAAATCGCTGCTCCAGTGGCGCTTTGCCGGTGGTTCGGCAGGGCGCTTTAGGAGCGGTGTATTCACCACTCCTAATGCGCTGCAAAGAAGCTACTGGCAGGACAGGGCGGGTCTTAAATAGGAAGGGGTATGTCCTTGAAAGGAAGGGTGGGTCGTATTTAAATTAAGGGGTGCATGAGTTTAGTCTGGCCTAGGGCAGCACAAAACCTAAATACACCTCTGGAAAGAGCACAATACCAAAAAGCATGAAGAAGGTTTCCATGGTTTGGCCAGTATCTGTCAGCTCTGGAAGAGCTCAACAGAGAAATGTCCTCTGTGCATTCAATCTTGTGTAAATATTCTGCTCAGGCAAGGCTGATGTCTTTTTGCTAATGAAGCAGTGTTAACAGCCTAGCAGTAATGGAAATGCTTCTTTTTTTGGGACCCAATTTTCCTGCCTACATAGCATAATACCTATGGTCACGTGGTCTTTATACTGAAGAGGGGAATCGGAGGAAGAATAACTAATCCTTTTCTTCAGCAGAGACATCAGGTTGATTTACTAAAGGCAAATAGACAGTGCAGTTTGCAAAGTGCAGTTTCACTCTGCTAGTGCAGTTGCGCCAGAGCTTAGTAAACGAGGTAAAGCTTCACTTTGCAAAGAATACCCAATCACATACAAGGAAATGTATGAACAAAAAAAAAAGAAAAACAGCATTTTTGCTTGCACGATTGGATACTGGAAGTCAGCAGAATTTCTGCTCATTTACTAAGCTCTGGAGCAACCGGTCTTGCAGAGTGCAACTGCACTTTGTGAGGTGCAGTGTCTATTTGCCTTTAGTAAATCAACCCCTATGCCTGATCGGTGAATGAATGCCACTGTAGTTACTTGGACTGCAGGCACCTCTAAGTGCCTGTGCTCTATACCTATAACAAGTTTTATATCTCAATTACTTCTTGTTAAACTCATGGTGTCCCTAGAAAGAGCCTCAAAAGCATAGAGGCACATAAAAAAATCGTACACTTTCCTGGCACATAGTTAAAATGGCTTTCACATTTTCCAGACACTCTACAACTCAGAGTAGCCAATTCAGCATTTGACACACAGCAGAGCCCGAAAGATTGTGTAGCACCCTGGTGTTTAGGCAGGGTTTCTCACAAACCTAGTTTTCCAGATAGTAAATGTTCTGGTTAATTGTTAGAAGATCCACTGATCCCTCTCTAATTTTGGAGTTGCTGCACCCTTTCTCTTCTGTCACTGGGTGGCACTGTTACTGGTGACATTAGATTGACAGGGGTTTAGGAAGCCAGATTATGAATGAAAGGGGTGTCTCAGCCAATTGCCAGGGGTTTCTTTAACCACTTAAGACCCGGACCAAAATGCAGGTAAAGGACCTTGCCCCTTTTTGCGATTCGGGACTTCGTCGTTTTAACTGACAATTGCGCGGTCGTGCGACGTGGCTCCCAAACCAAATTGGCGTCCTTTTTTCCCCACAAATAGAGATTTCTTTTGGTGGTATTTGATCACCTCTGCGGTTTTTATTGTTGCGCTATAAAAAATGCAATATTTTTTACTTTTTGCTATAATAAATATCCCCCCAAAATAAATATACATTTTTTTTTCCCTCAGTTTAGGCCGATACGTATTCTCCTACCTATTTTTGGTTAAAAAAATTGCAAAAAGCGTTTATCGGTTGGTTTTCGCTAAATTTATATCGTTTACAATATAAGGGATAGTTTTATTGCATTTTTATAAAAAAAAATTTTTTTACTACTAATAGCGGCGATCAGCGATTTTTTTCGTGACTGTGACATTATGGCGGACACTTCGGACAATTTTGACACATTTTTGGGACAATTGTAATTTTCACAGCAAAAAATGCATTTAAATTGCATTGTTTACTGTGAAAATGACAGTTGCAGTTTGGGAGTTAACCACAAGGGGGCGCTGTAGGATTTGAGTGTGCCTTGTGTGTGTTTACAACTGTAGGGGGGTGTGGCTGTAGGTGTGACGTCATCGATCACGTCCCCCTATAACAGGGATGACGTGATCGATGCTGCGGCCACAGTGAAGCAAGGGGAAGCCGTGTTTACACACGGCTCTTCCCGTTCTTCAGCTCCGGGGACCGATCGCCGCACTGCAGCGGCGATCGGGTCCGCGAGTCACGCGGTCCCGGAGCTTCGGACGGGGTCACGGTAGCGCGCCGCGGGCGCGCGCCCGTGACCCACGGCTGGGTACTAGAACCAACGTATATATAAGTTGATGTGCCCAGCCGTGCCATTCTGTCGACGTAAATGTGCAGTAGGCGGTCCTTAAGTGGTTAAATCCCTCAGCCTGCTGAACACATGATACACACTAATAGCCTCATTTCTTTTCTGCTTAATCTATAGCCTGCTGAGGGAGCCTATTTATTTCGGTGGAGTCAGATAATTGGAGTTCTGTGCCACCTGGACAGCAGTCTGGGTGGACTTATATGGTCCCCGGGTTGCTAGGCCAGAAGTTTGCGGCCTATCCCAGGGACACCTGGCTGCTAGGCTGCCTAAGGCCTATCCAGAAGCAGCGTAGGGTTGGGACTGCAGGATTGGAGTCCAACTTAACTACAGAGGTTCAGCCGTATGGGGAACCAGTCATGGTAAGAGGTAAAGGGCAAGGAGTCACCACTAAGGGAACATCCACCTTATTACAAGAGACTACTGTGAGTAAGCCTGAAGTACTAGAGCCGTCTTCTCACCAGCCAGGGATAGTGAAGTGGGAAAGCTTCAGCAAGTGCCAAGCCAGGGACCTAGCAGGTTAGCAGTTATGATTCTTGGGAAGTGTACAGTGGGTTAGCTGTGAACGAGCTCAGGAGATCGGGTGGGCGGCTGGGATCTGGAAGTATAGTGAGAGACTTGGAGTTTCAGAGAGTGAAGACCTACAGTGGGAGACTGTGAGATAAGAGAAAAATCTTACTGTGCTGCCAAGTGCAATGCGTGAAGATCTTTAAAAACTGTTAAAATCTTAGTTGCCATAGGAGACAGTAAGACAGTGACCCCAGGTTATCACCCTGGGGCATACATGAAAGCACTACTTGTTCAAATATTGTCTTTGTGGACCACATTGTCCGTTGTCTGCTGAATACATAAACGGCAATCATTTATATATTGCGGTTGTTTATAAGACAACTTTGAGTGCACTGCCCCAGTTCCAGCACCAGTTTTGGGATTCTAGATTGGGGATTTCTACCACCATCTGTGGTTGCTGTATTTCTTCCTTTGTCCAAATAATTTTTTGAAAAGATTATAACGACTCTGGAATACCTCTATAGTTTATTCGTCTAGTTTATTTTTATAATAGACTCCCTCGCTGCCTGTATCCATCGTCAAGTCATACTTGACATAAGGAAATAATATTCTCATACTATCAAAAAATTCTCTTTGTATGTTCCTGAAGAAGCTTCAAAGGATTTTTTTCTAGTATTGCCTGTTATTATTATGGTTATATTTTATGTAAATCTTATATTCTATGTAATTATCTCTGCATCTATGTAATACTTTACGCTTGTAATAAAATTTCTATTTTTTAACTTACTTCCTATCCGCCTCAAAGTCCGACCATCAATTTCTATCCGTAGTTATTGTTTTTTCCCCTACAGTGATCCTGCCAATACAGAAGTTGCATCCGGCTGGAGACTTTGAACTGTATTACTGTCTGCCAATTGTGTCTCGGAGTCTGCTAATTGCCATTGCATCTACCAAAGGGTGTCCTGGCCCTAACCCCCCTCTCCCACAGTTCTTGTTTAGAGACAATAAATCTTTGTATTTGCATTCAAAAAGTGACTGGCGCCCATAATTTTATCTTGCATTACACCCACCATGCCTTGTAACCCACTCTACGAAGATGGATGTCAGCTCTCCTTGACTCTGGAGGTCACCATCAGGCCTTTAGAGATCCGGGAGGCCGCTACAATTGTATTATCTAGCTTAAGCAGTGATTATGTACAGTATCAGTGTCAATTGAGTGCTACTGCTATGTATCATCCATGTAAGCCATGATCATATGTATTCCAAGCCCTAGAAGTACCAAACAACACCACATTCACATCTGGGAACCCCAGATAAAATGCGATCCATTACACTGAAGCCATTTGTAAATGTACTAGATTACATTAAAGAGCATATACTAATACAACAATAAAAATCAGGTAACATCGAAAAATCCTAAAGCGCTACTCCAGGTTTTTGTTAAAAAAAAAAAGAGACAGGTATGAGAAAAATCCAGAGGTGGATTTTAAACACAAAAGAAATAAAGCACATACAAAAAAAACTGCTAATGGATTACCAGTAAACATTACATTATCCCTGTTGTTTCTTTTACTGAACCATATCATCATCAATTTAGAAGTTGATGTATGGTTGTTAATATGCAGACACAAAATCACTGACAGCAGGGAGAATATTGTCAGAGAATAACTGGCATCAGTAACAGAGACCAATATGAACATTCATGGTTGGGGAAAGTGCAATGACCCAGTGAGAGTGACAGACAGATCCACTTAGGAAATAGGTGACAGATCCTGGCTGTCTGACCACCTGGATTAATGACAGGCTAGACAGATAATCTCAGCATAATCACATGAAAGCTGGAAAGTCAGAGACACAAGAGGGAGAGGCACGTGCCAGGGAGAAGACACAGGTTGGAGGGTGGCACAGAAACACTTTAATCCAGTATGGTGCAAGAATAAATAGGAATATTATAGAGAGATCAGGCATCAATATTATGTTCATGACGTCTTCAACAAACAAATGAAAATGTCTGCTACTAATAAGGGTGGTCTCACAAGATCTATCACTAAGGATGGTGGATGGCAAGAGATCACCCTGTCCTTTTTTGAACTCTACAATTCCAGGTTTTAAATCTTTCCACTGACATGGTGTACCATGCGGTAAAGGGACTGTTCCTATTTCTATATACTAAAACCTCTAAAGTGCCTACAGTCATTAGGGAAAGTCGATAGGCCAATGATAACTACTGTTTCCTCCAAGACTTTCAATGCCTGCATAGATACAAACATGCTGGTGCCTGCAACACTCCTCCATCGCTTTTCAATAGACACCGCACTCCCATAATAGGCACACACACAGCTCATCAACCACCGAGATAAGTACAGCAGGGACCAGGGATGGGCCAACAGTGTTAGCTCACCTTTCCATTTTTTCTGAAAAGGTGATCTTACATTTTAAAGTGGTTGTAAAGGCTCACGGTTCTTTACCTTTATGCATTAAGGTAAACAACTTTCTGTGTGCAGCAGCACCCCCCCAATACTTACTTGAACCCCTTCTCAATTCAGTGACGTCCACAAACGCCTTGTCTCTCTGGGGACACGCACTCCTAAATTGGCTTTTGGCAGCAGCCAGTGAGCCAATCAGGGGATGGAAGGGGCCGAGCTTCAGCTCCATGTGTAAATGGACACACAAAGCAGCATCTTGGGAGTGCCACTCTTGGTGTGGGGGCACCAGGCAGGAAAGTGGAGCCAGGAACACTGGCGGAGAAACACGAGAAGAGGAGGATCGGGGCTGCTCTGTGCAAAACCATTGCACAGAGCAAGTATTTGTAACCAAAGTCCTACCCCACCACTGGTCAAAAATTGGGGCTATTGGGACCTATGGTTTCGGAGCTACAGGGCTCCTTGCGCAGCCTGTCAGAAGCCACATACAGCGCGGCCAGTTTAACCACATCAATACTGGGCACTTTTGCCCTCTTCCTTCCCAGACCAATTTTCAACTTTCAGCGCTCTTGCACTTTCAATGACAATTGCGTGGTCATGCAACACTGTACCCAAATTAATTTTTTATCATTTTGTTCACACAAATAGAGCTTTCTTTTGGTGGTATTTATTCACGACTCCATTTTTTTGCGATATAAGCAAAAAAAAGGGTGAAAATTTGGAAAGAAATCTAATAAAATAAAATGTTGTCATAAATTTAAGCCAAAATGTATTCTGCTACATGTTTTTGGTAACAAAAAATCCTGTTAAGTGTATAATAATTGGTTCATGTGATCACGGACAGATGTAAGTAGATGACCATGTACAGATGTGTGCAGGTGATCACACAGACAGATGTGTGCAGGTTATCATTGGGATATGTGATTTTACTGTTACATATGTGTGGGACATTGGGCCAGTGATCAGTGTGTAAAAAGCTGTGAAAACAGCTCATACTCACTGATCACCAGCCAGCTGCAGCGATGTGCTCTCCTCGCTGGCGGGTGGGGCCGAGTCATACACTTGGCATCTATATGACTTGGGTTTGCGTCAGACATAGCGTTTTGTTTGATGGCCAAAAAGTTTAATTTTAGTCTCATCAGACCAGAGCACCTTCCCCTCCATACATTTTGGGAGTCTCCCACATGCCTTTTCGCAAACTCAAAGTGTACCATTTCGATTTTTGCTGAAAGTAATGGCTTTTTTTCTACCCACTCAGCCATCAAGCCCAACTCTATAGATCATATGTCTTATAGTCATCCTTATGTACAGATACTCCAGTCTTTGCTGTGGAACTCTGCATCTCATAATGGGTTACCTTACGTCTCTGTGCTGCCTCTCTGATTAATTCCCTCCATGCCCGGTCCGTGAGTTTTGGTGTGTGGCCATCTGTTGGCAGGTTTGCTGTTGAGCCATGTTCTTTCCATTTGGTTATCATAGATTTGATGGTGCTCCTAGGGATCATCAAAAAAAATGTATAACCTAACCCTGTACTTCTCAACAACATTGTCCCTTACTTGTTTGGAGAGTTCCTTGGTCTTCATGGCAGTGTTGGTTAGTGGTACCTCTTGCTTAGGTGTTGCAGCCTCTGGGGCCCTTTCGAAAAGGTGTGTATATGTAATGACAGATCATGTGACACTTTGCACACAAGTGGACATCATTTTACTTATGCGACTTCTGAAGGTAATTGGGCTTCATAAAAAGGGGGTGAATACATACCCACATGCCAATTATAATTATTTCATTTCTGAAAAATTGTTTTATGTGTATATTTTTCAAATTTTACTTCGCCAACTTAGGCTTTTGTGTTCTGATTCATTACATATAATTCATATTTAAAAAAAACATTGAACTTAAGGCTGTAATGTAACAAAATAGGTAAAAAACCCAAGGGGGTGAATACTTTTGCAAGGCACTGTATATTACTTATGATATTTAACCCCTTGTCACCCAGGCCAATTCTGACACTTCTCTCTTACATGTCATCATGTTTTTGCTAGAAAATTACACAGAACCCCCAAACATATACAGATGAAACTCGAAAAATTTGAATATCTTGCAAAAATGTATTTATTTCACTAATGCAACTTAAAAGGTGAAACTATTATATGAGATAGACACATTACATGCAAAGCAAGATAGTTCAAGCTGGGATTTGTCATAATTGTGGTGATTATGGCTTACAGCTCATGAAAACCCCAAGTTCACAATCTCAGAAAATTAGAATACTACATGCAATCAATAAAACAAGGATTGTACATAGAACAATATCGGACCTCTGAAAAGTATAAGCATGCATATGTACTCAGTACTTGGTTTGGGCCGCTTTTGCACCAATTATTGCCTCAATGCGGGCGTGGCATGGAAGCGATCAGCCTGTGGCACTTCTGAGGTGTTATGGAAGACCAGGATGCAATAGCAGCCTTCAGCTCTTCTGCATTGTTCAGTGTCATGTCTCTCATCTTTCTCTTGGCAATGCCTCTTAGATTCTCTATGGTGTTCAGGTCAGGCGAGTTTGCTGGCCAGTCAAGCACAGTAATCCCACGATCATTGAACCAGGTTTTGGTGCTTTTGGCAGTGTGGGGGAGGTGCCAAGTCCTGCTGGAAAATGAAGTCAGCATCCCCATAGAGCTTGTCTGCGGAAGGAAGCATGAAGTGCTCCAAAATCTCCTGGTAGACGGCTGCGTTGTCCCTGGACTTAATGAAGCTCAGTGGACCAACACCAGCAGATGGCACGGCTCCCCAAATCAACACAGACTGTGGAAACATCACACTGGACTTCAAGCATCTTGCAGTTTGTGCCTCTTCATTCTTCCATACTCTGGGTCCTTGGTTTCCAAATGAGATGCAAAATAACTCTCATCATAAAAGAGGACTTTGGACCACTGAGCAACAGACCGAGTTTGTTTTTCTTTAGCCCAGGTAAGACGCTTCTGACGTTTGTTGTTCAGGAGGCTTGACAAGAGGAATACCACATTTGAAGCGCATGTCAAGGATCAGTCTGTGTGTGGTGGCTCTTGATGCACCGACTCCAGCCTCAGTCCACTCCTTGTGAAAATCCAACACTTTTGAATGGCCTTTTCCTGACAATCCTCTCCAGGTTACGCTCATCCTTGCTGCTTGTGCACCTTTTACTTCCACACTTTTCCCTTCCACATAACTTTATATTAATGTGCTTTGATACAGCACTTTGGGAACATCCAACTTCTTTTGCAATTACCTTTTGAGGCTTTCCCACCTTTTAACCACTTAAAGACCCCCGCACGCACATATACGGCCACAACATGGCTCGTACAGGCACAAGGGCGTAAATTTACGTCCCCGCCTGAGTGCGGTTCGGGGGTCCCATCGGGACCCCCTCCGCGGCGTGCGGGGGTCTCCCTACCTCTGGGAGCGATCCGGGATCTGCGGGCGGATGTCCGTGATATCCGCCCCCCCCCGCGATCGCTCCCAGCCAATGGGAGCGCGCTCCCAGCCTGTCACTTCCTCCTCCTGTGTTTACACAGGAAGGAGGAAATGATGTATTCTCTCATCGCAGCGCTGTTTCCCAGCGCTGCTGATGAGAGAAGACATGAAAAGTAAGTGTGCACCAACACAACACTGACACACACTCACATAGGCATATTAACCCCTTGTGATCGCCCCCCCCACCCCCCTGTCACAGTGTTACTGAATGCAGTGATTTAATCACTGCATTTAGTGTCAGTGTGACAGGCACTGTAAAAAACAGTTAGTGTTAGGTTCAGGATAGCCCCCCCACCCCCCCTAATAAAGTTTTAACCCCCTGATCACCGCCCTAGTTAACCCTTTCACTCCCTATTGCCAGCGTCACTAAGCGATCATTTTTCTGATCGCTGTATTAGTGTCGCTGTTCCCGCTAGGTAGCTATTTTTTTTTATTGCGATTTTTTTTTTTTACTAAAGACATGTGGCTAAATAAATTTTGGCCTAAATGTTTGACTAAAATTTAGTTTATTTGATTTTTTTTAACAAAAAGTAAAAAATAGTGTTTTTTTTTCAAAAATGTCGCTCTATTTTTGTATATAGCGCAAAAAATAAAAATCGCAGAGGTGATCAAATACCACCAAAAGAAAGCTCTATTTGTGGGAAGAAAAGGACGCAAATTTTGTTTGGGAGCCACGTCGCACGACCGCGCAATTGTCTGTTAAAGCGACGCAGTGCCGAATCGCAAAAACACCTTGGGTCATTTACCAGCGTATTGGTCCGGGTCTTAAGTGGTTAAAGAGGGTGTCAATGATGGTTTTCTGCACAACTGTCAGGTCAGCAGTCTTTCCCATGATTGTGATTCCTATTGAACCAGACTGAGAGACCATTTAAAGGCCCAGGAACCCTTTTCAGGTGTTATGGCTTAATTAGCTGATTAGAGTGGGACACTTTGATCCTAGAATATTGCACCTTTTCACAATATTCAAAATTTCTGAGATTGTGGATTTGGGGTTTTTATGAGCTGTAAGCCATAATCATCACAATTATGACAAATCACGGCTTGAACTATCTTGCTTTGCATGTAATGAGTCTATCTCATATATTGGTTTCACCTTTTAAGTTGGATTTGTGAAATAAATTAACTTTTGCAAGATATTCAAATTTTTTGAGTTTCAACTGTATATTGTTTTAGAAGACACCCTAGGGAATAAAATGGTGGTCGTTGCAACTTTCTATGTTACACGGTATTTGCGCAGCAATTTTTCAAACCCATTTTTTGTAAAGAAACTGTTACATGAATACAAAATTTAAAAAAAACACTAAAGTTAGTCCGATTTTTTTTGTATACTATGGGCCAGATTCAGGTAGGATCTTTATTCTGGCGTAACGTTCGTCATTTACGTTACTCCGCCGAAACTTTAGGAGCAAGTATTGTATTTACAAAGAACTTGCTCCTAAAGTTGCGACGGCGTAGTGAAAATGAGTCGGCGGAATTCAAATTGGGCGGGTAGGGGGCGTGTAGTATTTAAACAAGGCGCGATCCCACGGCGAACGTACTGCGCATGCATCGGCTGTCAATGTATCCCAGTGCGCATGCTCCAAATTCAGTCAGTGTTTTCGTCGTCAACGTCAATGACGTCAATCCCCATTCACGGACGAGTTACGCAAACGACGTGAAACTTTTTCAATTCGACGCGATCACGACAGCCATACTTAACATAGGATACTCCACCTAGGGGGCATGTTTTTCTTTACGTCGGGCCCGCGTACGATCATGAATTGCCGTCTCTCGCTGATTTACATATTCTTGGTGTAAATCAGCGGGAACGCCCCGAGCGGCCATTTTAAAATTGCAGTTTCGTTACGACGGTGAAATACAATTACGCCGCTCGTATCTGAACTCAATCCCGGCGTATCTTGTTTTCTGACGACTTCTACCTGAATCTGGCCCTATGAACGATAATGTTACACCAAGTAAATAGATACCCAAAATGTCACGCTTTAAAATTGCGCACACTAGTGGAATGGTGCCAAACTTCAGTACTTAAAGATCTCCATAGTAGTAGCTTTAAAAAAAAATTACAGGTTACATTTTCAGAGTTACAAAAAAATGTTTTTTCTTCATTTGTTTAGCATAACAAACAAAAACCCAGTGGTGATTAAATATCACGAAAAAAAATCTCTGTCTAAAAAAATTGTAAAAATTTTGTTTGGGTACAGCGTTGCATGACCGCATACTTTCAAAGTGCGACAGTGCTAAAAGCTGAAAATTGGCCTGGGCGGGGCGGGAAGGGGGTGAAGTGCCCGGCATTGAAGTGGTGGAAAAAAACAAGGCTTTAATTTTGCTATAATATGTAACACTATGGGATCGATTTACTAAAGGCAAATAGCCTGTGCACTTTGCAAGTGCAGTCAGTTACTCCAGAGCTTACTAAATGAGCAGAAGCTCTGCTAACTTCCATCATCCAATCATGTGCAAGCAAAAATGTTTTCCTTCCACGTGAGTGGGTACTCGTTGCAAATAGGGATGAACTTTGTGTTAGAGTCGAACCCATGTTCGACCCGAAAATTGTCTGTTCATACGTTCGACTAAATTCAAACAAAACAGGTAGTTCGCGCCAAATTCAAGTGAAGTGCAACGGCCCATAATTCACTGCGGCATTGCGCGCTGATGATTGGCCAAGCATGCTGTATGTCCCGCATGCTTGGTCAATCACAGCGCGCAAAAAACGAAGAGCTATGATTAGCTAAAACCTGGGTGGCTTTGGCCAATTATGGCTCAGGGCTTTAGTACATGCCCCACACTATAAAAGGCTGCCTGCAAGGCGGCCGCGTGTAGTGTGTTGCGGTGTTGTTAATGAGAGAAGTCCTATAGACAGAGATAGAGAGACAGTGTCTTTTCTACCAGATAGATAGAGCAGGCAGGCTAGTCAGTTTAGTTAAATTTACAGTGTGTAGAGGATATATATACATCCCAGGAGTTGTACATATATTTATACACTGTATAGCTTAGCTAGATCAGCTATTCCTATTTGTCAGGCAGTAGATTTTGCTAGCTGCAGTGTTCTAACGTGTTGTATTGCCTGTGTGCTGTTTAGTTTACACCTAAACGTACTCGGTGTTACTGCACTTGTCCTGTTTATTTGCAACTAAACGTACTTGCTGTTACTGCACGTGTGCCGTTTAATAGCACCTAAATGCAGTTGCTGTTACTGCACGTGTGCTGTTTAATAGGACTTAAACGTACATGCTGTTACTGCACTTGTGCTGTTTAACAGCACCTAAACGTACTTGCTATTTCTGCACTTGTGCTGTTTAATAGCACCTAAACGTACTTGCTGTTACTGCAGTTGTGGTGTTAAATAGCACCTAAATGCAGTTGCTGTTACTGCACGTGTGCTGTTTAATAGCACCTAAACGTACTTTCTGTTACTGCACATGTGCTGTTTAATAGCACCTAAACGTACTTGCTGTTACTGCATGTGTGCCGTTTAATAGCACCTAAACGCAGTTGCTGTTACTGCACGTGTGCTGTTTAATAGCACCTAAACGTACTTGCCGTTACTGCACGTGTACTGTTTAATAGCACCTAAATGTAGTTGCTGTTACTGCACGTGTACTGTTTAATAGCACCTAAATGTAGTTGCTGTTAGTGCACGTGTACTGTTTAATAGCACCTAAACGTACTTGCTGTTACTGCACGTGTGCTGTTTATTAGCACCTAAACGTACTTGCTGTTACTGCACGTGTACTGTTTAATAGCACCTAAGCGTACTTGCTGTTACTGCACGTGTGCTGTTTAATAGCACCTAAACGCAGTTGCTGTTACTGCACGTGTGCTGTTTAATAGCACCTAAACGTACTTGCTGTTACTGCATGTGTACTGTTTAATAGCACCTAAACGTACTTGCTGTTACTGCACGTGTACTGTTTAATAGCACCTAAACGCAGTTGCTGTTACTGCATGTATGCTGTTTAATAGCACCTAAACGTACTTGCTGTTACTGCACGTGTACTGTTTAATAGCACCTAAACGCAGTTGCTGTTACTGCACTGTGCTGTTTAATAGCACCAAAACCTACTTGCTGTTACTGCACGTGTGCTGTTTAATAGCATCTAAATGCAGTTGCTGTTAGTGCACGTGCGCTGTTTAATAGCACCTAAACGTACTTGCTGTTACTGCACGTGTGCTGTTTAATAGCACCTAAACATACTTGCTGTTACTGCACGTGTGCTGTTTATTAGCACCTAAACGTACTTGGTGTTACTGCACTTGTGCTGTTCAGTTGCACCTAAACGTCCTTTGTGTTACTGCACTTCTGCTGTTTATTACCACCTAAACGTACTTTTTGTTACTGCACTTCTGCTGTTTATTTGCACCTAAACGTAGTTGGTGTTACTGCACTTGTGCTGTTTATTAGCACCTAAACATACTTTTTGTTACTGCACTTGTGCTGTTCAGTTGCACCTAAACGTCCTTTGTGTTAATGCACTTGGGCTGTTTATTAGCACCTAAATGTAGTTGGTGTTACTGCACTTGTGGTGTATAGTTTTCACTTAAACCTACTTGGAGTTTACTGCACTTGTCCTCTCCAGTTTGTACCTAAAGGTACGAGGTGTGTGTACAGATTTTGTCCTGTGCAGGCCATTAAAATACCTGGAAGGACAACAAAGAGAGGCAGAGAGTCACGAGGGCAAGCAGGCTCTGCATCTAGAGGCAACGCTGGTGGTGGACACGGTGCATCCTTTTCAGCACATGGCTGTTTGACAAGCTCGTCCTTTTTGGGAGCTGGCCGTGTTGAGCCTCAACATGCAGAGAAATTAGTAGAGTGGATGACCAAGCCGTCCTCATCCTCTCTCACCCAGGCTGAGCTTAGTTTGTCTGGCAAAGCAGCTGCCAAGGCGTCCTCTTCCCTCTCCACAATGGCATCACACAATCCTTCCCTAGTCCCACCATGTCCTCCTGAGGAGTCCCCCGAACTGTTTCAACACAGTGTTGGGTACATGCTGCATGAAGCTGCGCAGCGTTTTGAAGGCTCCGATGATGGAACACAGATAGAGGAAGGCATTAATGTGAGCCCAGAGAGAGGGGGTGCCTGAGAGGGACAGCATTCTGGCAGTCATGTTCCCCTGGCTACAGCATACTGCCAGGTTTTCGACAGTGATAAGGAGGGAGGGGATGATAAGGTCACTGACTCTACGTGGGTGCCTGATAGGAGAGAGGAGGGGGCAAAGCCTGTATGGACAGTCTCACGGGCCACCACCACTGGAACATCAGTGGCCTCATCAGGCACAAGTGTCATGTAGTTTGTTGAGGGTCTCTTTAGGAAATTGTGCAATATGCAGCAGCAAAGTATGACATGGTTCAGATTCTACTTAACAAACCTACAGTCCTTGTCTTGTTTGCACCACCTATATACTGCTTTTCAAATTATATAGGGCCAAAGGGTCTTGTCAGGGCCGATCCTCCCTATAGGCTCACTATGCAAGCCGCTTAGGGCCCCCCAAATTACTAGAGGCCCCGCCTGGTGAGAAGTCATTTTCGCCCCCTCACCCCGCTTCTAAACTTTCTTTGACATGTCACTGTCGTTAGCGCCCCCCGCTTCTCATGTCATTTTGCTTAGGGCCCCAGAGAGGTCAGGATCGGCACTGGGTCTTGTAATGACCTGGGGGGAGTGGTGGCGGGGAAACCCATGCTATTTTTTTCAATGATTTTTATCCATATTGCAGGGACCAAACATTACATTAAAGCCGCAAGCAGTATTACATTTATTTTTTCTGAGAGTAATCTCATTTTGTGCAGGGACAGTTCTAAACACGTGCCACTACTATAGACACCCAGCAGGTACGATATTTAAAGGAATTTTTCATTTTTTTTTTACTTTAAGCATCATTAAAATCGCTGCTCTAGAAAAAAACTACAGTTTTTTTTTTTTTAATTCCATTGATACATGTTCCCTGGGGCAAGACCCGGGTTCTCAAAGACATTTTCCAACAATAACTTGAATATTGGGCTTTAAAATGAGCACTTTTGAATTTGAACGTTCGAGTCCCATAGACTTCAATGGGGTTCTAAATGTTCGCGCGAACGGTCGGTCTGTTCGAACGTTCCGGTGCGAGCCGAACGCCGGGGTGTTCGGCTCATCCCTACTTGCAAAGTGAAGATTTACCTCATTTACTAAGCTCTGGAGCAACTGCACTTTGAAAACTGCAGTCTATTTGCCTTTAGTAAATCAACCATAATTTTTATACTGAAATAATAAAACCATATTGTATTTACGAAATTATGCAAATCTTGGTTTTGGGAGACTTGCCCTTTTTCATAAATACCAACAAGAAATTTAAGCTTGTTTATCTGTGCTATTTTGAAGACAAGTGACACAAATGATATGCTTAAAAATATATATATTTATTAACTAAAAATACAGTGCAAATTTATATCAGATATATTTTAATGATAATACAAATAAATGGATATACTTCTAAATATCAAAGATAAATGATGATACAAATAATATTCAATATTGGTACACAAAATCTTTTTTCAAAAAAACACATTTCAATTCTTGAATGATAACTGGGTACATTTTAGACTTGTTAACTTGTGAATATCTTTCCCTGAATTCACAGACTTGTGTAAACAATTGGTGTTTACTTAACTAAGGTGTGATTCCTTCTCAAAACGAACAGACCTTCTAACTTTACATTATTGTGCACAGCTTGATAATCCAATCAAGATTTATGTTAAATTTAGAATGCATCTATTTTACATTATATATATATATATATATATATATATATATATATATATATATAATGATAAAACTATTGTACCGACATTGGCTATAGCTTATTAAAGACAGACAAAACTGTGTATGTCTCTTAATATTTGGAATATAATTATTTCATACTGCAGTTAAAAATAATACAACTCCAATTTGCTCTGCCATATATTTAAATGGTTTTAGTAATGTATATGCAAAAACAATTCAATTACCAAAAAGGTACACATGAAAAGATTAATACTTTACCAGGATTTAAGAATTCTGTCATTTTGAGAAGCTTCAAGTTAGGTGTGTCCCAAAGGGACTTCTTTCATCATTCCTACATCTCTCTATTATCTCTTCCTCCTCTCGTCTTACTTGACTTCTCGCCTTCTCTCCTGCCTGAGAGAGAGAGATCCGCCTCTGATCTGTAACTACTTTTTTATCTCCCTCAAAAAGTGTGTGTGTCACTACTATGTAATTGATAATGTAAGAAAAAATTACTATTTTCACCTCTAGAGGCAGTTTTGTATAAGAAATTACTTCCAATGTTATTTTCATGACCTGCCCTCGGTTTAGTAAGACACCATTGTGTAATTTTTGACAATCGTGTGTTAATTTCCCTAGCCATCCTGGTAATATATGGGTTCAGAAAGTCTATCCCACACAATTTAGCTGAGACCTTGTGAATACCATGAAAATGAAGTCATGAATATTCTCACTAATAGAATACCATGTTTGCAACTTTTATCATAATAATCTATATATGTATTTAACGGTTTTATAATGTTAAAAAAGATACATTTTATAAACATATTTTGAAAGAGAAATTATTATTTAAAATATATAATACAATAGCTTAATTTGTGAATAAGCCCTCTTGTTTCGTTCATGCAAAGAAAAGTTCTGTGAATACCAATTAGGTATGTAAACTTACTTGAAATACGATTCTCTAATCTATCGTTGCCTGTGGAATCTCCTCTTATCGTGTTTATTTTACTAAGTGTCCCAACCTTTTAATTTATAACCTGGGAAGATGGTACAGACAGACTTACACAGTCTCCTTGTGAGACTTATTGAGCAATTCTAAACTCTGACTTAACTTTCAGAGAGAAAATGTCTTCCCTCATGTTCATATGAAAAATATACAGGCTTTATAGTATATATATATATATATATATATACATACACACACACATACTATAAGTGCAATGTTTTATTTTATGTAATAAACCTTTTTAAGATGGAATCACACTATGGCCAGCTTTCTTTCCTATCGATTCTACCATCCAACATGGCTGCGGACTCTAAGACGCTGAGGGCGATATAGCCATCCAGCCTGTTTCCTGTCATTTTCAGCTTAGGATTGCAAGCTAAACGCTGTGGCTGGGTTATAGCCAAACACCCGTTATGCTTGCCATTTGGTAAGCAGGTTTTTCATACGGTGTTGGGCACTTTTATTCTTTGTGTGGAATTAAGGTGGTGCCATTTAAAGGAGAACTGGTTCTTTCAATTTGCTTCAATATCTGCACAGTTTATTCATATATGAGGACTGTTTCTTCCTATGGATGTTTATATATACATTTTTTATTATTTGTAGTTGTTTATTTGGCGCAGTTTACTTAATTTTTATCTAGTCCTTATGTGTGTATCCCACAATAAGCTGCTGCCTATTTTTTTATTTCGTTCCATTTAATTTGTCTATTGCAGTATTCCCCCTTGTTTTTCCATACCCTATTAGACATATTTTTATGAAATTAATTTCCTTCTTTATGTATATATTTTGTTCAATTACAAAAGAGGCCGTGAAATGCGTCTCCTGTGTCCCCCTGCTTATGTACTAGTGTGCACTTGTGTGCCGATGTTTTTTACTTTTCCAATAAATTCTACTTGCATCGTGTATGGGAGTATTACCATCCTTCGTTTCTTCACACAGGCAGGAGACAAAAGGTGCCCATTTTTACATAGACATCCTCCTTCTCCCTGAAAATAATTATACACTTTGACGACCACCCTGGTTTATGCAGGCAGACCACCCGGACCCATGGATCTGTGAGAAATAGGCTTGAGTGTGTTCATAAGATCTCTGACTTATCTCTGACTTATTGAAGAAAAACAGTAGCTTAAATACGTGGAAGAAGGGAGGGGCTGCGTTTTAATGTATATGTGTCCAAGGGGAATACAAACTCAGTAGTTTCTTATCATGATTTAAACTGCTGACTAGATAACAAAAAATAGCTGCTACATGAATCAGCCTAACCACAGTGACTCATAGGGTGTGTAAAAAAAAAAAACGATGGTCAACGATGCGCTATAAAAATATAAAAAAATGATAATAAATAATTATAAAAGCTGCCAGCACCAAAGGTCTTAAAT
This sequence comes from Rana kukunoris, assembly GCA_029574335.1. Taxonomy (NCBI): domain Eukaryota; kingdom Metazoa; phylum Chordata; class Amphibia; order Anura; family Ranidae; genus Rana; species Rana kukunoris. The sequence goes on from CM056060.1 coordinate 102,401,267, forward strand.
ACAAAAAACTCAATGCAGTGTGGTTAAAATGTGGATGCAGCACTAACAATGTTGAAAATAATTAATTGATGAAAAAATTATTGTAATGGAGAAAAAACGAATGCCGCGTACACACAATCGTTTTTCATGACGTAAAAAAAAAAATGGTAATTAAAAATGATTGTGTGTAGGCTCCAGAGCATTTTTTATGACGTGAAAAATGGGCATTAAAAATTTAAACATGCTCTAATTTTTCGTGTAGTTGTTTACGTTGTGAAAAACAGTCGTGTGTAGGCTTTAACAACATGAAAAAAACGTGCATGCTCAGAAGCAAGTTATGAGACAGGAGCGCTCGTTCTGGTAAAACTAGCGTTCATAATGGAGATAGCACATTCATCACGCTGTAACAGACTGAAAAGCACGAAGACTGAAAAGCGCGACTCATCTTTCACCAAACTTTTACTAACAAGAAATCAGCAAAAGCAGCCCCAAGGGTGGCGCCATCCGAATAGAACGTCCCCTTTATAGTGCCGTTGTACGTCACCGCACTTAGCTTGAGCATTTTTTTTTTTTTTTACGATCGTGTGTATGCAAGGCAGGCTTGACAAGAATTATGTTGAAAAAAACATTGTTTTTTCTAGAACATTAAAAATGGTCGTGTGTACGCAGCATAAGAATGGAAAACTAAGGCAAGATACCAATGAAAACTAAATAAATTAATGAAACAAAAACACAATATAGTGTAAATCCATGGATCAAAAAGTGAAAAAAAGCAACACTAGAAACAGAAAACTAAAACAAAGTTCCAAAGTAAAATAAATGAATGAAACAAAGTCCCAATATAATGTAAATCCGTGAAAAGATTTAAAGTGGTTGTATACCCTCCGGTCCTAATTTAACCATGCATATGGTTTTGAATATCATACAGTACTAAAACGATCGAGCGCTATGGTTTGAACTACATTCGTTTACTCACTGTTTTAGAGATGATCGTGTAAAATCATTTCTGCTGTTATAGCCGCACCATGTTAGTTGTGGTCTTCCTTGTTTAGTTCCCTTTCTACTTCCGCCCACAGTTTCTTCTGCGCTGTGTAATCCCGCGCGTGTTTATCTGGCACTTCCCTTTAGTTCTCCTAATTTGATAATCGCGCCGTCTGTCTCCTTTAGCCGTGTGACGTTGGAGTCACATGGTAACCATGACCCTCTTGGGGGTGAAGGTAGCTGCCTAACCATCGCGGGATGTCGGGGCTGACGTCAACATCAAATGACGCAGCCCCAACATAAACAGAGACTGTATCCGGCCGGGTCTCGGCTTGCCGGATTTAACAACGATACGGCGCCTGCGCATGTCTACGTCATCACTCGGGAATACAGCGATTTATAGGGAAACAATGCAGGTAGGCAAAAATGACACATAGCATGTGATTAAGGAGATTAGGAGACGTATTTAAATGTAAAGTAACTTTTATGGGTATACAACCACTTTAAACAGTAAAAGTCTGTGTAAAGTATAGGAATAAAAAATATTTTGTGAGAAGAAATCCTTCATCCAAAGTGCTTCAAACCCAAGTGAGTAATAAATCTCCTTACCGACTGGATTGACCACCTTAGAAAGTCTCACCAAGCATAGGGAATTCCGTCTCCCAAAAACCTATATGGATGTCTGGGTATGAGACCAGATCCATGACACTCGAAAAATAGAAACAAGAAAAGCTCCCATGGTGTAGTGCTCAATACAAAGGAAATTAATAAACTAGATGAATTGCACTTACAAGATATCCAATCTTAACCACTTTAGCCCCGGACCATATTGCTGTCCAAAGACCAGAGCACTTTTTGCGATTCGGCACTGCGTCGCTTTAACTGACAATTGCGCGGTCGTGCGTCGTGGCTCCCAAACAAAATTGGCGTCCTTTTTTTCCCACAAATAGAGCTTTCTTTTGGTGGTATTTGATCATCTCTGCGGTTTTTATTTTTTGCGCTATAAACAAAAACAGAGCGACTATTTTGAAAAAAATGCAATATTTTTAACTTTTTTCTATTATAAATATCCCCCAAAAATATATAAAAAAAATAAAATTGTCCTCAGTTTAGGCTGATACGTATTCTTCTACATAATTTCCGTAAAAAAAAATCGCAATTAGCGTTTATTGATTGGTTTGCGCAAAAGTTATAGCGTTTACAAAATAGGGGGTAGTTTTATGGCATTTTTATTATTTTTTATTTTTTTACTAGTAATGGCGGCGATCAGGGTTTTTTTTCGGTACTGCGATATTATGGCGGACACTTCGGACACTTTTGACACATTTTTGGGACCATTGGCATTTTTTTAACGATCAATGCTATAAAAATGCATTGGATTACTATAAAAATGCCATTGGCAGTGAAGGGGTTAACACTAGGGGGCGGGGAAGGGGTTAAGTGTGTTCCTATTTGTGTTCTAACTGTATGGGGGGGTGGACTTACTAGGGGGAATTACTGATCTTCCGTTCATACATTGTATGAACAGAAAATCAGCGTTTCCCCCGCTGACAGGAACGAGCGCTGTGTGTTTTCACACACAGCTCCCGTTCCCCGCTCTGTAACGAGCGATCGCGTGTGCCCGGCGGCGATCGTGCCGGCCGGGCACACGCACGGGACTCGGGGGCGAGCGGGGGGCGCGCGCGCGGGCCGCCGGCGGCGCGCACGCGCCCCCTAGTGGCCGCGAAAGGCGCGACGTAGAGCTACGGGCTCTCGCGCAGCAGTGCCGACCTGCCGCCGTATTACTGCGGCGGCTGGTCGGCAAGCGGTTAATGAGCGGTGAAGTAAACGCTTCAGTATACAAGCTAATAAATATAAACGAAATAAACAATATAGTTATTTTTCTGAAAGGTGTTTACGGATTCCCTCTATCTATTGCATAAATGGATTGATTTGTCTACGCCTATAATTAGCTAGTCTATTGAGACACACATTGCTGCTAGTAAAAACAATATCTTCCATTTATTTCCCAAGAAAATATGAATATTCTAACTTCACACATTAAACAGCAGAGTATATTTATATAAAAGAACAAAGATACTTATCACACATGGTTTCATCAGCTGGTTCTGGATGATAAAAGGGAACGAGCCAAAGGCTCACATGAGCATGCCAGGAACAAAAAGAGGACTTGCCGCATACACACGACCGTTTTTCGGGTTGTAAAAAATGACATTTTTAATGATCTAGAAAAAACAAAAAATGTTTCAACCTGATCATTAAAACGGCCTTGCCTACACACGATCGTGAAAAAAAAATGCTCTAGTAAAGCGCGGTGACGTACAACACGTATGACGGCACTATAAAGGGGAAGTTCCATTCGGATGGCGCCACCCTTTGGGCTGCTTTTGCTGATTTCGTGTTAGTAAAAGGCGATTTGTGCTTTTCAGTCTGTTACAGCGTGATGAATGTACTTACTCCATTATGAACGCTAGTTTTACCAGAACTTGCTTCTGAGAATGCGCGTTTTTTTCACGTTGTTAAAGCCCACACACGACCATTTTTTACGATGTTAAAAAAGTAGTGAAAATTTAGAGCATGTTCAAAAAATGCTCTGGAGCCCCCACACAATCGTCTTTAACCACTTGCCTACTGTGCACCTACACCCCCTTCCTGCCTAGAATTTTTTTTAGCTTCCGGCACTGCGTCGCTTTAACTGAAAATTGCGCGGTTGTGCAATGTGGCTCCCAAACAAAATTGACGTCCTTTTTTTCCCCACAAATAGAGCTTTCTTTTGGTGGTATTTGATCGCCCGTCCGTTTTTTTTTTTTTTTTGCGCTATAAACAAAAAAAAGCGACAATTTTGAAAAAAGACAATATTTTTTGGTTTTTGCTATAGTAAAATATCCCATTTAAAAAAAAAAAAAGTTTTTTATCTCAGTTTAGGCCGATATGTATTCTTCTACATATTTTTGGTAAAAAAAATAAAATCGCAATAACCGTATAGTGACTGGTTTGCGCAAAATATATATTGCCTACAAAATAGGGGACATAATTATGATTTTTTTTTTACTAGGAATGGCGGCAATCTGCAATTTTTTTCGCGACCGGGACATTATAGCGGACACATCGGACACTTTTGACACATTTTTGGGACCATTTACATTTATACAGTGAACAATGCCATAAATATGCATTGATTACTGTATAAATGTAACTGTCAGGGAAGGGGTTAACCACTAGGGGTCGGGGAAGGGGTTAAATGTTTCTCTTAGATTGTGTTCTAACTGTAGGGGGAGGGGGGGTGACTGGGGGAGGTGACCGATTGTGTCCCTATGTACAAGGGACACAGATCGGTCTCCTCTCTCCCTGACAGGGACGTGGAGCTCTGTGTTTACACACAGAGCTCCACGTCCCAGCTCAATTGTCAGCACGCACGGTCACGCACGGTGTTCTAAGTGACGCGACGGGTGCGCGCGCGATACCGGTGGCGCGCGCGCCCATAGCAGCTTAAAAATGACATGTGTACGTGGCATTACTCTTCAGTATGTGCTTTTAACATTCATTCCCCTCACCCATAACCACCCCCACTTGCCTTTCCTGTCCCTATTGCCAAGGTATTCCTTCTTTTCTGTTTGAAGCTTATATCACCCCAGGAGACAAGCCCTTTTGCTATGCAGATTCTAATATGCTACCAAGCTTTAAATGTAAATTCCAGAACTATGGTCTTAAACCATATTTCTTTCCAACATAAGCCGCTTTGCGCCTAAAGAGCGCACATCACCCTTCTTGAGACATGGCTCCTATTGAACCGTCCATCACTGTCTTAATGCGTGTTGCTCCCCAACATGTTTTTCCGAACCAGTAAATATGGAACAGTCCTTAACGGTCTTAACCTGTTGCATTATTCAACATGGGCTTCAGAAACAGCTCCTATGGAACAGTTCATAACGGTCTTAACGTTCTGTGCTTCCCAACCTGTGTTTCCAAACCAGTACCTATGGAACAGTTCTTAACTGTGTTCCAACTTTTCTGTTTCAATAGTTTTTATTAATCTTTTAAGTAGAGGATTAAAGTTCCAACAGGTAGAGCAGCGAACAATCCTCGCGTGCTCTGTAAGTATAAAGTCGTAAGGAAAAAAAGAAAATGAGACAAAACACAATAAAGAACAAAATAAAATAATTCTGGTTAACAAACTAAAAGAATGAAAATAATAATAATAATATGGACCCCACTCACAGGATAGGTCCCGAATTGCGGCCCACTGCATAATACAGTTAATGCTGGAGGTCAATCAGTGAACAGTATCAAGACATTGAAATTCCACGGATCTATCCGTATTCAATAGTAAAAAACATTCCAATAGGCAACACGGTTCAGATAGTTAGAGTAACTAGGTCATTGTATAGAATTCCGGTTTGAGTTACTTCACAGCAAGAGAATCTGGGCCGCTTGAAAGCAACAAATAAGGTATATTCAACGTTTATTCAACCTATTTGTCCCCAATAGGGGAACCTATAATCACCAACATAATGGAAGAGGTCCAGGTTAACCAACGGAATAAAAATAAAGAAAGTGGGGATAGGGGGGGAATTCAGAAAGTTTGTGAAGGTAAAGCCCTAGGGGTAGAAGAAAGAAGAAAAAGAACAAGAGAGAAAGGTGTGTCCATCCGGTAATCTCTGATCGATCATCTGAAAAAAAAGGGGTATCTTTATGTCTCCGGGGCCTGTAAATAAGTGAGCCAGGGGGACCAAATTTTTTCGAAAAGGGGTTGTTTGTCATTTAAAACGCTCACTATTTTCTCATTCAACATAATCCAGTTTAATTTATGTTTCAACAACGTTAAGTCTACAACGGGGCTTTTCCATGCTGACGCGATAGCTATTTTAGCAGCTAGAAATATATAAAATATCAAAGTCTGCGTATGTCTGGAAATATTGTCCACTGGTTTGTTAAGGAGGGCGACTGAGGCATCTTTGATGATATTGTGATTGAGAGGATAAGCGCGTGGACCCTGATCCAGAAACGGCGCACCTTGGGACACGTCCACCACACGTGGAGTGGTGTGCCCACCTGTCCACAACCCCTGAAGCAGAGGGCCGAGGCACCTGGGAACATTTTGGAGAGGCGTTCTGGTACCAGGTACCATCTGGCCTGTACCTTGTAACTCGCCTCAATCAGGGCCACATTGAGTATGCCTTTGTGGATTCTCGTACTCCACTTACACCAATCCCCTGCCTCAGAGCTAATGTTCAGGTCCCTTTCCCATGCCACTTGATATGGAAGCCTAGTTGGGGGTGAGGCCAGCTGTTTATAGAGCATGGAGATGCCCCCCCGGAGAGCAGAGTCCTGCATACACCTATTCTCGAAGGTGGTGCGCGTGGTCAAGTCAGACCCTTTGTTCTCTAAAGAGCGTAGAAAATGCTGAATTTGGCTTAGGTGAAAGCTCTCCGAGGAAGGCATCTCCAAGCTGCCTGTGTAGTGTGATGATGGGCGCATTCCTCTGTGGTCAAGATAATCGCCTATTCGTAATAAACCCTTGTTAACCCACCAACTAAATCCGTCGGGACGCCTACCCGGGGGAAAAAGGGGATTGCCAAAGAGTGGGGGCACTGGAGTGTGTGCGGACCTCAGAGCCCATCTTCTACATCCCATTTCCCAAACATTGAGGGAATGAGAGGGTGTTGGACTCAAAATCGCTTTGCGGTGTTTAGGGGATGTCCACAGGACAGGTCTATTGCTAATAGAGCACATGCTTGAGCCTCCAGTAAGACCCACTCAGGGCAATATTGTCGGCTGTGCAATTGAAGTAATTGAGTCAACTGAGCTGCCATGTAATACTTACGAAACTTGGGCACTCCCAAACCCCCCTCTTCCCTGGGTGCATGCAATGTTGTTCGAGCTATTCTAGGACCTTTTGGACCCCAGATGTATTGGAAAATTTTTGATTGAAAGCGGCGTACGTCAGCAGCGGGGACTTGGATTGGCAGGACCCGGAAATAGTACAATAGCCGTGGAAGAACAGTCATCTTAACAGATGCGATTCTGCCCAACCAGGACAGGTTCACATCGGACCATGTCTTCACGTCCTCAATTAGGCGGGCAAACAGGGGAGGGTAGTTAGTCTTATATAACGTGGACACATCGGAGGTCAAATTAATGCCCAAATAAGAAAGGGTCGACTGTTGCCATTTAAAAGGGAATTGAGATTTAATACTCTCTAGGGTTGAAGTTGATAAGTTTATATTCAAAGCCTCTGATTTGTCCTAGTTCACTAGTAAGCCGGAAATTTTACCGAATCGGTCTAATAGGGACAGAAGGTTTGGTATGGAGACGTGGGGGGATGTGATAAACAACAGAAGATCGTCTGCAAATAATGCACACTTATGATTCTTCCCCCCACTTACTATACCCATGACATCAGGGTGATGACAGATCGCTATCGCTGGGGTTTCAAAGGCTATCACAAATAGAATGGGGGATAATGGGCATCCCTGTCTAGTACCCGAAGAGATCAGTATCAAGTCGGATTTGTGGCCCCTCAGCAGTATTTGAGCCGACGGAGAGCTATATAGTGATCGCAGTGACGCCAAAAAGGTCGGGCCAAAGTTCCATTTATCCAATACTCGAAATAGGAAGGGCCATGACAAGGAGTCAATTGCTTTGCGAATATCTAAGGATAGCAGCATCCCCTTGCGGTGTATTCCCCCATCCCACGACGAGCGTAAAATGGAAATAAGATCGATCGCCCTCCTTATCTGGTCAGCTGCCTGTCTGTGTGGTAGAAAACCCACCTGATCAGGGTGAATATAGTCAGCCAAAAAGGTCAACATCCTATTTGCCAATATTTTCGTAAGTAGCTTTAGATCTGTGTTGATCAAGGATATAGGTCGGTAATTAGCTACATCACTATGGTCCTTGTGGGGTTTGGGAATAAGGGTTATAAAGGCTCTGTTGGAATCAGTGTCTATGGGGCCGCCTTTCTGTATGTCCCTAAAGACGCTCACTAGGGAGGGGGCCAGTAAGGTGGAAATTTTTTTATAATAAAGGGTCGTGAACCCATCCGGTCCCGGCGCTTTACCCTTGGGGGCCTGGTTGATAGGAGCCAGAACCTCCTTAACTGTGATGTCCTTATCTAAGAAGGTTCTGTGTTCCTCCATTAAGGACGGAATAGGCAGGTGTTCAACGAATGTGTCGAACTCCCGTTGACCCGAGTCCTTACCATCATTATATATCTTATGAGAAAAAGCTTGGAATTCCCGCAGTACCATTTCAGGATTCTGAGTAAAGGAACCGTCGGATTTTTTGATTTTAGGGACATGGGGAGGGGGCCGCCTAGGGGCCAACCTGGTTGACAACAATTTACCTGGTTTATCAGATTGGCAGTAAAATCGTGCCTGAGTCCAGCGTAGTTGTTTTTCTGCCGTTGTAGTAAGACAGATGTTTAATTCCAAACGGGCAGACTCAATTCTATCTCTTAAGTCAAGATGGGGATTACGTTTGTGCTCCTTGAGTAGGGCAGCTAACTCTTCCTCTTTTTGCTTCAGTAGGGCCTTGTAATGTTTCCTATACCTGGCAGCTATCTGGATCAAAATGCCTCTGATCGTAGCTTTATGTGCGGCCCAGGTGCACATAGAAGAAGTGTGCGACGGATCGTTCAAAGAAAAAAATGTGTTCCAACTTTTAACTGCTTCAGAAACAGCTCCTATGGAACAGCCCATAATGGTTTTACCATGTTGCGCCTCTCTACATAGGCTTCAGAACCAGCTTCTACGGAACAGTCCATAATATTCTTAACGTGTTGTGCTTCCCAACCCTGCCGCTTTGTTACTGGGTGACACACCAACATCCTTCTTCCGTGACAGCTTCCATGTCACCATTCTGTGTCTTCTCCTTTCTGATATCTTCAGGACGGCGTGCAGTACAGGCAAGGGGTGTTTATTCATTGACCAGCACCAGGAGGGCCTTACTCGCCCATATTACTAGACTAAAATACACCTTTATCACACTATACCATGATATAAATCAAATCTTTACCATAATATATGCATACAGTGCGGAAAATAAGTATTTGAACACCCTGCTATTTTGCAAGTTCTCCCACTTGGAAATCATGGAGGGGTCTGAAATTGTTATCGTAGGTGCATGTCCACTGTGAGAGACATAATCAAAAAAAAATATTCCAGAAATCACAATGTATGATTTTTTTAACTATTTATTTGTATGATACAGCTGCAAATAAGTATTTGAACACCTGAGAAAATCAATGTTAATATTTGGTACAGTAGCCTTTGTTTGCAATTACAGAGATCAAACGTTTCTTGTAGTTTTTCACCAGGTTTGCACACACTGGAGGAGGGATTTTGGCCCACTCCTCCACACAGATCTTCTCTAGATCAGTCAGGTTTCTGGGCTGTCGCTGAGAAACACGGAGTTTGAGCTCCCTCCAAAGATTCTCTATTAGGTTTAGGTCTGGAGACTGGCTAGGCCACGCCAGAACCTTGATATGCTTCTTACAGAGCCACTCCTTGGTTATCCTGGCTGTGTGCTTCGGGTCATTGTCATGTTGGAAGACCCAGCCTCGACCCATCTTCAAAGCTCTAACTGAGGGAAGGAGGTTGTTGCCCAAAATCTCGCAATACATGGCCCCGGTCATCCTCTCCCTAATACAGTGCAGTCGCCCTGTCCCATGTGCAGAAAAACACCCCCAAAGCATGATGCTACCACCCCCATGCTTCACAGTAGGGATGGTGTTCTTGGGATGGTACTCATCATTCTTCTTCCTCCAAACACGGTTAGTGGAATTATGACCAAAAAGTTCTATTTTGGTCTCATCTGACCACATTACTTTCTCCCATGACTCCTCTGGATCATCCAAATGGTCATTGGCAAACTTAAGACAGGCCTTGACATGTGCTGGTTTAAGCAGGGGAACCTTCCGTGCCATGCATGATTTCAAACCATGACGTCTTAGTGTATTACCAACAGTAACCTTGGAAACGGTGGTCGCAGTTCTTTTCAGGTCATTGACCAGCTCCTCCCGTGTAGTCCTGGGCTGATTTCTCACCTTTTTTAGGATCATTGAGACCCCACGAGGTGAGATTTTGCATGGAGCCCCAGTCCGAGGGAGATTGACAGTCATGTTTAGCTTCTTCCATTTTCTAATGATTGCTCCAACAGTGGACCTTTTTTCACCAAGCTGCTTGGCAATTTCCCCGTAGCCCTTTCCAGCCTTGTGGAGGTGTACAATTTTGTCTCTAGTGTCTTTGGACAGCTCTTTGGTCTTGGCCGTGTTAGTAGTTGGATTCTTACTGATTGTATGGGGTGGACAGGTGTCTTTATGCAGCTAATGACCTCAAACAGGTGCATCTAATTTAGGATAATAAATGGAGTGGGGGTGGACATTTTAAAGGCAGACTAACAGGTCTTTGAGGGTCAGAATTCTAGCTGATAGACAGGTGTTCAAATACTTCTTTGCAGCTGTATCATACAAATAAATAGTTAAAAAATCATACATTGTGATTTCTGGAATTTTTTTTTTTGGATTATGTCTCTCACAGTGGACATGCACCTACGATGACAATTTCAGACCCCTCCATGATTTCCAAGTGGGAGAACTTGCAAAATAGCAGGGTGTTCAAATACTTATTTTCCGCACTGTATATAATATGCAGGGCCGTCTTTAATATGGTTTGGGCCCTGGGCAAACATTTTTTTTGGGCCCCCCCATGAGCTTATTTTGGGCCTGGCTGGTTCACATGTATGTGTTTTGGCGGCCCTCATTTGTGCAGCACAGCATTGATTTGAATGGGCCGCCATGCCTTTGTTTCCTGCAGAAAAAAGGTGCATTTAGCATTTTAAAAATCAGTTGCCTTGAAATCCATTCTGCTTTTGCACCATGCTACTTACCTGCAGTTCTTGCACCATGCTACTTACCTGCAGTTCTTGCACCATGCTACTTACCTGCAGTTCTTGCACCATGCTACTTACCTGCAGTTCTTGCACACACAAACGCACTGTGTTTTTAAAAGCGTGACCTAAACGTCTAAAAATGCAGCAAGTTTGACAGTGCGGGAACTGCAGATAAGTCACAGCAGACAGCAGAATGGACAGACAGTGCTGTATTTCATTGCTTGATGGGCATAGGTGTGCCGTGTGCTCAGCCTATTACATGAGGCATCAAATGAATGGGCTGCTGTGCCTGCACAAATGTGGGCCGCCAAAACACATACATGTGAACCAGCCAGGCCCAAAATAAGCCCATCAAGCAGTTAAATACAGACAGTAATGCCATGTGCTCTGAGGCCTCACTCAGCCTGGACTGCAGGTCTGGTCTGTGATTTGGGGAGTTCCTCTATTTTACACATGGCATGGCCTGGGGTCCCATGGTGCTAAAGCAGAATGGACAGACGGTGCTGTGACCCCATGCCATGCCATGTGTAAAATACAGGAACTTTTTAAAACACTGACCAGACCTGCAGTGAATCATCAAATATTATAAAGACTTTGGGCACACTTTACAGAAAACTTCTATTTACAATATAGCAAACAGTGACATACATTGAGGAGCAGGGCATGAAGAAGTCAGCCTTGGGAAGAGCAAACTGGGGATGTTATAAAATCACATTCTAATTCACTTTTATATACAAGCAGCACCCAGTGGCAGGAAGGGGGAAGTGCACGTCTAAAGGGAAGCCAGGGGTTCTGTACATTTTAAAACACTGGGAAGGGAAGCAGTACTGTCACCTGGCTGCGTGCCGCTGATGATTTTCAGCCTGATTTGTGGGCAGCACAGGGGCTTAACGGGCGGCAGGGCCGCCATCAGGAATTATGGGGCCCCTTACACAGCTTCAGGCATGGGCCCCCTGGAGCAGAGAACGGGGGGGGGGTGCTGCCCCCTTAAATTGAGACGCAAAAATATATATAAAAAAAGGGATGTAGCCATCCGGGGCCCTGGGGACCTCTGGGCCCTTTAATAAAAAGAAAAAAAGAAATAAAAAATATATATAAAAAATATATTTTTTTTTTAAAAAAAGGGGGTTGCCATCTGGGGACCTCTGGGCCCTTTAATAAAAAAATATATAAACAAAAATAAAAAAATAAACATTTATTAAAAAAGGGTGTTTGCCACATGGGGCCCTGGGGACCTCTGAGCCCTTTATATATATATATAAATAAAAAGAAAAAAAAAGAAAAAATATATAAAACTTTTTTTAAAAAAGGGGGGTTGCCATCCAGGGCCCTGGGGACCTCTGGGTCCTTTAATAATAATAACATTTATATTATATAATATGTGTGTATATATATATATATATATATATATATATATATATATATATATATATATATATATTTATATATTTATATTAAAAGAAATTTATAAAAAAGTTTTTTTTTATAAAAAGGGGGGTCGTCATCTGGGGCCCTCTGGGGATCTCCAGACCTCTAAAAAAAAATTGGCCCTTTAATAAAAAATAAAATAAAAATATATAAAATAAATATATATTTTTATTTAAAAATAAATAAAAAAAGGGGGTTGTCACCTGGGGCTCTGGGGGCCTCCGGGACCCTGGGGACCCCTAAAAAAAAAATGTGCCTTTAATAAAAAATAAAAATATATTTAAATAATTGGCCCTTTAATAAAAAATAAAATAAAAATATATAAAATAAATATATTTTTTTATTTAAAAAAAAATAAAAAAAAGGGGGGGGTTGCCATCTTGGGCCCTGGGGGCCTCCGGGCCCCTGGGGACCTCCGGACCACCGGACCTCTAAAAAAAAAAAAAAAAAAAAAAAAAATTTTTTTTTTTTCAAAGGGGGTTGCTTTGGGCCCCCAACAGTGACAGGGCCCTGGGCAGCTGCCCCTGTTTGCCCTATGGTAGAGACGGCCCTGATAATATGATCCATCCAATTATGCCTATCGCTCCCAACCTCCTATAACTCTTTATTGTAGATACGGGTCGGGAGTAGGTAGGCTTGCTCACAGTGGTCTTTCCTACCGCAATTGGTCTGTCTTCGGTAACTCAGGGCTCTGAATTGGCAGCAAAGTCTAATTTGTACGAATAGACCCTACCGTCAATTTGTCCCTCAACCTGCATAGATAAGCGGGAGAGCTTCCTATATAGGTTTTGAGTCTAACAACACATATAAATCTGAATCAATGACAAAACCCACAAAGTTCCATCCTTGTGACTGGATTTCAGTGACCATGCCCAGGGTATATAATGCACCTCTACCTACTGTTAGTCATGGAACTAGGGTGTTTCTTGAACCTAACTAGTGTTGAGCGGAATACGCCATATTTGATTTCGCGATATTGCGCGAATATATAGAAGAATATTCGCGAATATTCGCTAATTTCGAATATTCGTGATATTTTATCCAAAAAAAATGTTGAGAAATTTCGCTAATGCGAAATTTCGCTAATGCGAAAATGATTGCGAAATTCTCATAAACGGAGATCATTTCCTGTATTACTAATCTAATATGCACTAAACACTAACTCTACACTAACTCTACTTAAAAGAAAGGAGAATAAGGGGGCAAAAGAAGGGCGGAGAAGATAATCGCGCAATATTCCTATTGCGCGATTATCTTCTCCGCCCTTCTTTTGCATCAGAGCCAATCAGAATAACTTGAATATTCGGCAAAAGGAATATCGCGCAATATTCCTTTTGCCGAATATTCGAGTTATTCTGATTGGCTCTGATGTAAAAGAAGGGCGGAGAAGATAATCGCGCAATATTCCGTTTGCCGAATATTCGAGTTATTCTGATTGGCTCTGATGCAAAAGAAGGGCGCATCAGAGCCAATCAGAATAACTTGAATATTCGGCAAAAGGAATATTGCGCGATTACCTTCTCCGCCCTTCTTTTGCATCAGAGCCAATCAGAATAACTTGAATATTCGGCAAAAGGAATATCGCGCAATATTCCTTTTGCCGAATATTCGAGTTATTCTGATTGGCTCTGATGCAAAAGAAGGGCGGAAAAGATAATCGCGCAATATTCCGTTTGCCGAATATTCGAGTTATTCTGATTGGCTCTGATGCAAAAGAAGGGCGCATCAGAGCCAATCGGAATAACTTGAATATTCGGCAAAAGGAATATCGCGCAATATTCATTTTGCCGAATATTCAAGTTATTCTGATTGGCTCTGATGCAAAAGAAGGGCTGAGTAGCTGATGCGATTCTTTTATGTTGCCGAAAGTTCGCAATGCGAATTTTCGGCAACATAAAAGAATCGCATCAGCTACTCGGCCCAGGGTCTCTCTCTAATCATACCAGCAATGCTTTTAGACGTCGATGGAGATCACTAGGATGTGATCTGTTTTAAAAAGTAAATTTGAAAAAATACGAATATTCGCCATAGCGAATATTCGCCGCAATATTCGAGTTATTCGCGAATACTCGAATATGCAATATTCGTAGCGAATATTCGCAATGCGAATATTCGTGAGCAACACTAAACCTAACATTACATCGGTATCCTTTAGGACAAATAGAAAACTCATCTATGTCCCAAATAATACCCAGGTGCTTCCTTCCCAGCAATGATGTTGTCAGAGATTCTAAATGGACCAGTACTGTGTGCCTACACAGAGGAGACCAACACTGTATATAGTGGAATAAAAGGTGTTTTATTTACAAGGGTGAACAGGTGACGACAACCAGTGCACAAATAACACAAAGCATATATACAAGTCCAGGGGAAATGCGGTAATCATAAACCAAAAAACCAAGCCGGGGTCAAATACCAGGAGATCAAAGAAGCTGCAGACAGGGAATGGGCAGGAAGGAAATGTCCAGGAGAGGGATCAGGTCAGGACAGATCGGATCGGGTCGGGTCAGAAGTCCAGAACGGGGACAGCAGGCTCAGGGTCAGAAATCAGGCTCAGGTTCCGGTTAATAAACAGATACAAGGGTGAGTTCTGCTTGAACTTGCCGGGTATAAATAGAGGCGTGCTAATTATGTTCAGGTCACACCTGAAGGCAGCAAGGGCCAGGTGCTCCACACTGCCAGGATCCATCCGCTAGTGGAGGCCAGTACTGCGTCCCAAAGGTGATATACCAGCAGGGGGAAGTTCCCCTGACAGCTCCGAACTGCCAGGAGACCCCTGCTGGTGGGACACAGCATTGCAAGACAGAACATAAATAGCACCAGCGGATGGAACCTTTCCTGACAGTACCTCCCTCAAAGGAGCGGCCTCCGGACGCTCCAACTATCTGTTGCCGGGGAAAGTCCAGGGTGACCAACTGGGCAATGGGAGGCTTGAGGCGGGAGGCTCCGGGTCATCGAGCTGGGTGGCAGGCTCCGGGTCGTCGAGCTGGGCAGCAGGCTCCGGGTCGTCGAGCTGGGCAGCAGGCTCCGGGTCGTCGAGCTGGGCAGCAGGCTCCGGGTCGTCGAGCTGGGCAGCAGGCTCCGGGTCGTCGAGCTGGGCAGCAGGCACCGGGTCGTCGAGCTGGGCAGCAGGCTCCGGGTCGTCGAACTGGGCAGCAGGCTCCGGGTCATCGAGCTGGACAGCAGGCTCCGGGTCGTCGAGCTGGGCAGCAGGCTCGGCTCCGGGTCGTCGAGCTGGGCAGCAGGCTCCGGGTCGTCGAGCTGGGCAGAAGGCTCAAGGTCGTCGAGCTGGGCAGCAGGCTCCGGGTCGTCGAGCTGGGCAGCAGGCACAGGAACGAGCGGCCGGCAGACTGGCACAGGAACAGCAGGCTGGCAAACTGGCGCAGGAACAGCAGGCTGGCAAACTGGCACAGGAACAGCAGGCTGGCAAACTGGCACAGGAACAGCAGGCTGGCAAGCTGGCACAGGAACAGCAGGCTGGCACAGGAACAAGTGGCTGGCCGGCTGGCACAGGAACAGCAGGCTGGCAGACTGGCACAGGAACAGCAGGTTGGCAGACTGGCACAGGAACAGCAGGCTGGCAGACTGGCACAGGAACAGCAGGCTGGCAGATTGGCACAGGAACAGCAGGCTGACAGACTGGCACAGGAACAGCAGGCTGGCAAACTGGCACAGGAACAGCAGGCTGGCAGACTGGCACAGGAACAGCAGGCTGGCACAGGAACATCAGGCTGGCAAACTGGCACGGGAACATCAGACTGGCAGGCTGGCACAGGAACATCAGACTGGCAGGCTGGCACAGGAACATCAGACTGGCAGGCTGGCGCAGGGACATCAGACTGGCAGGCTGGCACAGGGACATCGGGCTGGCAGGCTGGCCCAGGAACATCGGGCTGGCAGGCTGGCACAGGAACATTGGGCTGGCAGGCTGGCACAGGAACATCGGGCTGGCAGGCAGACACAGGAACATCAGACTGGCAGGCTGGCACAGGAACATCAGACTGGCAGGCTGGCACAGGAACATCAGGCTGGCAGGCTGGCACAGGAACATCAGGCTGGTAGGCTGGCACATAAACATCAGGCTGGCACAGAAACATCAGGCTGGCAGGCTGGCACAGGAACATCAGGCTGGCAGGCTGGCACAGGAACATCGGGCTGGCAGGTTGGCACAGGAACATCGGGCTGGCAGGCTGGCACAGGAACATCAGGCTGGCAGGCTGGCACAGAAACATCAGGCTGGCAGGCTGGCACAGGAACGTCAGGCTGGGTAACTGGCACTAAAACGTCAGGCTGGGTAACTGGCACTGAAACGTCAGGCTGGGTAACTGGCACGATGGTGTGGGTTGGGAAGTACTTCCGTTTCTTTTTATATTTAGACACTGCAGGTTTGCTAACAGAAGTGATGTATGAAGAGGATGGAATTAAGTAGGAGGAAGGATTGGAATATGGCAGAGACACAGGGATGGTGACTTGAGGAGGTTTTTGTGGAGTTGTTACTGGTGAAAAGGAAGAAACAGGTGGATTAAAGGCAGGGTAGGTACAACAAGTAGAGACTGTGTAATAATACTTGGTAGGAAGCGGAATTAACTGGGCTATAGCTGAGGTTGTCATTGGCAATGGACGTATAGAGGCTTGGGAAGGTAAGTGGTTAATGGCAGGGCTGGGATGCAGTGGCTTGGCTGGAATCAGGAGATCTGACCATGCCTGCAGCACAGGTTGAACAAAGGCTGGTTCACACACACCTTGTTTAATCAGAGACTGTACTGAACTAATGCATTCAGATAACTTCTGCTGGGAACAAGAGCAATAGTGTTCATCAAAGGAGGCTGGATCATCCTCCATCAACCATACTAGGGATTCAACTTGGTCAAGACTGAAGGGGGGAGAGAAGTCATCACTACCATCAGGAATAACTGACAGGGCCGGTTTAAAACATAACTTGATTAATGGCTGAACATCATCGTAAGACATATAACCCAGATCCACCATGGAATGGGCTGATCGGATGGCTTCCATCAGCTGATCATTTGTCCATCCCTCCAACACCTGATGACAATACTCTTCATCCTCCTCTGCTAGCAGAGAAAAGTAAGTAATTACATTGAAATCCATGTTTCAACAAAAACGCACTACAACAGGATGGTTTCCTATGCAGGCACATCTGGTCAACTGGCCCTGGTATACTGTCAGAGATTCTAAATGGACCAGTACTGTGTGCCTACACAGAGGAGACCAACACTGTATATAGTGGAATAAAAGGTGTTTTATTTACAAGGGTGAACAAACAGGTGACGACAACCAGTGCACAAATAACACAAAGCATATATACAAGTCCAGGGGAAATGCAGTAATCATAAACCAAAAAACCAAACCGGGGTCAAATACCAGGAGATCATCAAAGGAGCTGCAGACAGGGAATGGGCAGGAAGGAAATGTCCAGGAGAGGGATCAGGTCAGGACAGATCGGATCGGGTCGGGTCAGAAGTCCAGAATGGGGACAGCAGGCTCAGGGTCAGAAATCAGGCTCAGGGTCCGGTTAATAAACAGATACCAGGGCGAGTTCTGCTTGAACTTGCCGGGTATAAATAGAGGCGTGCTAATTATGTTCAGGTCACACCTGAACGCAACAAGGGCCAGGTGCTCCACACTGCCAGGATCCATCCGCTGGTGGAGGCCAGTACTGCGTCCCAAAGGTGATATACCAGCAGGGGGAAGTTCCCCTGACAGCTCTGAACTGCCAGGAGACCCCTGCTGGTGGGACGCAGCACTGCAAGACAGAACATAAATAGCACCAGCGGATGGAACCTTTCCTGACAGATGTCCCCATCCAGAACACAGAGTTGAATATCTTCCCAACATTTTATCATTCACCACCGTGTATTGACCTGGCATGCAAAGGACATCATGGTCATGCTTTCGACAGAAGGAAAAAATCAACCTGCCCCCAGCTTATGTACTCTCTGATCACATGTGGCTAACTTAGCCACAAATGCAACAAGATAGAACCCCCAGTCAGTAAGCCTATTAATGCCACCAAATATACAGACCGAGTCTGCACTTCTGTACATGGGATCATACAGCATAACACTTTTCACAATCCAAACTAGTACAGCCCATCCAGGCATTCGACCACCACTTCTGATTAGTGTAAGCGACGTGTTTTGGCAAAGTCTTACTGAGCTACCTCATCAGGCCACTGCCCATTATACAGAGACTGTACAATCAGCCTGATATTGGTTGATAACTCCGTCTGCGCCAGCATGCTCGCCAGAGCCAATGACATATTTCTGTCCTGTACCATCTCACACTCTACCAACCTCTCAACATGGTTGACAAAATCTTGAGCCACTTTACACTGTGACCTGTTGAATGTTATTAAGAATGTGTTTTTGTTTCATTCATTTATTTTGTGTACTTTGGTATCTTGCCTTAGTTTTCCATTCTTATGCCGCGTACACACAACAGTTTTTCATAATGAAAAAAATAAAAAAAATTTAATTGGTTGTGAAAAACGGTTGTGTGTATGTTTAAAGAGAAAAATGCCCGTTAAAAATTTAGAACCTGCTCTATTTTTTCTCGTTTTTTTACGTCATCCTGTTTCACGTCGTGAAAAACAGTCGTGTGTACGCTTTAACGAGGGGGGGAAAACACGCATGCTCAGAAGCAAGTTATGAGACGGGGAAATTGGCAAAAGCAGCCCAAAGGCTGGCGCCATTCGAATCGAACTTCCCCTTTATAGTGCCGCCGTACGTGTTGTACGTCACCGCGCTTTGCTCGAGCATTTCTTTCACAAACGTGTGCATGCAAGGCAGGCTTGAGAGGAATCACGACAAATCACGTCGAGAAAAACAAGACATGAATAACGGTCATGTGTACGTGGCATTAGAGTTTTTTTTACCATTACATTTAAGATTTTTTTCATCAATTGATTATTTTCAACATTATTAGAGACTCATAGGGTGTGTTTCTATGCAAACTGTTAGTTAAGCCGTTTATGTCAAAACGCATACATACATAATACATACAAAAGTTCATTTCTAAGAAAATGAATCTTAAAAAGAATCTAAAATAGAGTCAGTTATTTTTACATTCTATTACACTCCCCAGCTATTTATACTTGTCTTCTCGTTGCTCCTGTTCTGCTCTATTCACCCAACAGAGGAAAAAAGGAGAAGCCCTGTGTCAGGATCAAGTTGCTCTGGTTGGTACTTGCACTGGGTTATGATAACTATCTGATCGCTCTGGCATCTACCACGGCAAAGTGGTAAAAAGGGCAGTGAGATATTTGCTCTCCTTACCTGGAATAAACCAATATTCCACTCCCGCTGGCGAACGGAGTAGCAGTGGAGCAAGAAAAGGTAGGTATGTGCAGCTGGGAGAAGGAGACAGCAAAGTGACTTTTTCACAGGATTTTTTTAGACTCAAATCTACATCTTTCTATGTTGCTACATGATGTTATTTTTTTCAATCCCTTGATACATCATTAAAAGGGGTTGTAAAGGTAAAACATTTTTCCCTAAATAGCTTCCTTTACCTTTGTGCAGTCCTCCCTCACTTACCTCATCCTTCCATTTTGCTTTTAAATGTCCTTATTGCTTCTGAGAAATCCTCACTTCCTATTCTTCTGTCTGTAACTCCACACAGTAATGCAAGGCTTTCTGGTGTGAAGTGTCGCGCTCGTCCCATTCCTTGAGGGGGGAGGGGGCGAGTAGGAGAGTCAGGACGCTCTCTAAGTTGCCGATAGAGAAAGGAGCTGTGTGTTAGTGGGTGTCTCGACTCTCCTGTAGTCCAAGAGAGGGTGCGAGCACCACACTCCACACCAGGGAGAAAGCCTTGCATTACTGTGTGGAGTTACAGACAGAAGAACAGGAAGTGAGGATTTCTCAGAAGAAATAAGGACATTTAAAGCAAAATCGAAGGAGGAGGTAAGTGAAGGTGGACTGCACTAAGGTAAAGGAAGCTATTTAGGGATTTTTTACCTTTACAACCCCTTTAAGGGGTGTAGAATTGTCAGCTATCAGTATATATTGGATAACTGTTTATGAGCACTGTATAGGAATCGTACCACCCCTTTCTGAGTGTAATATACTGTTTATTGAGACTTCCTGTAATTATAGAACTTTTAATTTGCGTTTTATTTTCCTACATAATTAATGGATCGTAAAAAACCTGATATCTTTAGATGTAGGCAATTTAATACTGTTAAGAACTTACTGTTGGCTGGAAGCAAATCTTCATAACTGAATTAACTATTTAATATAAGGTTATGGAAACAGCCATACCGCTTATAAAATAATGATACTCATAACCAGTTCCTTTCCACTGATCCATTTGTGGATCTCCTTATTATATCAGGAAACAATTTACAGTCTGTCAATAACATTTACTTTCTAAATATGTTTCCCTGCTTTTAATTTACTGTACCATTTACTGTACAAGTCATTTAAAATTCTTAAAAGCCTCACTCTGGTCTGCTTATAAATGTATCCATGCAGTAAACCCCCTTCCACCCTATGCACAGGTTTAATGCTCATTTGGGTAGGGGAAAGGGAAAAAATTCAAATAATTACATTATCCATTGCTCATTTCATTTTGGTTTTGCATCTCACGTAAGGAATTTCAAGAGTGCCCCTTTAACCACTTCACCTCCAGAAGGTTTACCCCCCATCATGACTGGGCCATTTTTTGCAATACGGCACTGCACTGTGCTATAAACACAAAAAGGCCAACAATATACATATATATATATATATATATATATATTTATATTTTACTTTCTGTTCTAAACACATTCAATTAAAAAAAATATATAAAAAAACGAATTTCTTTATCAATTTATGCCAAAATGTATTCTGCTATATATTTTTTTGTAAAAAAATCCCAATAAGCGTATGTAACGGTTACCACCGCTTACAACCTTCCATCCAACCACGACAAGCTTATCTGACACACTCCGACAATATTGCATACACGATCCATATCCTTTCCCAGAATAAACGAGACAGCGCTCCGTTCTTGCTTCCAAAGATATGACAATTTATTAGTATTTTCTCAGCTTCTTATATCCAGTACAGCATAATACAGTTAATCACAGGACAATGCAATCTCCACCCCCCTATTCACTCACTGAGGATAATTCTTTAATTGGTAGCTAGACATGACGGCACCGTATTATCAATAGGGTTCAATTAATCTTGAATAGTAACACAGACATCTTGTTGAATAAGTTCTCTATACAGCTTTGTCACACAATGGCAGTGAGAGTGGGTGTCTTTACATTGAATAGCCAACACCTTAGGATATTTCAATAGCCTATTATACAAAATGTATGACTCACTGGCTGACCTGGTCATGTCATCATGACTCCTTGTGATATCTCAGTCCTGCAATATGAAGTATTATTAATGTCCCATCTCATGTAATATGAATTATGATTCACTATTAGCCACCCTATACCCAAAAGGGCACAGGGTGGATTTCGACCCAAGAGTTTTTGGTGCTGCTGGCACAAGAGTATCTCTCATCCTTCCAACGTCTCTGGGTGTCACGGGCCATTCTGTTACAGCGTATATTGATTGTTTTTTTCACAAAAGTTATAGCGTCTACAAACTATGGGATATTTTTTTAACTAGTAATGGTGGTGATAAGCAACTTATAGCAGGACTGCAATATTTCGGCAGACAAATCGGACACCTGACATTTTGGACACTTTTTTGGGGACCAGTGACATTATTACAGTTATCATTGATAAAAATATGCACTGTCTCTGTACTAATGACACTGGCAGGGAAGAGGTTAACATCAGGGACGATCAAAAGGTTAACTGTGTGCCTAGATAATGTTTCAGTGTAGTGGGGGAGGTGCTTTTACTAGTAGAAGGCATGGATCGGTTTTTCTGCTTTACAGAAACGCAGGATCCATGCTTTCTTTACTGACAGAATGACAATCTGCCTTGCTTACATGTAGGGTTGTCCCGATACCTCTTTTTTAGGACTGAGTACAAGTACTGATACTTTTTTTCAAGTAGTCGCCGATACCGAATACCGATACTTTTTTTTAAATGTGTCCCCAAATGCAGCCATGTCCCCCACATATTGCAGCCATGTCCCCCCACATATATTGCAGCCATGTCCCCCCACACATATTGCAGCCATGTCCCCCCCACAGATGCAGCCATGCATGTCCCCCACATATGCAGCCAGGTCCCCACAGATGCAGCCATGCATGTCCCCCACATATTGCAGCCATGTATGTCCCCCACATATTGCAGCCATGTATGTCCCCCACATATTGCAGCCATGTATGTTCCCCATATTGCAGCCATGTACGTCCCCCACATATTGCAGCCATGTATGTCCCCCACATATTGCAGCCATGTATGTCCCCCATATTGCAGCCATGTATGTCCCCCACATATTGCAGCCATGTATGTCCCCCATATTGCAGCCATGTACGTCCCCCACATATTGCAGCCATGTACGTCCCCCACATATTGCAGCCATGTATGTCCCCCACATATTGCAGCCATGTATGTCCCCCACATATTGCAGCCATGTATGTCCCCCACATATTGCAGCCATGTATGTCCCCCATACCTGTAGTAGATATGATGCCACCGCGTTAATCCCCCTGCATTACAGCGCGCATTACAAGCTTTCGTTTGAATACTTGTAATGGCTGCCGCGCCATGTATAGGCACTCCCCTTCTCGAGATTGGACGGATCCGTCCAATCCCGAGCAAGGGAGAGTGTCTATATACGGATCCGTGCATAGACACTCCCCCTTGCTCGGGATTGGACAGATCTTTCCAATCCCGAGAAGGGGAGTGTCTATACATGGCGAGGCGGGCATTACAAGTATACAAACGAAAGCTTGTAATGCGCGCTGTATTGCACAGGGATTAACACGGCGGTATGCAGTATGCGGCGGCGGCTTTGCGGCGGGGGGGGGGGAAGTATTCTATTTAGGTATCGGGGGTATTTGCTAGTATCGGGACAGCCCTACTTATATGTGCAGACTGCCATTCTGTCAGTGTACTGAACGATCGGCGGGTGCCAGCAGACATAGTGTCCGTGGGACCTGTTGATCAGCTCCCACTGTCTGAAATCACATCGGGAGAGAGCTACCGGTGCAAGCACTCGGTCCCCAAAATCCGGAAGTGCAGAATCATGTACAGTATATACAGTATCTCACAGAAGTGAGTACACCCCTGACAATTTTGTATATATTTTATTATATCTTTATGTGACAACAAAGAAGGAATGATACTTTGCTACAATGTAGTAGTGAGTGTACAGCTTGTTTAACAGTGTAAATTTGTTGTCCCCTCAAAATAACTCACACAGCCATTAATTTCTAAACTGCTGGCAACAAAAGTGAGTACACCCCTGAGAATCCAAATTGGGCCCAATTAGCCATTTTTCCTCCCCGGTGTCTTGTGACTCGTTAGTGTTACAAGGTCTCAGGTGTAAATGGGGAGTAGGTGTGTTACATTTGGTGTCATTATTCTACTCATACTGGTCACTGGACGTTCAACATGGCACCTCATGGCAAAGAACTCTGAATTGTTACATAAAGATGGCCTAGGCTATAAGGAGATTGCCAAGACCCTGAAACTGATCTGCAGCATGGTGGCCAGGACCATACAGCGGTTTAACAGGACAGGTTCCACTCAGAACAGGCCTTGTCATGGTCGACCAATGAAGTTGAGAGCACATGCTCAGCGTCATATCCAGAGGATGGACGTATGAGTGCTGCTAGCATTGCTGTAGAGGTTGAAGGGGTGGTGGGGGGGGTCAGCCTGTCAGTGCTCAGACCATACGCCACACACTGCATCAAATTGGTCTGCATGGCTGTTGTCCCAGAAGGAAGCCTCTTCTAAAGATTATGCACATGAAAGCCTGCAAACAGTTTGTGGAAGACAAGCAGACTAAGGACATGGATTACTGGATCCATGTCCTGTGGTCTGATGAGACCACAATAATCTTATTTGGTTCAGATGGTGTCAAGCGTGTGTGGTGGCAACCAGGTGAGAAGTACAAAGACAAGTGTGTGTTGCCTACAGTCAAGCATGATGGTGGGAGTGTCATGTTCTGGGGCTGCATGAGTGCTGCCGACACTAGGGAGCTACAGTTCATTGAGGGAACCATGAATGCCAACATGTACTATGACATACTAAAGCAGAGCATGATCCCCTTCCTTCAGAGACTGGGCCGCAGCGCAGTATTTCAACATGATAAAAATCCCAAACCTCAAAGACGGCCACTGCCTTCCTAAAGAAGCTGAGGGTAAAGGTGATGGACTGGCCAAGCATGTCTCCAGACCTTAATCCTATTGAGTATCTGTGGGGCATTCTCAAACGGAAGGTGGAGG
The DNA here is from genome assembly GCA_029574335.1 of Rana kukunoris. Lineage (NCBI taxonomy): Eukaryota > Metazoa > Chordata > Amphibia > Anura > Ranidae > Rana > Rana kukunoris. Next base: position 102,425,918 of record CM056060.1, read on the forward strand.
AACGCAAGGTCTCCAACATCCATCAGCTCTGTGATGTCGTCATGGAGGAGTGGAAAAAGACTTCATTGGCAACCTGTGAAGCTCTGGTGAACTCCATGCCCAAGAGGGTTAAGGCAGTGCTGTAAAATAATGGTGGCCAAACAAAATATTCACACTTTGGGCCCAATTTGGACATTTTCACTTAGGGGTGTACTCACTTTTATTGCCAACGGTTTAGACATTATTGGCTGTGTGTTGAATTATTTTGAGGGGACAGCAAATTTACACTGTTATGCGAGCTGTACACTCACTACATTGTAGCAAAATGCAATTTCTTCAATGTTGTCACATGAAAAGATATAAAATATTTACAAAAGTGTCAGAGGTGCACTCACTTTTGTGAGATACTGTATATGAATATGGTAATGTATTTTCTTGCGTACATATACACACATTTAATTTAACACATTTAAAAGGGTCATTTCAGCCCAGACTTTGTTTTTAGATTTTGATGAAGAGCATTATCCAGGGTAAAGATGTGAAACTTCCTCAGTAGTTAAACTATGCAGTTTAGCATTATTCTTTAATATAGTGTGTGTGTGTATGTGACGGTAGTAGAACATATCCCCGTCATCCATTCCCTTCTCTAATAAAAGAAAATCACCCAATATTCCATGAGTAGGAATATCCCTGCAAACGCAGAATAATACACACATGAGCCAAAGCTTAATGCTGGATGTAAACAGGACACACTTTATTGAAAGTACACAGCACACTTTTATACAGGATTTGGAACATCCCTCCCCCAACAACCGCTTTCTTATTGGTCCTTTTTAAAGTCCAGGCAGTTTCCCATCAGGTCCTCCTTAACCATGCAAATGAGGACTTGAAAATGACACAGCAGAGATTGGTCCGGTTTGAATAGAAAGACTGTTATGTGTATTCAGACAAAAGCCCCAGGGGGCAATCAATGTACACAATAGCCAGCCACAGAACAATGGAACCGTCTGGAGAGTTGAGACAGGGCAGAAAACATTTACACCTGATAATCAAAAGGCTTTAGATAGGGTTATCACACAATGGACAATGAGTATCTCTTCTGAGTCTATTGACCTGGTTGGGGTTCAGAATAAAATCTCCTGTAATCTCTCAAGACATCCTGGAATATGAACTATCCGTAATGTCCCATCTTCTGTAATACATGAATTAGGATTACACGTAGAAACACCTCAGTATTTCATGGTCCATGACCATATATATATATATCTTTCACGGTTTGTAGAGTAGAGATTATCTGCAGCTGAGTTGCATATATTTGTTTTTGTACTACAGTACAAAGGGTTCGTTTTTGCTTTTTTTTTTAACCCCATCATGACAGGTGATACAAAAAGTATGCTGCTGCTACAAAATGTATTATGGACAGCAAGTACAGGTATGCTTGCAACAAACGGTCCCTTCCTAAGACATGCAAGTCTATCATGCATAATATTAAATTACAGTCCTAGATGCGGTCAACAGTACAACAAACAACATGAAGTTATTTTTTTAATTAATTGAAGTTAAGTATTTTATAAAATTTGCGCTGCACTGTTGATTTTTTTTTTGTTTTGTATAAGTGAGATGATATAGCTAGCCATATATTCATGCTATTGTTTAAGATTGATTGTGCGGATAGTTCACATTTTCTTTTTTAAATCACAGTCCTGTCTCAAAATCTTCAAAACAGTTGATTCTTTAAAAAAAAAAAAAATTGATCTCCGAGTATGATAATATGTACCAGATTCAACCTCTATAAATATATGATATATGTTAGGCCCCTTTCACACGTGCGGACCGTATGTCCGCTTCATCACCCATCCATTTGCGGATGAAAAAGGGACATACATTGGTCCCTATGAGATTGCGGGCGTCAGCGGATGAATATCCGCTGACACCCGATCTCGTCCGCATCCGCAAAGATCCGATTCTGCAGACGGAAGAAAACGCTATTTTCCTTCCATCTGCGGATCGGATGAACACAGACATACGGTCCGTGATCATCTGATCCCCCCATAGGGGAAAGCGGAGAAAAGACAGGGCGGTCCCTGCACAGTGTGCGGAAACCGCCCTGTCATCCACCGGCTGAATTAGATATTTTGTTTCCGTTTTCATTATTTATAGTTTCCACTGCATAAAGATATTCAAGAATAATTTGTTTCTTTTAACTTATTAACCACTTGCCATCCGGGTTAATTCTGACACTTTGCTCCTAAATGTAAGAATCTAAACATTTTTCTAGAAAATAACTTAGAACCCCCAAATATACAGTAAACCCTTTGGTTGAGAGTAACTTGGTTTGAGAGCGTTTTGCAAGACAAGCAAAATGTTTTAATACATTTTGCCTTGATATACAAGCGATGTCTTGATATAAGAGTAGCGTCACAACTGAGTATAAAAGAGAAGAGAGGAGCTTCTAAGTGTAGCAATATGTATATTTAATGAAGGTACAATTACAAGCATGTTTCTGGAACGACTTATGCTCGCAAACCAAGGTTTTACTGTATATATTTATATATAAAGTCCATATAGAACAGGGGTGTCCAAACTTTTTTGCCTGACATTCTTTGAACCATTGAAAATTTGGTCTAATGCCGCATACACACGATCGAAACTTCCAACAAGAAAATTTTCGATGTGAGCTTTTGGTCGGAAATTCCGACTGCGCGTAGGCCCCATCTGGCTTTTTCTGTCTGAATTTCCGACAGCAAAAAAACATGCATGCTCTGAATCAATTCCCGGAGGGAAGTGCTCGGTCTGGTAAAACTAGCGTCCGTAATGGAGATAGCACATTCATCACGCAGCAAATTTTTGCATCTTTTAATGCAGCACATTCCTTTCTTCTTTATAATGCTAGAATAATCAAAATGTTTTGCTGCCGATATTCACACAGAGTTCTGACAAACGTATTTCTTTATTATTTCTCGTGATCTCCTGAATAATTTTTATTTTTTAAAGGCAGATCTTCATAATAATGTTTAGAATTTATATTTATAGTTTTTTATAGTAATCAAGATTTCCTGTTTTTTTTAATATTTGAAAATTATTTTCTAGTGATCTCCATAATTTGTGTCACGTTACCACAACAACATTATTAGGTTGGTTGGTGTCCCTTGTTAATTTGACATTGTATTTTTGAAATGTACCTGCCTACTCACAAACTGTCCATTTTGAAGAAAAACATATAGGCAAGTATTTGATAAAAAAATATCCATTTATTATGGGTCATAACAAAATAAAGAGGAAGGCAACACTGAAGAAATTGGTTAAATTTACAAAGCCTTTGGACCTCAGGGCAGACAACTATTTGCAAACCAAAATTGGTAGCCTGAGGAGTCCATATAATAGGGAGGACAATCTGGTCCTGGATATATGTCCCCAGTCTGTGGTACTACAACAGCCTGCATCTTTTCTCAGACCAGACTGAACTCAGGCCATCACTTTGTCTTCATTCCACGCTTCCTTCCAGGCTGTGGCTCTGGTGGTGGAGTTGTGGCAGCAGGAGGAGGAGGATGGTCGAGCTCACAAAGGTGTCTTTTCCTGGTGAGTTTACCCCTTAACCCCTTATTTAGGGCCATACAGAAGAGGTGTTGGCCCTCCTCCATGTCCTGCATTTTAGATACTACCAAGCAGCCAAAGGCAGGGCCGATCCGCCCTATAGGCTCACTATGCAACCCGCTTAGGGCCCCACAAAGCTGCAGAGGGCCCCACAAAGCTGCAGAGGGCCCCCAAAATTCTCAACACGCTGGCTGCATGGGAGAAGAGGTAAGTTAGCATCCCCCGCTTATCACTTTAATGTAAGGTGTCATTTCCGACAGCAGAACACTCCCTCCCCCGCTTCTCAACTTTAATCTTTAAAGTGACATGTCACTGTCGGCAGTGCCCCCCCCATTCTCAACTTTAATGTGACATGTCATTTTGCTTAGGGCCCCAGGGACATCAGGATCGGCACTGGCCATAGGCCTCTTGAAGGTTGTGGTTCTGAGGGCTGCATTAGCCTCCCTAATGAGGCAGAGTGCTGCCTCCTCCATGTTCCTCCCTTTCCTGGGCCTTTTGGGTGGAAGGTGGAGGGGAGGCACCTGGGATTGTGTGAGGCTACTGAGCCCGGCCACCTCCTGGCTGCCACTAACCCCTACACCTCCTGGCTGCCACATTACAGAGCCTCCTCCTGGCTAAGGCTTTCCTGTGTATAAAAACGGGACATAGTTTTAGTTTATGGTTCATCAATCACACACAATTTTCAGCTCATGACTGTTGCAAATTGAATGTTAATAAATAGAAAAAACTATCATTCTGACTCCAGCAGTTTTCATTCTTGTGCCAATCATTTTTGGCCACTACAGGCTATTGATATGTAAAAGTTAAAATAATTTTAAATACATGTTAATAGTCGAAATCATTCATTTTAGGACAATACTATACCTGGCTCAAGCTGGGCTCCTCCACTTCTTGGTAGGAAGGCCCAGGTTGGTCGTCAGAAGCCTCATCTGGGGTTGAAGGAAGGGTGGAAGGAAGAGTTGAAAGTGATGTCCTGGTTTCAGTCTGGTCTTCCAGAAAACACATTTGCTCATAGTACCACAGACTGGGTACATAAACGTCTTCTTCTGCTGCTCCCGATTTTAGGGAATCCAGGACCTTATTCCGCTCCTTCTTATATAAGCTACCAATTTTGGCTTGCAAAAAGGAGATGTCTGCCGTGGGGACCTGCATCTTCACAAATTCCAGCAATTTCTGCATCGCTGCTTTTCTAGCTGGTTTGTTTTTATATAGTTTGTGTTTAGCCTGCCACAAACAGGGCAGTTCCTTGTACATGTCTATAAACTGGCTCATGTAATTTGGGTCCTTTATTTTATTCATTTTCTCTGCAAGACAAAACACAAATATCAGGCTAAACTCTCCTAATCTTATCCCAATATAGGCCTCAATCTAGAAGCAGTATAGGCCACTGATGCCCCAAGTTATGTTACCTTTGTTATCTCGATCGGTGCTTCCGTTACTACTTCTTCCGCTCACAGATCGTAGGTACGACACACGTGTGTTAGCTTTACATACACTGTGCATGCATGAAACGCTGCACACATCGCCCACCCCTAATGTTCTTTCTAGTATATTCCCCGCCCCTTCTCTTTTGTCGCAGTGATAGGGGAACATGGCGGAGACACAGCAAGTGAGTAATAAGACTAATGAGGAGGAAAGCCCGGAGCCAAAAACGTCCCGATCCAGGAGGAGATATTAGGCCTCAAATATGTCCTTTGTAGAGATGGTGGAGATGATGGACATCTTGAAGAGGACCAACTATGCTGGGAAGTATGGACTGTACCCCAACCCAAATGTGAGAAAGGCCAAGATCATGTCCAAAGTTGTGAGAAGTCTGCACCGGAATTTTGGGGTACAACGATCCAATGAGCAATTGAGGAAATGCTGGTCAGACCTAAAATTGAATGAGCACGATCAGTACAGGTGGATCAGGAAACTGCTTCTAAAAAGTAAGTATTTGTCCTGTGTTCCTATTATTATTACTACCTGCATGTTGCTCCATGTGCTATTCTTTTCTGTTGTACAGTTTAAAATGGCAACTCTCAGGTTGGTGGGCACCGTATTTGTCATTGTAAACATTGTTCATTCGCCCACTAAATACAATGTTTTTGGCAGATACAGGTTAACTACATTTGGTCAAGCCTATTTGTATTAAAAGAAGTCTATTACATTGTTGTCTAGATGTGTTTGTAACTAAAATGAAATGCAAACTTGATTCAGTGTAAGGAGAGGACACTCAGCAGCTGTTTACACATCTGGACTAGTGTGGGACACCAGAACAATCTTTTTAGGGTGTCCCACACAGGTGCTCCAGTGGATACTTGGGGTGTCTCCATGTGTGAATAAAAAAGGTAAGTGTTCCAGCTTTGGTAAGGGAAAAAATCATGTCTATTAGCTGGTCTAACGTTACGCGGCCCATGTTAAGTATGGCCGTCGTTCCCGCGTCGACTTTTAATTTATTTTTTATTTTTTGCGTATGGCAGTCATTCCCGCGTCGACTTTCAATTTTTTTTTTTTTTTGCGTAAGTCGTCCGGGAATAGGAATGTCCGTAAACGACGCTACTCAAAAAAAAAATGACGTAACGACGTGATTTCGCGCAACGCACGGCGGGAAATTTCTGAACGGAGCATGCGCAGTTCGATCGCCGCGGGGACGCGCTTAATTTAAATGCCTCACGCCCCCTAATCGCGTAGTTTGATTCCGCCGGGAGAAATACACTACGCCGCCGTACCTTACGGGCCAAAATCTCTCTGAATTCCTCCTAGAGCCAGGTAAAGTACGGCGGCGTAGAGTATCTCTGATACTCTGCGGGAATCTAATTCTTTCTGAATCTGGCCCAAATTTCTAGCCACTGGAGAGGAACACATATGACTAGAGCCATCTCCCAAAATGAAACCAGTTGGCTATATAAACTTCAGAGTATGCAGCCCTATAGGTTAAACATCGAAATGGATCTAAATAGTTTTTTATCCAATGAATGATGTCTAGTATAAATTAACATCTTTTTAGATGGTTATTTTAATATATTTTTGAGTGTGGGCTTATCAAAATTTATATATATATCCTACATATTAGGGAAATTAAAATGGAGAACCGATTATTCTCCATTTTCTATGTTACCATATGGAATTTTGACATTAAGATTTACTATGGGTTCAATTATAAGAACCTTCAATATTCATATTCATTGTCAGCAGGGCCGCCATCAGGGGGGTACAGGCATTACACCTGTAAGGGGCCCGGGGGTCCCCAGGGGCCCGGATGGGAACCACCCTAAAAAAATATATATTTTTTTTTATAGAAAAATATATTTTTTTATAAAAAAAATTTTTTTTTAATATATTTTTTTTATTTTTTATTAAAAGGGACAATTTTTTTTCTTTTATTTTTTTTTAGAGGTCCGGAGGTCCCCAGGGGCCCGGAGGACACCAGGGCCCCTGATGGCAAGCCCTTTTTTTTTTTAATAAAAAAAATATATTTTTCTTTAAATTTTTTATTAAAGGGCCAATTATTTTTTCTTTTTTTTAGAGGTCCGGAGGTCCACAGGGGCCCGGAGGCCCCCAGGGCACTGGATGACAACCACCCTTTTTTTTATTTATTTACTATAAAAAATATATATATATTTTTTAATATATTTTTATTTTATTTTTTTATTAAAGGGCCATTTTTTAGGGGTCTAGGGGCCCGTAGGCCACCAGGGCCCCAGATGGCAACCCCCTCTTTTTTATTTATTTTTTTTATAAAAAAATATATTTTTTTAATATATTTTTCTTTTATTTTTTATTAAAGGGCCAATTTTTTTTCTTTTATTTTTTTAGAGGTCCGGAGGTCCACAGGGACCTGGAGATCCCCAGGGCCCCAGATATCAACCCCCCCTTTTTTATATAATTTTTATATATTTCTTATATATAATTATTAAAGGGCCCAGAGGTCCCCATGGCCCCCGGATGACAATCCTCCTTTTTTATATATTTTTTTACTTTTTTATATTATTTTATTTCTTTTTTTTAATATATAGATGTATAGATGGTCCCCAGGGCCCCATGTGTCAAACCCCCTTTTTTTATAATTGTATTTTTTATTTTTGTTTATATATTTTTTTAATATTTTTTTTATTAAAGGGCCCAGAGGTCCCCAGGGCCCTGGAAGGCAACCCCCTTGTTTTTTTTATATAAATGTTTATTTCTTTTTTATATATATATTTTTTTCTTTCTTTCTTTTTTTTTAAAGGGCCCAGAGGTTTCTTTTTATTCAAGGGCCCAGAGGTCCTGAATGGAAAGCCCCCTTTTTTTGTAATTTCCTTTTATAAAAAAAAAAAAAAAAATAAGGTCCCCGGGTCGCCAGTTGGCAACCACCCTTTTTAAAAAAAAAAATATATATATATTATATATATATTTTATCTCTTTTTTTCTTTTTATTAAAGGGCACAGAGGTCCACAGGGCCCCGGATGGCTACCCCCCTTTTTTATATATATTTTTGTTTTTCTTATTTTTGCAAAGGGCCCCCCCCGCTTCTGAATTCGCGGCAGCAGCCCCCCCCCCCCCCCGCTTCTCAATTTCATGCGGCAGCAGGCAGCACCCCCCCCCCGGTTCTCTGCTCCAGGGGGCCCATGCCTGAAGCTGTGTAAGGGGCCCCAAAATTCCTGATGGCGGCCCTGATTGTTAGGAAAATTATTGGGTGTATTTCTAGTATTCTTATTAGTATCCTTTTAGAGGTCTCCATCTAGTGGAATAATGGGAGTACTGAGGATATTTACATATTAATTTTGTTTCTCTTTTTCTCTCTTGTGGGTTTAGGAGTTTTTTTTTTTTAGGAGGTGTACTTTTATGGTTTGTTTTTAATATTATTGCCTGTAAAATATTAATGCCTGCCTAACTAATTATCCATCCGCTGAGGGAATGTTTTATGAAATGTTTTTATGTGTACAATTAGGAGATTATTACAAGACATTTGTGTGTCTATATGGCGTTTTGCGCAGGTCCGAACTGTGGTTGCAGTCGAGTAAGATTTACTATTGGCTCACACTAACTCTACTTCCCTCCATCCGAGTATAAATTACATGACTTTTTGTGGAGGAACCACAAGTGCTTTTCCTTATGAGTCTGCAGCCCCTTTTAATGTAAGCGGCCATTTGGCCTTTTTTGTTCTGTAATTTTATTCTTTTAATAAATGGTTTACACTATGGAAATTTTGGCTCTCTCATTCCATGTTCCATGTTCCATCTCTGCAATGGAGGTCTTGAGCCAATACCCACATCTCCCGTTTATGGTCAAGTGCAGGCACACTCCTGCTAAGCGCATAAGATCTTTATCTAATCAAAAAAGATCCATGGAGTCTGGTAAGCACATTCCCCCTCTGTGCACTTTGGGTGTCTTATCCTTGCGTATGGTGAAGGAACACGTTTTCACTGTCTGGACAACAATCCTTTTACGGCAAGATTTTGTTTTTTGTGGATGGATTTTGGAAATTACCGTAATCACATTATTTTTTTTTTTTTCAATTGAGACAATTTTTTCATCTTTTTTGCTTTGTATATTTTTCCTTAGAAAGAGTCAAACACTTTCTTTATGGACTTATATTATATGTGCAATACTTTTTGGTGATTTATTTTAAAGATTTATTACCAACAACTGTATATCACTGTTTTATCCACTTGGGAGAATTTTATGATTTGTATTTTTCTCACTTTAGTATATTTATTATTTATGAGTGTTTTTTTATAACCACTTTCTAGCGCCAACACATCACTTCGTAGTAAGAATTCTATTTTTTACTATTTTTACTAATCTAATTAAATTAATCACTTTTAGATAACTGGCACAGATTTATTCTTTTTAAAACAAGTAGAGCGACAATTTTGAAATAAATGTAAATGTAAATATTTTTAACTTTTTGGTATAATAAATATCCCCCCCCAAAAAATTATATATAATGCATTGTTTACTGTAAAAAATTACAATTGCAGTTTGGGAGTTAACCACAAGGGGGCTCTGAATGGGTTAAGTGTGACCTCATCTGTGTTTCTAACTGTAGGGGGGTGTGGCTCTAGGTGTGATGCCATTGATTGTGTTTCCCTATATCAGGGAACACACGATCAATGGCGGCGCTACAGTGAAGAATGGGGAAGCTGTGTTTACACACAGCTCTCCCCGTTCTTCAGCTCCGGGGACCGATCGCAGGACTCCAGCGGCAATCAGGTCCACGGGTCCCGCGGCCGCGGAGCTTCAGACCGCGTCACGTGCACGCGCTGGCAGCGCACAAGCCCACATACAGGTACGTGGATGTGCCCAGCCGTGCCATTCTGCCAACGTATATCGGTGTGACGGGTCCTTAAGTGGTTAAGCTGGACTTCACGGGCGCTTTGGGGGGAGGCAAGCCAGGAAAGCCAGCTTCCAGGTTCGTCATTTCTCCGTAAAAAGTTATGAAGTACACAGCATGATAGCACAATGTGATTAAGTTTATATTCCGCCATGTTGATTGCCGTGAGGAATAGGCGGAACCGGCTGGCCATTATGCCAAACGCATTCTCCACCACTCTTCTGGCTCTGGCCAGCCGGTAGTTAAAAACCCTCTGGTCTGGGGTGAGGGTCCTTATGGGGAATGGCCACATCAGGTGTTCACCCAGCCCAAATGCTTCATCAGCGACGAAGGCAAATGGCAGTCCTGCCATGTTATCTTCAGCAGGTGGCAAGGTCAAGCCACCACTCTGGAGCCATCTGTAAAATTTGGTCTGGGCGAAGACTCCACCATCCGACATCCGGCCATTCTTCCCTACGTCCACATATAAGAACTCATATGTCGCAGACACCACCGCCATCATCACAATACTATGAAACCCCTTGTAGTTGTAATAGTATGACCCCAAGTGGGGGGGGGGAGTGGGAAAGTCCCACCACTGAGCAAACTGGGAAGCCACAGTCTGAAAACTGAAGTCAAACCAGAAACAAGAAATTGGTACTTCTGCACATAACATTGCAAGCAGATTACACACAAACATTCTTGGCCAACATCAGTATAACATTTATTTGAAAGAGTATTTTAAGACAATAATATAAGGTCCACTTATCAGATTCCTTATCCCCTCTGATGGCACATTGTAAAACATTTAGGGTGGGGGGTTCCAAATGAGGTTGAGACCCCCAAAAAAAGCCTCTGGCACTCTGCCTGAATTTAATAACAATAACATTTGTACACTTTTTAGGGGCTGTTCAAGGTAAAGCACTGCAATGGAGCTGACAAAATACATTAAGTGATTTAGCTAGGTGTGTATGGGTCCAGAATAGCATGCAGGAAAGGTCAGTGAAGGAAAATATGCATGTACGCCAAAAAAGGAGCATTAAAAGCTTACAGCATGGGGACATTAAAAGCTTATTACAATCATGATAATTAGGGAATGATGAAATACAATACATTAGCATACATTAAATACAAAGAACGTGATGTTAAAGGAGAAAAAAAACGTACTTTAATATAGTCCTTCTGAGAACCCGAAAGTGACCGACACCTCTGTTGCTTCCGCAGACTCCTCTATCTTTAGAGTATCTCGCACTGCGGTGATAAGGTCACCTACCAGAGCCTTTTCGTGTCCTGACCCAGAGTCATCCCTACTGTCTGGCCCGTCTCTGTCCGCATCCTCAGATACGTCAGAGCCAGGGTCATGAGCCGTAGCTGGACCTGACTCCGCATTAGAGCTGTTCCCAGAAGATGGTGGGGGGAGGGGGCGCTTTTTACCCCCCCGTGTTCCCGCGCGCTGCTTCCACCTTGGCAACAAAAGCCTCCAGGATCGCCGACATAGCGTCCACCGATACATCGGGTGCAGGGGCATCAATTGATAACTCAGGTGTTTCAGGGGAAAAAAGGTGTCTGCTTCTGATGCCATGCAGACCCACGTGCCTGACACCCACAGGGACTCCAAGGCAAGGTACAACAACCCACCCTCCTAGCTTCCACAGAGACAAGGGGCTCTCCCCCAGAGGACTCGCCACCCTAGCATAGTACCACACTGTGTCAGTCTGACAACTTCACAGCGTGTGTCTGCAGACCTGCGCCATTTAAATGCACCGTTAGAGGCCAAAAGTTCCTGCAAAATGGCCGCCGAGCGGCTGTACTGTAAAACGTAGTGGACCGCAAGAAAATGGCTGCCGAGTGGCAGATAGAGGCCAAAAACGGCGTGGACCACAAGTGAATGGCCCTCGAGAGGCAGATAGAGGCCTAACAGGCACCGCCAAAATGGCAGCCGACAGCATGGGGGGAGAAAACACACAGATAAGCAAAACTGACACTCTCAATGGCAGCTCACTAACACCCTCGTAAGCGGATGCACAGCGCAGTTCCCACCCAGATGGAGCCCCCCAGGTGAACCCCCGACCCCAGCAGCCAGCCCAGCTCACAGAGCCCAGGGAGGAGGGAAGGGAGGGAGGAAAGGAAGGATGGAACCCCCTACTCGACCTCCCCGGGAATGTCCTCTTGCTGAAGAAGGTGATTACTACTTACCCTTCATGCGTGGATTATGCTGGAAGCATCCCAGACAGGCCATCTTCTACACGGTTACGGAATAGACCGGTCATTTGCATGCCCTGAAGCGTGTAGCTCACCGGCCACCTGTAGAGCGTGGACGACCCAGTGCGTAGCTGAGGTCGGCACACGCTCCATGGCCGAAACTGGGATCCAGCCTGTCACCCAGTCGGCAGTTGATCGCAGATCACAGAAACAAACAAAAAAATGTAATTCAATTTAGAAATAAATCTCCAGGCCTAAGGGCCCGAAGGGAGCCATGCCCTTCTCCTTTGCTAGACAGAGAAAAAACTGGGAGCTGCAAGATGCAGAGAGAGGGGTTATACCCAGTGGGACCGCCCCCGGTACTGTATTGTGTGTGATGTGTTTAACACTTTCTACAGGTTTCTGCCTAGTCACTCCTGAATGAAGGCTAATACCCACTTTGTCAAGATTACTGCTGTGTCCGTCCATGAATGAAAGAGAAAGTAGTATTAGAGCACAGACTAATGCAAATATATCTCACTGCAGCTTAAAGTGGAGGTTCACCCTAAAAAAAATTATAACAATACATTGAGCCGACTGATTACACTGCGGGTATGCCATTTTTTTTTCTTTTCACGTACATACCTCGTTATCGCCGTTTCATCCCTCGGCTTCCGGATATGATTCTTGCGGGACTGGGCGTTCCTAGTTGATTGACGTTCCTCCGACCGGCGCATACTGCGCGTCACGACTTTTCCGAAAGAAGCCGAACGTCATTGCACAGGCGCCGTATAGAGCCGACTCAATATTAGATTTTTTTTTTAGGGTGAACCTCCACTTTAAGATGGGATGTGTAAGGTATTTCACACTGACTGTTGTATATACATTTCTGATAATGAGGACATTATTAAAGGACATCTCGCCAAGATAAGAACTACAGAATAAAGCCAGAGATATTGCTAAAGATGAATGGAACCCCTTTAAGTCCCAGGCACCAGCAGGATGTATAGAAATGGGAGATCAGTGAATGAATTTACCCTGTGAAGTATGGTGAGCGATGTATTCTTTTAATGAATACAAAGCCTGCTTGGACTGGCAGACGCTGTAGGATCATCAGCCAGTGTCCCTCTCTCTCTCTCAAAGCTCTCTCGCTCTTTCTCAAAGCGCGCTCTCTCTAAGCTCGCACTCAAAGCGCACTCTCTCTCTAAGCTCGCACTCAAAGCTCGCTCGCTCTCTCTCTCTCAAAGCTCGCTCGCTCGCTCTCTCTCTCTCAAAGCTCGCTCGCTCTCTCAAAGCTCGCTCGCTCTCTCAAAGCTCGCTCGCTCTCTCAAAGCTCGCTCGCTCTCTCAAAGCTCGCTCGCTCTCTCAAAGCTTGCTCGCTCTCTCTCTCTCAAAGCTCGCTCGCTCTCTCAAAGCTCGCTCGCTCGCTCTCTCTCTCTCAAAGCTCGCTCGCTCTCTCAAAGCTCGCTCTCTCTCTCAAAGCTCGCTCTCTCTAAACTCGCTCTCTCTCTCAAAGCTTGCTCGCTCGCTCTCTCTCTCAAAGCTTGCTCGCTCGCTCTCTCTCTCAAAGCTCGCTCGCTCTCTCTCTCAAAGCTCGCTCTCTCTCTCAAAGCTCGCTCGCTCTCTCTCTCTCTCAAAGCTCACTCGCTCGCTCTCTCTCAAAGCTCGCTCTCTCGCTCTCTCTCAAAGCTCGCTCTCTCGCTCTCTCTCAAAGCTCGCTCTCTCGCTCTCTCTCAAAGCTCGCTCTCTCTCTCTCAAAGCTCGCTCTCTCTCTCTCAAAGCTCGCTCTCTCTCTCTCAAAGCTCGCTCTCTCTCTCTCAAAGCTCGCTCTCTCTCTCTCAAAGCTCGCTCTCTCTCTCAAAGCTCGCTCGCTCGCTCTCTCTCAAAGCTCGCTCGCTCGCTCTCTCTCTCTCTCTCAAAGCTCGCTCGCTCTCTCTCTCTCTCTCTCAAAGCTCGCTCGCTCTCTCTCTCTCTCTCAAAGCTCGCTCGCTCTCTCTCTCTCTCTCAAAGCTCGCTCGCTCTCTCTCTCTCTCAAAGCTCGCTCGCTCTCTCAAAGCTCGCTCTCTCTCTCAAAGCTCGCTCGCTCTCAAAGCTCGCTCGCTCTCTCAAAGCTCGCTCGCTCTCTCAAAGCTCGCTCGCTCTCTCAAAGCTCGCTCTCTCTCTCTCTCTCAAAGCTCGCTCGCTCTCTCTCTCTCTCTCTCAAAGCTCGCTCGCTCTCTCTCTCTCTCTCAAAGCTCGCTCGCTCTCTCTCTCTCTCTCAAAGCTCGCTCGCTCTCTCTCTCTCTCTCAAAGCTCGCTCTCTCTCAAAGCTCGCTCTCTCTCTCTCTCAAAGCTCGCTCTCTCTCTCTCTCAAAGCTCGCTCGCTCTCTCAAAGCTCGCTCTCTCTCTCAAAGCTCGCTCTCTCTCAAAGCTCGCTCGCTCTCAAAGCTCGCTCTCTCTCTCTCTCAAAGCTCGCTCTCTCTCTCTCAAAGCTCGCTCGCTCTCTCAAAGCTCGCTCTCTCTCTCAAAGCTCGCTCTCTCTCAAAGCTCGCTCGCTCTCTCAAAGCTCGCTCTCTCTCTCAAAGCTCGCTCTCTCTCTCAAAGCTCGCTCTCTCTCTCAAAGCTCGCTCTCTCTCTCTCTCAAAGCTCGCTCTCTCTCAAAGCTCGCTCTCTCTCAAAGCTCTCTCTCTCTCAAAGCTCACTCGCTCGCTCTCTCTCAAAGCTCGCTCTCTCGCTCTCTCTCAAAGCTCGCTCTCTCGCTCTCTCTCAAAGCTCGCTCTCTCGCTCTCTCTCAAAGCTCGCTCTCTCTCTCTCAAAGCTCGCTCTCTCTCTCTCAAAGCTCGCTCTCTCTCTCTCAAAGCTCGCTCTCTCTCTCAAAGCTCGCTCTCTCTCTCAAAGCTCGCTCTCTCTCTCAAAGCTCGCTCTCTCTCTCTCTCTCTCTCAAAGCTCGCTCGCTCTCTCTCAAAGCTCGCTCTCTCTCTCTCAAAGCTCGCTCGCTCGCTCTCTCTCTCTCTCTCTCTCTCTCTCTCTCAAAGCTCGCTCGCTCTCTCTCTCTCTCTCTCAAAGCTCGCTCTCTCTCTCTCTCTCTCAAAGCTCGCTCGCTCTCTCTCTCTCTCTCAAAGCTCTCTCTCTCTCTCTCTCAAAGCTCGCTCGCTCGCTCTCTCTCTCTCTCTCAAAGCTCGCTCGCTCTCTCTCTCTCTCTCTCAAAGCTCGCTCTCTCTCTCTCTCTCAAAGCTCTCTCTCTCTCTCTCAAAGCTCGCTCTCTCTCAAAGCTCTCTCTCTCTCTCTCAAAGCTCGCTCTCTCTCTCTCTCAAAGCTCTCTCTCTCTCTCTCTCTCTCAAAGCTCGCTCTCTCTCAAAGCTCTCAAAGCTCGCTCTCTCTCTCTCTCAAAGCTCTCTCTCTCTCTCTCAAAGCTCGCTCGCTCTCTCAAAGCTCGCTCTCTCTCTCAAAGCTCTCTCAAAGCTCGCTCGCTCTCTCAAAGCTCGCTCTCTCTCTCTCTCTCTCTCTCAAAGCTCGCTCTCTCTCAAAGCTCGCTCTCTCTCAAAGCTCGCTCTCTCTCAAAGCTCGCTCTCTCTCTCTCTCAAAGCTCGCTCTCTCTCTCTCTCAAAGCTCGCTCTCTCGCTCTCTCAAAGCTCGCTCTCTCTCTCAAAGCTCGCTCTCTCTCTCTCAAAGCTCGCTCTCTCTCTCTCAAAGCTCTCTCTCTCTCTCAAAGCTCGCTCTCTCTCTCTCAAAGCTCGCTCTCTCTCTCAAAGCTCGCTCTCTCTCTCAAAGCTCTCGCTCGCTCTCTCTCAAAGCTCGCTCGCTCTCTCTCTCTCTCTCTCAAAGCTCGCTCTCTCTCTCTCTCTCTCTCTCAAAGCTCGCTCTCTCTCTCTCTCTCTCAAAGCTCGCTCGCTCTCTCTCTCTCTCTCAAAGCTCGCTCTCTCTCTCTCTCAAAGCTCGCTCTCTCTCAAAGCTCGCTCTCTCTCAAAGCTCTCTCTCTCTCAAAGCTCTCTCTCTCTCTCAAAGCTCGCTCTCTCTCTCTCTCAAAGCTCGCTCTCTCTCTCTCTCAAAGCTCGCTCTCTCTCAAAGCTCGCTCTCTCTCTCTCAAAGCTCTCTCTCTCTCAAAGCTCGCTCTCTCTCTCTCAAAGCTCTCTCTCTCTCTCAAAGCTCGCTCTCTCTCTCAAAGCTCTCTCTCTCTCAAAGCTCGCTCTCTCTCTCTCAAAGCTCGCTCTCTCTCTCTCTCTCTCAAAGCTCGCTCTCTCTCTCTCTCTCTCAAAGCTCGCTCTCTCTCTCTCTCTCTCAAAGCTCGCTCTCTCTCTCTCTCTCAAAGCTCGCTCTCTCTCTCAAAGCTCGCTCGCTCTCAAAGCTCGCTCGCTCTCTCAAAGCTCGCTCGCTCTCTCAAAGCTCGCTCGCTCTCTCAAAGCTCGCTCGCTCTCTCAAAGCTCGCTCTCTCTCTCTCTCTCAAAGCTCGCTCTCTCTCAAAGCTCGCTCTCTCTCAAAGCTCGCTCTCTCTCAAAGCTCGCTCTCTCTCAAAGCTCTCTCTCTCTCTCTCAAAGCTCAAAGCTCTCTCTCTCTCTCAAAGCTCTCTCTCAAAGCTCAAAGCTCTCTCTCTCTCAAAGCTCTCTCTCTCAAAGCTCGCTCTCTCTCTCTCTCAAAGCTCGCTCTCTCTCTCTCTCAAAGCTCTCTCTCTCTCAAAGCTCTCAAAGCTCTCTCTCTCTCAAAGCTCGCTCTCTCTCAAAGCTCTCGCTCTCTCAAAGCTCGCTCTCTCTCTCACTCGCTCTCTCTCTCTCAAGCTCTCTCTCAAAGCTCGCTCTCTCTCTCAAAGCTCTCTCTCTCTCTCTCTCAAAGCTCGCTCTCTCTCAAAGCTCTCTCTCAAAGCTCTCTCTCTCTCAAAGCTCTCTCTCTCTCAAAGCTCGCTCTCTCTCTCTCTCTCAAAGCTCGCTCTCTCTCTCTCTCAAAGCTCGCTCTCTCTCTCTCTCAAAGCTCGCTCTCTCTCTCTCTCAAAGCTCGCTCTCTCTCTCTCAAAGCTCGCTCTCTCTCTCTCTCAAAGCTCGCTCTCTCTCTCTCTCTCAAAGCTCGCTCTCTCTCAAAGCTCGCTCTCTCTCTCTCAAAGCTCGCTCTCTCTCAAAGCTCGCTCTCTCTCTCTCAAAGCTCTCTCTCTCTCTCAAAGCTCGCTCTCTCTCTCTCAAAGCTCGCTCTCTCTCTCTCTCGCTCTCTCTCTCTCAAAGCTCGCTCTCTCTCTCTCAAAGCTCTCTCTCTCTCTCTCTCTCTCTCTCTCTCAAAGCTCGCTCGCTCTCTCTCTCTCTCAAAGCTCGCTCTCTCTCTCTCTCAAAGCTCGCTCTCTCTCAAAGCTCGCTCTCTCTCAAAGCTCGCTCTCTCTCTCAAAGCTCGCTCGCTCTCTCAAAGCTCGCTCTCTCGCTCTCTCAAAGCTCGCTCTCTCTCTCTCTCTCTCAAAACTCGCTCTCTCTCTCTCTCAAAGCTCGCTCTCTCTCTCTCAAAGCTCGCTCTCTCTCTCTCAAAGCTCGCTCTCTCTCTCTCAAAGCTCGCTCTCTCTCTCTCAAAGCTCGCTCTCTCTCTCTCTCAAAGCTCGCTCGCTCTCTCAAAGCTCGCTCTCTCTCTCAAAGCTCGCTCGCTCTCTCTCTCTCTCTCTCAAAGCTCGCTCGCTCTCTCTCTCTCAAAGCTCGCTCTCTCTCTCTCTCTCTCAAAGCTCGCTCTCTCTCTCTCTCAAAGCTCGCTCTCTCTCTCAAAGCTCGCTCTCTCTCGCTCGCTCTCTCAAAGCTCGCTCTCTCTCTCAAACTCGCTCTCTCAAAGCTCGCTCGCTCTCTCTCGCTCGCTCTCTCAAAGCTCGCTCTCTCTCTCAAAGCTCGCTCTCTCTCTCGCTCTCTCTCAAAGCTCGCTCTCTCTCTCGCTCTCTCTCAAAGCTCGCTCTCTCTCTCTCTCTCGCTCTCTCTCTCTCTCAAAGCTCGCTCGCTCTCTCAAAGCTCGCTCTCTCTCTCAAAGCTCGCTCTCTCTCTCGCTCTCTCTCTCTCTCAAAGCTCGCTCTCTCTCTCTCTCAAAGCTCGCTCTCTCTCTCTCTCTCGCTCTCTCTCTCAAAGCTCGCTCTCTCTCTCTCTCTCTCAAAGCTCGCTCTCTCTCTCTCTCAAAGCTCGCTCTCTCTCTCAAAGCTCGCTCTCTCTCTCTCTCAAAGCTCGCTCTCTCTCTCTCTCGCTCTCTCTCTCAAAGCTCGCTCTCTCTCTCTCTCTCAAAGCTCGCTCTCTCTCAAAGCTCGCTCTCTCTCTCTCAAAGCTCGCTCTCTCTCAAAGCTCGCTCTCTCTCTCTCAAAGCTCGCTCTCTCTCTCTCAAGCTCGCTCTCTCTCTCTCAGCTCGCTCTCTCTCTCTCAAAGCTCGCTCTCTCTCTCTCAAAGCTCGCTCTCTCTCTCTCAAAGCTCGCTCTCTCTCTCTCAAAGCTCGCTCTCTCTCTCTCAAAGCTCGCTCTCTCTCTCTCTCTCAAGCTCGCTCTCTCTCAGCTCGCTCTCTCTCTCTCTCGCTCTCTCTCAAAGCTCGCTCTCTCTCTCTCAAAGCTCGCTCTCTCTCTCTCAAAGCTCGCTCTCTCTCTCTCGCTCTCTCTCTCAAAGCTCTCTCTCTCTCTCAAAGCTCTCTCTCTCTCAAAGCTCGCTCTCTCTCTCTCAAAGCTCGCTCTCTCTCTCTCAAAGCTCGCTCTCTCTCTCTCGCTCGCTCTCTCTCAAAGCTCGCTCTCTCTCTCTCTCTCTAAAGCTCGCTCTCTCTCTCTCTCAAAGCTCGCTCTCTCTCTCTCTCAAAGCTCGCTCTCTCTCTCAAAGCTCGCTCTCTCTCTCTCAAAGCTCTCTCTCTCTCTCAAAGCTCGCTCGCTCTCTCTCTCTCTCTCTCTCTCAAAGCTCGCTCTCTCTCTCAAAGCTCGCTCTCTCTCTCAAAGCTCGCTCTCTCTCTCAAAGCTCTCTCTCTCTCAAAGCTCGCTCTCTCTCTCAAAGCTCGCTCTCTCTCTCTCAAAGCTCTCTCTCTCTCTCAAAGCTCGCTCTCTCTCTCTCGCTCTCTCTCAAAGCTCGCTCGCTCTCTCTCTCTCTCAAAGCTCGCTCTCTCTCTCTCAAAGCTCGCTCTCTCTCTCAAAGCTCGCTCTCTCTCTCAAAGCTCGCTCTCTCTCTCAAAGCTCTCTCTCTCTCAAAGCTCGCTCTCTCTCTCTCTCAAAGCTCTCTCTCTCTCAAAGCTCGCTCGCTCTCTCTCTCAAAGCTCGCTCTCTCTCTCAAAGCTCTCAAGCGTGCTCTCTCAGCGCACTCTCTCTAAGCGCGCTCTCTCTAAGCTCTCTCTCAAAGCTCGCTCGCTCTCTCTCAAAGCTCTCTCTCTAAGCTCTCTCTCAAAGCTCTCTCTCAAAGCTCGCTCGCTCTCTCTCAAAGCTCGCTCGCTCTCTCTCAAAGCTCGCTCGCTCTCTCTCAAAGCTCGCTCGCTCTCTCTCTCAAAGCTCGCTCTCTCTCTCTCAAAGCTCGCTCTCTCTCTCTCAAAGCTCGCTCTCTCTCTCTCAAAGCTCGCTCTCTCTCTCAAAGCTCGCTCTCTAAGCTCTCTCTCTCTAAACTCGCTCTCTCTCTCTAAACTCGCTCTCTCTCTCAAAGCTCGCTCGCTCTCTCTCTCTCAAAGCTCGCTCGCTCTCTCTCAAAGCTCGCTCGCTCTCTCTCAAAGCTCGCTCGCTCGCTCTCAAAGCTCGCTCGCTCTCAAAGCTCGCTCGCTCGCTCTCTCTCAAAGCTCGCTCGCTCTCTCTCAAAGCTCGCTCGCTCTCTCTCAAAGCTCGCTCGCTCTCTCTCAAAGCTCGCTCGCTCTCTCTCAAAGCTCGCTCGCTCTCTCTCAAAGCTCGCTCGCTCTCTCTCTCTCAAAGCTCGCTCGCTCTCTCTCAAAGCTCGCTCTCTCTCTCTCAAAGCTCGCTCTCTCTCTCTCAAAGCTCGCTCTCTCTCTCTCAAAGCTCGCTCTCTCTCTCTCAAAGCTCGCTCTCTCTCTCTCAAAGCTCGCTCTCTCTCTCAAAGCTCGCTCTCTAAGCTCTCTCTCTCTAAACTCGCTCTCTCTCTCTAAACTCGCTCTCTCTCTCTAAACTCGCTCTCTCTCTCAAAGCTCGCTCGCTCTCTCCCTCTCAAAGCTCGCTCGCTCTCTCTCTCTCTCAAAGCTCGCTCTCTCTCTCTCTCTCTCAAAGCTTGCTCTCTCTCTCTCAAAGCTCGCTCTCTCTCTCTCAAAGCTCGCTCTCTCTCTCTCAAAGCTCGCTCGCTCTCAAAGCTCGCTCTCTCTCAAAGCTCGCTCGCTCTCTCTCTCAAAGCTCGCTCGCTCTCTCTCTCAAAGCTCGCTCGCTCTCTCTCTCAAAGCTCGCTCGCTCTCTCTCTCAAAGCTCGCTCTCTCTCTCTCTCAAAGCTCGCTCTCTCTCTCAAAGCTCTCTCTAAGCGTGCTCTCTCAAAGCGCACTCTCTCTAAGCGCGCTCTCTCTAAGCTCTCTCTCAAAGCGCGCTCTCTCTAAGCTCTCTCTCAAAGCGTGCTCTCTCTAAGCTCTCTCTCAAAGCTTGCTCACTCTCAAAGCTCGCTCGCTCTCTCTCAAAGCTCGCTCGCTCTCTCTCAAAGCTCGCTCGCTCTCTCTCTCAAAGCTCGCTCGCTCTCTCTCTCAAAGCTCGCTCTCTCTCTCTCAAAGCTCGCTCTCTCTCTCTCAAAGCTCGCTCTCTCTCTCTCAAAGCTCGCTCTCTCTCTCTCAAAGCTCGCTCTCTAAGCTCTCTCTCTCTAAAGCTCGCTCTCTCTCTCAAAGCTCGCTCTCTCTCCCTCTCAAAGCTCGCTCGCTCTCTCTCAAAGCTCGCTCGCTCTCTCTCAAAGCTCGCTCGCTCTCTCTCAAAGCTCGCTCGCTCTCTCAAAGCTCGCTCGCTCTCAAAGCTCGCTCGCTCGCTCTCTCTCAAAGCTCGCTCGCTCTCTCTCAAAGCTCGCTCGCTCTCTCTCAAAGCTCGCTCGCTCTCTCTCAAAGCTCGCTCGCTCTCTCTCAAAGCTCGCTCGCTCTCTCTCAAAGCTCGCTCGCTCTCTCTCAAAGCTCGCTCGCTCTCTCTCAAAGCTCGCTCTCTCTCAAAGCTCGCTCTCTCTCTCTCAAAGCTCGCTCTCTAAGCTCTCTCTCTCTAAACTCGCTCTCTCTCTCTAAACTCGCTCTCTCTCTCAAAGCTCGCTCGCTCTCTCCCTCTCAAAGCTCGCTCGCTCTCTCTCAAAGCTCGCTCGCTCGCTCTCTCTCAAAGCTCGCTCGCTCTCTCTCAAAGCTCGCTCGCTCTCTCTCAAAGCTCGCTCGCTCTCTCAAAGCTCGCTCGCTCTCAAAGCTCGCTCGCTCGCTCTCTCTCAAAGCTCGCTCGCTCTCTCTCAAAGCTCGCTCGCTCTCTCTCAAAGCTCGCTCTCTCTCTCTCAAAGCTCGCTCTCTAAGCTCTCTCTCTCTAAACTCGCTCTCTCTCTCTAAACTCGCTCGCTCTCAAAGCTCGCTCGCTCGCTCTCTCTCAAAGCTCGCTCGCTCTCTCTCAAAGCTCGCTCGCTCTCTCTCAAAGCTCGCTCTCTCTCTCTCAAAGCTCTCTCTCTCTAAACTCGCTCTCTCTCTCTAAACTCGCTCTCTCTCAAAGCTCGCTCGCTCTCTCCCTCTCAAAGCTCGCTCGCTCTCTCTCAAAGCTCGCTCGCTCTCTCTCAAAGCTCGCTCGCTCTCTCTCAAAGCTCGCTCGCTCTCTCTCAAAGCTCGCTCGCTCTCAAAGCTCGCTCGCTCTCAAAGCTCGCTCGCTCGCTCTCTCTCAAAGCTCGCTCGCTCTCTCTCAAAGCTCGCTCGCTCTCTCTCTCGCTCTCAAAGCTCGCTCGCTCTCTCTCAAAGCTCGCTCTCTCTCTCAAAGCTCGCTCTCTCTCTAAACTCGCTCTCTCAAACTCGCTCGCTCTCAAAGCTCTCTCGCTCTCTCTCAAAGCTCGCTCGCTCTCTCTCAAAGCTCGCTCGCTCTCTCTCAAAGCTCGCTCTCTCTCTCTCAAAGCTCTCTCTCTCTAAACTCGCTCTCTCTCTCTAAACTCGCTCTCTCTCAAAGCTCTCTCTCTCCCTCTCAAAGCTCGCTCTCTCTCTCAAAGCTCGCTCGCTCGCTCTCTCTCAAAGCTCGCTCTCTCTCTCAAAGCTCTCTCTCTCTCAAAGCTCGCTCGCTCTCTCTCGCTCTCAAAGCTCTCGCTCGCTCTCTCTCAAAGCTCGCTCGCTCTCTCTCAAAGCTCGCTCGCTCTCTCTCAAAGCTCGCTCGCTCTCTCTCAAAGCTCGCTCGCTCTCTCTCAAAGCTCGCTCGCTCTCTCTCAAAGCTCGCTCTCTCTCTCTCAAAGCTCTCTCTCTCTCTCTCTCTAAAGCTCTCTCTCTCTAAACTCGCTCTCTCTCTCAAAGCTCTCTCTCTCCCTCTCAAAGCTCGCTCGCTCTCTCTCAAAGCTCGCTCTCTCTCTCTCAAAGCTCGCTCGCTCTCTCTCTCTCAAAGCTCGCTCGCTCGCTCTCTCTCAAAGCTCGCTCGCTCTCTCTCAAAGCTCGCTCGCTCTCTCTCAAAGCTCTCGCTCTCTCTCAAAGCTCGCTCGCTCTCTCTCTCTCAAAGCTCGCTCTCTCTCTCTCTCAAAGCTCGCTCGCTCTCTCTCAAAGCTCGCTCGCTCTCTCTCAAAGCTCGCTCTCTCTCTCTCAAAGCTCGCTCTCTCTCAAAGCTCGCTCTCTCTCAAAGCTCGCTCGCTCTCTCTCTCTCTCAAAGCTCGCTCGCTCTCTCTCTCTCTCAAAGCTCGCTCTCTCTCTCTCTCAAAGCTCGCTCTCAAAGCTCGCTCTCTCTCAAAGCTCGCTCGCTCTCAAAGCTCGCTCTCTCTCAAAGCTTGCTCGCTCTCTCTCTCAAAGCTCGCTCGCTCTCTCTCTCTCTCAAAGCTCGCTCTCTCTCTCTCTCTCTCAAAGCTCGCTCTCTCTCAAAGCTCGCTCGCTCGCTCTCTCTCAAAGCTCTCTCTCTCAAAGCTCTCGCTCTCTCTCTCTCTCAAAGCTCGCTCTCCTCTCTCTCTCTCAAAGCTCTCTCTCTCTCTCAAAGCTCTCTCTCTCTCTCGAAGCTCTCTCTCTCTCTCTCTCAAAGCTCGCTCGCTCTCTCTCTCGCTCTCTCTCAAAGCTCGCTCGCTCTCTCTCTCAAAGCTCGCTCGCTCTCTCTCTCAAAGCTCGCTCTCTCTCTCTCAAAGCTCGCTCGCTCTCTCTCTCAAAGCTCGCTCTCTCTCTCTCAAAGCTCGCTCGCTCTCTCTCTCAAAGCTCGCTCGCTCTCTCTCTCAAAGCTCGCTCTCTCTCTCTCTCAAAGCTCGCTCTCTCTCTCAAAGCTCTCTCTAAGCGTGCTCTCTCAAAGCGCACTCTCTCTAAGCGCGCTCTCTCTAAGCTCTCTCTCAAAGCGCGCTCTCTCTAAGCTCTCTCTCAAAGCGTGCTCTCTCTAAGCTCTCTCTCAAAGCTTGCTCACTCACTCTCTCTTTCTCAAAGCTCGCTCGCTCACTCACTCTCTCTCATCGCTCTCTCTCTCTCTCTCAAAGCTCGCTCGCTCTCTCAAAGCTCGCTCGCTCTCTCAAAGCTCTCTCGCTCTCTCTCAAAGCTCGCTCGCTCTCTCAAAGCTCGCTCGCTCTCTCAAAGCTCGCTCGCTCTCTCAAAGCTCGCTCGCTCTTTCTCTCTCAAAGCTCGCTCGCTCTTTCTCTCTCAAAGCTCGCTCGCTCTCTCTCAAAGCTCGCTCGCTCAAAGCTCGCTCGCTCTCTCAAAGCTCGCTCGCTCAAAGCGCACTCTCTCTGAGCGTGCTCTCTCTAAGCTCGCTCTCTCCCTCAAAGCTTACTCTCTCTAAGCTCGCTCTCTCAAAGCGCACTCTCTCTCCCTCAAAGCTCTCTCTCTCTAAGCTCACACTCAAAGCTTGCATTCTCTCTCTCAAAGCTCGCTCACTCTCTCTCTCTCAAAGCTCGCTCGCTCTCTCAAAGCTCGCTCGCTCTCGCAATGCTCGCTCTCTCAAAGCTCGCTCGCTCACTCTCTCTCTCTCTCGCAAAGCTCGCTCGCTCTCTCAAAGCTCGCTCGCTCTCGCAAAGCTCGCTCGCTCTCGCAAAGCTCGCTCTCTCTCGCAAAGCTCGCTCTCTCTCGCAAAGCTCGCTCTCAAAGCGCACTCTCGCGTGCTCTCTCTAAGCTCGCTCTCTCCCTCAGCTCTCTCTCTAAGCTCTCTCTCGCACTCTCTCTCCCTCAAGCTCTCTCTCTCTAAGCTCTCTCTCTCTCTCTCAAAGCACTCTCTCTCTCTCAAGCTCGCTCGCTCTCTCAAAGCTCGCTCTCTCTCTCGCTCTCTCAAAGCTCGCTCGCTCGCTCTCTCTCAAAGCTCGCTCGCTCTCAAAGCTCGCTCGCTCGCTCTCTCTCAAAGCTCGCTCGCTCTCAAAGCTCGCTCGCTCTCTCAAAGCTCGCTCGCTCTCTCTCTCAAAGCTCGCTCGCTCTCTCTCTCAAAGCTCGCTCGCTCTCTCTCTCAAAGCTCGCTCGCTCTCTCTCTCTCTCAAAGCTCGCTCTCTCTCTCAAAGCTCGCTCTCTCTCTCAAAGCTCGCTCTCTCTCTCAAAGCTCGCTCTCTCTCTCAAAGCTCGCTCTCTCTCTCAAAGCTCGCTCTCTCTCTCTCTCAAAGCTCGCTCTCTCTCTCTCTCAAAGCTCGCTCTCTCTCTCTCTCAAAGCTCGCTCTCTCTCTCTCAAAGCTCGCTCTCTCTCTCAAAGCTCGCTCTCTCTCTCAAAGCTCGCTCTCTCTCTCAAAGCTCGCTCTCTCTCTCAAAGCTTGCTCGCTCTCTCTCAAAGCTCGCTCGCTCTCTCTCAAAGCTCGCTCGCTCTCTCTCAAAGCTCGCTCGCTCTCTCTCAAAGCTCGCTCGCTCTCTCTCAAAGCTCGCTCGCTCTCTCTCAAAGCTCGCTCGCTCTCTCTCAAAGCTCGCTCGCTCTCTCTCAAAGCTCGCTCGCTCTCTCTCAAAGCTCGCTCGCTCTCTCTCAAAGCTCGCGCGCTCTCTCAAAGCTCGCTCTCTCTCTCAAAGCTCGCTCTCTCTCTCAAAGCTCTCTCTAAGCGTGCTCTCTCAAAGCTCTCTCTCAAAGCGTGCTCTCTCTAAGCTCTCTCTCAAAGCGTGCTCTCTCAAAGCTCTCTCTCAAAGCGTGCTCTCTCTAAGCTCTCTCTCAAAGCGTGCTCTCTCTAAGCTCTCTCTCAAAGCTTGCTCGCTCACTCACTCTCTCAAAGCTCGCTCACTCACACTCAAAGCTCGCTCACTCTCTCTCAAAGCTCGCTCGCTCACTCTCTCAAAGCTCGCTCGCTCACTCTCTCTCACTCTCTCAAAGCTCGCTCGCTCACTCTCTCTCTCAAAGCTCGCTCGCTCACTCTCTCTCTCAAAGCTCGCTCGCTCGCTCTCTCAAAGCTCGCTCGCTCGCTCTCTCAAAGCTCGCTCTCGCAAAGCTCGCTCTCTCAAAGCTCGCTCGCTCACTCTCTCTCTCTCAAAGCTCGCTCGCTCTCTCAAAGCTCGCTCGCTCTCTCAAAGCTCGCTCTCTCTCTCAAAGCTCGCTCTCTCTCTCAAAGCTCGCTCTCTCTCTCAAAGCTCGCTCTCTCTCTCAAAGCTCGCTCTCTCTCTCAAAGCTCGCTCTCTCTCTCAAAGCTCGCTCTCTCTCTCAAAGCTCGCTCTCTCTCTCAAAGCTCGCTCTCTCTCTCAAAGCTCGCTCTCTCACAACCACCCCCCTTGTCCTATGATCCAGATTCACCCGTTCCTCTTGGGTGCCTGGGACCTCAAAGGCAAACAGCAGGATGTATAGTAATGGGAGATCAGTGAATGGATTTACCCTGTGAAGTATGGTGAGCGATGTATTCTTTTAATGAATACAAAGCCTGCTTGGATTGGCAGAGGCTGTAGGATCATCAGCCAGTGTCTGTGTCTCTCTCAAAGCTCGCTCGCTCTCTCAAAGCTCACTCTCTCAAAGCTCACTCTCTCAAAGCTCGCTCTCACTCTCGCAAAGCTCGCTCTCTCTCTCGCAAAGCTCGCTCTCTCTCTCGCAAAGCTCGCTCTCTCGCAAAGCTCGCTCTCTCTCAAAGCTCGCTCTCTCTCTCTCTCAAAGCTCGCTCTCTCTCTCTCAAAGCTCGCTCTCTCTCTCGCAAAGCTCGCTCTCTCTCTCGCAAAGCTCGCTCTCTCTCTCGCAAAGCTCGCTCTCTCTCTCGCGCAAAGCTCGCTCTCTCTCTCAAAGCTCGCTCTCTCTCTCAAAGCTCGCTCTCTCTCTCGCGCAAAGCTCGCTCTCTCTCTCGCGCAAAGCTCGCTCTCTCTCTCGCGCAAAGCTCGCTCTCTCTCTCGCGCAAAGCTCGCTCTCTCTCGCGCAAAGCTCGCTCTCTCTCTCGCGCAAAGCTCGCTCTCTCTCTCTCTCGCAAAGCTCGCTCTCTCTCTCTCGCAAAGCTCGCTCTCTCTCTCTCTCGCAAAGCTCGCTCTCTCTCTCGCAAAGCTCGCTCTCAGCTCTCTCTCTCGCAAAGCTCGCTCTCAGCTCTCTCTCAAAGCTCTCTCTCTCTCGCAAAGCTCGCTCTCTCTCTCTCTCGCAAAGCTCGCTCTCAGCTCTCTCTCAAAGCTCGCTCTCTCTCGCAAAGCTCGCTTGCTCTCAAAGCTCGCTTGCTCGCTCTCTCAAAGCTCGCTCGCTCTCTCAAAGCTTGCTCGCTCTCTCAAAGCTCGCTCGCTCTCTCAAAGCTTGCTCGCTCTCTCTCATCGCTCGCTCGCTCTCATCGCTCGCTCGCTCTCTCAAAGCTCGCTCGCTCTCTCTCATCGCTCGCTCGCTCTCTCAAAGCTCGCTCGCTCGCTCGCTCTCTCAAAGCTCGCTCTCTCTCTCTCGCAAAGCTCGCTCTCTCTCGCTCTCTCTCTCTCGCAAAGCTCGCTCTCTCTCGCAAAGCTCGCTCTCTCTCTCTCGCAAAGCTCGCTCTCTCTCTCGCAAAGCTCGCGCTCTCTCTCTCGCAAAGCTTGCTCTCTCGCTCTCTCTCTCGCAAAGCTCGTTCTCTCTCTCTCTCGCAAAGCTCGTTCTCTCTCTCTCTCGCAAAGCTCGCTCTCTCTCTCGCGCAAAGCTCGCTCTCTCTCGCGCAAAGCTCGCTCTCTCTCTCGCGCAAAGCTCGCTCTCTCTCTCGCGCAAAGCTCGCTCTCTCTCTCTCTCGCAAAGCTCGCTCTCTCTCTCTCGCAAAGCTCGCTCTCTCTCTCTCGCAAAGCTCGCTCTCTCTCTCTCTCGCAAAGCTCGCTCTCTCTCTCTCGCAAAGCTCGCTCTCTCTCTCAAAGCTCGCTCTCTCTCTCTCTCGCAAAGCTCGCTCTCTCTCTCTCTCTCGCAAAGCTCGCTCTCTCTCTCTCTCTCGCAAAGCTCGCTCTCTCTCTCTCTCTCGCAAAGCTCGCTCTTTCTCTCTCGCAAAGCTCGCTCTCTCTCTCGCAAAGCTCGCTCTCTCTCTCGCAAAGCTCGCTCTCTCTCTCTCTCGCAAAGCTCGCTCTCCCTCTCTCTCGCAAAGCTCGCTCTCCCTCTCTCTCGCAAAGCTCGCTCTCTCTCTCTCTCGCAAAGCTCGCTCTCTCTCTCTCTCGCAAAGCTCGCTCTCTCTCTCAAAGCTCGCTCTCTCTCTCTCTCGCAAAGCTCGCTCTCTCTCTCGCAAAGCTCGCTCTCTCTCTCGCAAAGCTCGCTCTCTCTCTCTCTCGCAAAGCTCGCTCTCTCTCTCTCTCGCAAAGCTCGCTCTCTCTCTCTCGCAAAGCTCGCTCTCTCTCTCTCTCGCAAAGCTCGCTCTCTCTCTCTCTCGCAAAGCTCGCTCTCTCTCTCTCGCTCTCTCTCTCTCTCGCAAAGCTCGCTCTCTCTCTCTCGCAAAGCTCGCTCTCTCTCTCGCAAAGCTCGCTCTCTCTCTCGCAAAGCTCGCTCTCTCTCTCTCTCGCAAAGCTCGCTCTCTCTCTCTCTCGCAAAGCTCGCTCTCTCTCTCTCGCAAAGCTCGCTCTCTCTCTCTCTCGCAAAGCTTCTCTCTCTCTCTCGCAAAGCTCTCTCTCTCTCTCGCAAAGCTCTCTCTCTCTCTCGCAAAGCTTCTCTCTCTCTCGCACTCCTCTCTCTCTCTCTCGCAATCCTCTCTCTCTCTCTCGCAAGCTTGCTCTCTCTCGCAGGCTCTGTATTCATTAATAGAATACATCGCTCGCTGATATTGGCTCAGTGGCGAATACTGTAGATGGCTGAAGTCATCTACAGTATTACCGGACATCCAGAGGGCTGACACCCATCGAGCAGCATTCTATACCCGGCGTATAAGATGACCCCCGATTTTTGGGCTTTTTTTTAAGTGTAAAAGGTAATCTTATACGCCAGAAAATATGGTATTTCTATTTGTTAGTTTTTAATAACATCTCACACCACCCCTTTCTTATCGATGTATAAAATAACACGTAATAATACATTTTGACACTGAAAGGACATTTTACACACAGTGATTGTGTCCTGTGTATCTGTTCCTGCAGCTTCTGTTTTTAAAATCCCAATCAGAAAGAATTCCAAAAACTACCCTTTACCAGCCTTTAGCCTTAACCACTTCTGACCAGCCCCACGTCCAAAGACGTCATTTTTTTGAAGATGGATATCTCGGTAACGGCAGCAGCTGCTGCCACAACCGAGATATCCATCTCTTCGTGGGGCGGTCCTGTTAACGATAACGGCGGTCATCGCGGCGGATTCGCCGCGAGATCGCCATTACCGGTGGCGGGAGAGGGTGCCCCCCCCTCCCGCCGCTCTCCCGCGCCCTCCGCCGCTTACCGTAGCCGTCGGTAGCGGCGGAGGCGATCGGGTCCTCTTGCTGGCTGTCCGGGGATGCGACTGAGGGAAAAAATGTCCCTCAGCCGTCCCCATACCTCTGCTGGGCGGAAGTGACGTCAAAACGTCATTTCCGCCCAGCGTCTTAAAGAGACATTTAATTTGTTTACATTTTGACTTTTTTTTTCTTTTGCATTTAAGCCTGAATATGAGATCTGAGGTCTTTTTGACCCCAGATCTCATATATAAGAGGACCTGTCATGCTTTTTTCTATTACAAGGGATGTTTACATTCCTTGTAATAGGAATAAAAGTGATAATTTTTTTTTTTTTCAGTGTTAAAAATTATAAAATAAATTAAAAAAAAAAATTGGGGTTTTTATTTTTTAAAGTGCTCCGTCCCGACGAGCTCGCGCGCAGAAGCAAACGCATACGCGAGTAGCGCCCGCATATGAAAACGGTGTTCAAACCACACAAGTGAGGTATTGCCGCGATCGTTAGAGCGAGAGCAATAATTCTAGCCCTAGACCTCCTCTGCATCTCAAAAAATGCAACCTGTACAATTTTTTAAACGTCGCCTATCGAGATTTTTAAGGGTAAAAGTTTGACGCCATGCCACGAGCGGGCGCAATTTTTAAGCGTGACATGTTGGGTATCATTTTACTCGGCGTAACATCATCTTTCACAATATATAAAAAAATTGGGCCAAATTTATTGTTGTCTTATTTTTTAATTCAAGAAAGTGAATTTTTTCCAAAAAAAGTGCGCTTGTAAGACCGCTGCGCAAATACGGTGTGAGAAAAAGTATTGCAATGACCGCCATTTTATTCTCAAGGGTGTTAGAAAAAAAAAATATATATAATGTTTGGGGGTTTTAAATAATTTTCTAGCAAAAAAAAATGTTTTAGTCTCGTAAGCACCGAATCTGAAAAACAGGCTCGGGGCTGAAGTGGTTAATGCTAACAGGCTGGTTCTTAGAATTTGTGCAAATATGTCTTGATAGTTGGATGCCAATTTGGAGGGTGGTTTTACTTGCATTCAGACTGTCCTAGTTTTAACACCCACCTGTAAAGGTGAGCCTCCATGAATAAAAACGAAACTCCTAAAAATGAAAGGTGTGTACCAGGGACCGTAATGATGGAGAGGAAAGGGCAGATGATGATGGAAGTCCTACAACCAGAAAATGAGGTGGGCTGAATCCGATGTTCTCACAGTGTGCAATGATATCTGAGCAAGCAAGTTCGGTAGAAGAGCAAGTACAACTGTGCAAAACTGGAGTTCAACTAATACACAATAATACACAACACTCCAAAAATGAAAACGCCTGTTAAGTGTTTTATTTCAAAGTTCAGGTCTCCTGCAACAGGTACTGTCTTACAAAATTCTACTCTTTATAGAGTAGGAATCAAAAAGTTTCAGGAGTAGAGAAATTCAAATATTCTTGGTTCAAATAAATTAAATATAAACACTTTGTCAAAAGTAGCATCAAAAATGACCTTGGTTGCATATATGTCTCTTGACATCAGAACGGCACTTGTACAAAATGAACATTCACTCCATATGGTCTGCAACACCTTGCAGAGCAGACCCTGTTGCGCAGCAAAGGGTTTCAATAAAATCCAAGAGTCCCATGCAAAAGTCTTATAGTAAAAATATTCCAGTCTCTGTGAAAAAACTAAAGCCCTTTCTCATTCTCAGTAGGATCAGCTTTCAGGTGTCTGCACAGTGACATAATTTATACACTGGAGTCACTGTGCAAAAATTTTGGTCCATTTCTGCAATACAAATGAACAGAACAACAATTGTACCTGATATATGTGCATCATGAATAGAGGTGAGGTACAGAAGGTCCCTGATGTCCCAGTATAGGACTAAAATAGGTGTGTGCTTGCCTCTGTATTGCACATGTCAAAGTCTGTGGTTTCAAGAGGGAATAAGCTTTAATGACAAAGGCCTACAAATAAAGTAGGTGTGTGTTCGGTTCTTCAGGCGTGATGAAAATATAAAAAGGAAGGCGAGCTTTGGGCCATGATGGTAACGGGATGGGGTTGTCCATGTAAACGTATAGGGGAAATAAACCAGAAACTTATCACCACTAACACATGCCTTCCTGGCTATACTCCAGTAAAGAAGCTTGGTATAAAGTACAGATTTTTTGTGGGGTTTGTTTGGGATTGGTGATTACACACAAGCCGATTCTCAGTCAAGAACTAGCCATTATTCTGCATGTGTATGGGACAGTCCCCAACTTTAAAAGAGGTCAGATATCTACTTGATCTTGAATGCCTAGCATGAAAGATGACAGGCAAAAGTGAGTTAAGGTCAACTTTAGTAACTGCTGGGTTATACTGGTGCCTACAGGTGAATTGGACAATGGTAAATAACAATGTTGGCAAATAATGTAGGCCAACCTCCTATTCCTAGCATACTGCAGCTTGTAGTAAAGCAGTACCAAAAGCATGATCTTATAAACACAGAGGGGGTGGGACCCGTGTCCTTCAAGGGACTTAAATCAAAGCATTTTTTGGTGAACACAAGAAACCAATCTTTTTTCACTTAGACATTGAGGGACACAGGATGTCATTAACATTCGGGACATCCAAAAGTTGGTCAACTGAGGGGTGGACAACACAGCAGCAAACCGCTTACAAGCCCAAGGAATACAAAGGAACTGGCCACCGTCTGCAGCTCAAAGCTCCACCTTAAGGATCTTATGCCCAAAGCTTGTCTCAGATGGGGTCTGAACATCCACCTGGCAGAATTTAGACAAATGTGAGAACAGAAAACATAGTGGCAGCCTAAGATTTTTTTGGTAAGACTTTTCCAAGCAGTGCTAAGAAAAGACGTCCATTCTGGGAAACTAGCTATTGGTGCCCATTTAGTAAGCTAGATGGGTATATGCAGCACATTTACTAGAAAGTAGAATGCAACTGAATGATTGTCAGTTGTTAGGAAAGTATTCATATTGATAAAATGTGCAAAAACCAAAAAAAGTAGTAAGATAGGGCCTAGTAATCTCGGCCTAGTGTTTCATTATGCTAACTTAGCCTGAAAAGAGATCCTATACGATAAGCAGCAGTATTCAGTGAGCTGACCAATGCTGATCTTGTGCACTACCAAGATCAGCAGAGTTACTTTTTTGGTCTGTAAGTATTCCCAAGCCCCACTCCCTCATGAGATAACTGCCTGGCATGACACCCGTAAGTGAAGGTATCTCCAGTAATGAGTGGGCAGCGTCCTTTTTGGGAACCGCTTTCCCAATGCCAAGAACTTACAATCTGATATCAACCAAGCAGGAAGGAGTGATGGTGACATCTTGTTATGGAGATCTCAACACAACCTATTTAATGTTAGAGTCCTTTACCTTTTATGCACAATCTGTATATAAACTACCCTAATGCCCACTGTTAGTTAACAGGAGAGGTTCCACCCCCTTCCTATGATTATGCTGCTTCCTCTCCTTTCCAAAGAGACCAACCATAAAGATTTCTAGAGTTCTGCCAACTCAGGGACCTAACAATGTCTAGACATATGTACACCTAACATCACTGTAATGTCTGACGCCAACAAGGGAAAAACTCAGGTTGTTTAAGCACTGGTAGAAATTTTCTGATAGTAATAGCTTTTCTGTCTTTAAAGAATCACGTGGTATTACCCAATGTGCAGCTAATAACACTGCTTTAAATGATACTAAACAAATGTGGTATATTGCAACTGCTAGATGTATAAGGTCAAATGTCTCCTTCAGATGCAACTCTATCAAACGACAATAAGGAAAACAATGTAAAAGATCTCAAACACAGTCTTCCATTAACTGTGATCACACAGGGCCATTTGAGGATACCCATCATGTATGGAAAGTAAAAATGAAGTGAAGGGTAATTCCTGAGCTGTAGAGTTCAAAAGAAATCCATGTCTGAAAAGTCAGTTTAGACCCATCTCCAAGAAAATTGTTTGTAAATCCAGAAGCAGGCACAGAGATGTGGACTGGTTCTAGAACCGACTCAGATAACTCTCGCTCTTCTGGTATGAAATGATAACCATCACACATTATTCATATTAATGCTGATCAGGCTGTTATGGACTAACCATAATTCAGTTTAGGAGCATCTTCAAGTTCTCCATGTTTTACCGTACCTCAGGAGGTTTACCATATTGTAGAAAAGATTGGCACTAGTGGAGTACATGGTCTATATCATACTTCTCACAGAACTTGTTGGTAAAAGGGATACAGGTCAAGTATTCAATCCAAGTCCAGTTAATTGGATGCACATAAAGCCAGATGACCAAAGAGGCAAAGAGACCAATAAAAACTAACAGCGAGATGATGATCATTACTCTCTTGCGATACTTGTCAACTGTGCCAAAAGTAATGTATGGAAGGAAGGCGAAGGACAGAAGTAGACCACTGATGAAGCCAAAAATGTGAGCTATGTTGTCAATCCATGGGAGCAGTCCAAACAGGAACAGAAAGAGGACAATGCCAACAAGCTTAAAGAAGGCTTTCCATGGTTTGGCCAGTATCTGCCAGCTCTGGAAGAGCTCAACAAAAAGGCACGCCAAGAGACCAAACTGAGATCCGGCAGGACCAACCTGCAGACAAGGAGAGAAAAGGGAAACATTAAAAGAGAACGTAATAAAATGCAGTGAGGTTTTTAGGTAGAATTTAAGGCAAACACTACATTTTACATGGTAAGCTCTGTTATCCTTATACAACCAAACTTGTCTGTCTGAAGTTTCACTTTAAAAGCCACAAGCCAAAAGTTCACAGCTAATGCCTGGATAGCAGGAACAAAGATTGTCTCTGGACAGCCGCACACTGAACAAATTGTAGCCTTTATTGAGAAAAGGACAGCACTACAAGTCACAGCAAAATAAAATAAAATAAAATAAAACCCAACTGCTGACGCGTTTCACACTAACACTAGTGCTTAGTCATATGACTAAGCACTAGTGTTAGTGAGAAACACGTCAGAGGTGTCCTTTTTTCAAGGCTAAAATTTGTTTAGTGTGCGGCTGTCCGGAGACAATCTGTGTTCCTGCTTTGCCAAGTGCATTACCTGCACCTCAGCTGTCTGCAACGGTGGTTGTTCGTTTGGGTTTACACCTGGAGCGGCTATTCCCTTTCCTAATGCCTCGATAGGTTTGGACCTAGCTGGTGCCTAATTATAAAGCCTTACTATTAAGAATCTGTTGGTGTGAAAAACACATAAAAGGCATTAGCTGTAAACAAGTGGATTTGTACTATTGATCTTAAAGCCTAAGTGAAGCAAAAAAAAACCAAACAGAAATTGAAATATCAGCACAAGGGACATAACCTACAGTTTGATGTGTCCCTTGTGTTGACTCTTCCTCTTTAGTTGGAATCCTTCTCGGTCCGCCAGCCCTCGCCGCTCACTGTAGTCTTCCTTGTGCGACAGTGGTTAATACAACTAAAGGACTGTCAGGAGCGATCATCAAGAGTGCCTGACTATACTTGTCCTTTCCTGCCAGATCCTCCATTTGTAAAAGCTGTACTACAGCTTCTATGAATTAACCAGAATCTAGAGTAATAGCTCTGCCCCCCCCTCAATTCTGGGACCCTGAGAGCTTTGCCTGATCAGGACTGCTCAGGATTCAGGCTGAGCGTGCTCAATACTTATCAATACTTATCACACGTTTCTTGCACTTCATTTATTTTGTTAAATTGAGTTAATTTAAAGTGATATTAAAGCCTCAGCTTAAAATAAAAACAAACAAACATGTCATACCTGCTCTGTACAATGTTTTTTCACAGAGCAGCCACTAACGTCTTCTCTGGTCCCCCACCGGTGCTCCTGGCTCCTCCACCTTGACCAGTGCGCCCCCAATAGCAAGCCACTTGCTATGAGTGCACTGGTGCATACTAGCTCCCAAGCCACGCTCTATGCGTCCATAAGATACAGAGCCTTGCCCCTTGTCCTCTCTGCTGAGTCAGCCAGTGAGGAGAGAGAGAACCGGGACAGCCGAGGCTCCCGGCTGGAATGAGAGGGATGT
The DNA here is from genome assembly GCA_029574335.1 of Rana kukunoris. NCBI lineage: Eukaryota > Metazoa > Chordata > Amphibia > Anura > Ranidae > Rana > Rana kukunoris. The sequence continues at coordinate 102,460,684 of CM056060.1, forward strand.
CAGGTGAATAGGGGGGGGCTGGCAACAAGTTTTACCTTGCTCAGCTTTGCATAACACCCTGTTGTAATTTTTGTTTTACTACATCATGTCATCAAAATAGAATTTGCTTTATTGTTATGCAAAGACAAAGGCCCTAACAGAAAGTAGATTATCAGGAAATAACTAACACTCTGGACCAGGGTCTCAAACAGCAGCCCTCCATCTGTTGCTAAACTACAAGTTCCATGAGGCATTGCAGGGCTGATCGTTACAAGCATGACCCCCACAGGCAAATGCATGATGGGACTTGTATTTTAGCAATAGCTGGAGGGTCGCCAGTTTGAGACCCCTGCTGAGTGAGTCTGAACAGAGACCAATATAAACATTTACGGCTGGGGAAAGTACAATGACCAGTGGGAGCAACAAACAGATCCTGGCTGTCTGACCACATATATTAATGACAGGCTAGACAGATAAACCTCAGGTTAATTGCTTGAAAGCTGGAAAGTCAGACACGAGAGGGAGATGCACGTGCCCGGGAGTCACAGGTGGGTGGCACAGAAACACTTTAATCCAGTATGGTGCATAAGTAAAGATACCGAAAGATTTTAAGGAGACCAGACATCAATGTTATGTTTATGACAGTCTTCCAAAGAGAAGGAGAACAACCTTCTAAATAAGGGTGGTTACATGAAATCTTGGCAAAACAGATGTATCCCACTATGGATGGCAAGAGATCATCCTATCCTTGCTTGAACTCTACAATGTCAGGATTTAATTCCTTCCAGCTTGGTCCACATGTGGTAAAGGGACCGTTTCCATTTTTTATCTGAAAAATCTAAAGTGCCTACAGTCATTAGGGAAAGCCAGTAGGCTGGGATAGATTTACCCAATGGTAACTGCTGTTCCTCCAAAAATGCCTAGGTCTGAAATATTCCCCCATGCCTCTTCCACAGACACACATATGCTGGCACCCACAGCACTCCCATAACCCTCCTCCGCAGGCACAAACATGGTGACACAACACTCCCCCATTGACACAAACAAGCTGGTGCCCACAGCACTCCCTCATCCCTCCTCCATAGACACAAATATAGTGGTGCCCACAGAACTCCCTCATCCCTCCACCATAGACACAAACATACTGGTGCCCACACCATTCCCCCCATCCCTCCTCCATAGACACAAACATACAGCACTCTCCCATAGACACAAACATGCTGGTATCCACAGCACTCCCCTATAGACACAAATACACTGGTGCCCGCAGCACTCCCTCATCCCTCCTCCCCAGTGCTTTAAGTGGGGCAAAAGAGGTGCCGGTACTCTATTAGGCGCCGGTGCAACGTTTTTTCCCCCCCCAGCGCTAGCGCATGACCACATACGCCCAATCACAGGGCGCCATGCCATCAAATGCAGCCACTGTGTCATCAATTGTCACCACTGTGCCATGCCAACAAACGCATCCACTGTGCCATGCCATCAAATGCAGTCACTGTACCATGCCAATTGTCACCACTGTGCCACCAATTGTCACTGTCCAGACATCTATCCACCTTGGAGCTTTATATTATAACCTGCTGGGACTTGTAGTTCTCCATCGTCTCCTGGGTCTCAGGTGCATGCGATCCACCATCTTTGTTCAGTTTTTCTTACTGCTGGGACTTGTAGTCCCATAGATGGTGGATCGCATGCACCTGAGCCCCAGGAGACGATGGAGAAATACAAGTCCCAGCAGGTTATAATATAAGGCTCCGAGATGGATGGGTGTCCGGTGTATATTATAACCTGCTGGGACTTGTAGTTCTCCATCTTCTCCTGGGGCTCAGGTGCATGCAATCCACACCCATCCACCTCAGAGCCTTATTGTATGTATAACCTGCTGGGACTTGTAGTTCTCCAATCTCCATGAGCCCCAGGAGAAGATGGAGAACTACAAGTCCCAGCAGTCTTACTAAAATGACAGGCTCTGAGGTGGATAGGTGGGGACCCCTTTAGATTTACACACCGCCCCCCTTCTCTCTCTCCCCTGTGGTACAGCAGTGTTTTGCTTACCTTGTTGGAGATGGAGAAACTTGCCGCCGCGCTGTAAACTCATGTTCCAACTTCCAGGCCAATCAGCACAGCACAGAGGTACAGCGCCTCCCACTCCACCGCCCGCCAATCTCCTGCACCGTTATCTGTTTTTTTTTAGCCCTTCTGCCTAGTTGGCTGGTGTTTCCCGCCACTCCCACATCAAGGGAGACAGACAGTTCCACCAGCCAACCAGGCGGAAGGGCTGAAAAAAAAAAACTCATTGCGCGCCGCTGCCGGGTGTACCAAGATGGCCGATAGCTCCAGAGCTAGGCCAAAGCCGCGGCCTTTCCTAAGGCGGCGGCGCATTCCGCAGACGCCAGGATTTTGCCCCCCTGCACTTTTTCGCCCGGTGCAGGAACCCCCCCCCCCCGCTACGCCAGTGCGTTCCAGTACGGGAAACCCACGTACTGGGCGCACGGAGAGGTGCTTGTACTCTCCAGGGACATTTTTGGAAGTGGCGGTACTGAGCCGCGTTCCGGCCCACTTAAAGCACTGCTCCTCCCTAAACATATAGTAGTGCCCACAGCACACCACTATAATATTCAGGGGGCACAGCCCCACTGCCAGAGATATTTTTTAGTTGCCTAGAGTTGGGCTTCAAACTCTACATGACCTAAGTGTCACAAGAGAAGCTTGAGTTGGTTGCACCACTTGTAGAAATCCATTTACAATAAGAATGTAATGTGCTAAAGCTACAAAAAAGAAGGTGCAAGGTATTCACATTGACTCACCTCTGCCCTATAAGGCAAGAATAAGGCACTGGCCAAGTTCCCTGAGATGCCACTCAGGATGTAGATGATGGAAATACGAAGCCAGCCTGCCAGCTTCTCCAAGTCACGTAGGACTGTCATCTGGAAAATCACTGAAACCAAGCAATGAATTACCCTAAAAAAATAAAGAGAGACATAAACTACAACCATCGATCAATATCACAGGCACTGTATTTCAATGTTAATAATGGCAATACAAAATATAGAACATGTCTGAAATAGAACAAACATTTTGGGTCTTTGGTTCTTGATATAAACTCCCTATTCACATTTCAGTGCAGCTAAACCATACCTTTCTATTATTAGCTACAGTACAGAATTACCTAAAATGAGAAAAAAAGTCAGTTTACAGGTACCAGGCTACACTGGAAACAGACCAATTACTTTTACTAGTACTGCCACAACCAAAGAAATTCTCTATCCATACTACCAAAGTTAGATTTTTAAGTGAGCTCCAGCCCAAACTTTTTTTTCTTATTAAATGTGTATTAGTAGTTTAACCACTTGCCTACAGGGCACTTGTACCCCTCTCCTGCACAGGCAAATTTCCAGCTTTCATCCCAGTCACACGTGTGTGGTCATTGCAGCACTGTACCCATATGAAATTTTTGGGTATTTTTTTTTTTTCACACAAATAGATTCTTTTGGTGCTATTTTAGGCCTCGTACACACGATAGGATAGCCAGAGGACAACGGTCTGATGGACCGTTTTCATCAGTCAAAACCGATCGTGTGTAAGCCCCATAGGTTATTTAACCTTAGGTTAAAAAAAAGCCAACTTGCTTTAAAATTAAACCTATGGACTCCTAATCGATAGGTCAAAACCGATCGTTAGTAGGCACGACCATCGGTTAGAAATCCACGCATGCTCAGAATCAAGTCGACGCATGCTTAGAAGCATTGAGCTTCATTTTTTTCAGCACGTTGTTGTGTTTTACATCACTGCGTTCTGATACGATAGTTTTTTTAACTGATGGTGTGTAGGCACATCAGACCATTAGTCAGCTTCATCGGTTAACCTATGACCATGGTCCTTCAGACCGTTATCAGATGGACTGATCGTGTGTACAAGGCTTAATAAAGACCAAAAAAAAAAAAAGTTCATCTTTGTTTCCATTATAAATTGTTGCAAACAGGTAATTTTTCTCCTTCACTGATATACGCTGGAGGTTGCACTGATGGGGCAGTATTAGTGGGCACCAATTAGCAGCACTGCTGGGTACTGATAATCAGGACACGGACGATCAGAGCCCCGATTATCGGTGCAGAAGTCTCCTTTCATTCACACTAACCGGTTACCGACTCTCTCCTCACGCTGTGACAGTGGCTCTTTAGCCCGATGTATGATCGGCTGTGTCCGAAGGATCCATCGATCACAGAGCGTGCCACCCGCATGCTGCAGCGGGTGCGATCATGGGAGGACGTCATGCGAATTCCTCCCAGACTTGGCCAACTGTGCTGTAGCCATCATTATGCTATAGCATGGTTGGCAAGTGGTTAAATAGCATTACAGTACAGCCTGTTGTTAAGACAACGAAGAATAAATGCAGTAGGTCAAATCCTACTACAAGATTATGGATGGCCCAGAGATGCCAGATGATGAAATTCTTATCCATGGTGTCCAATTATTCTGGCATCTATTTTTTCATGGAAGACGACTGAATTGATCCTTGACTTTGTTTCCATCAAGGAAAGGGTAAACGTTTTCCTGGCTTTGCCGATTGTTTGCCTGGCTGCTGTTAGAACATGCAATAGTAATTTGAACTTGGTCTTGGAAAAGCCTGGAAGTTTTTAGAGTGCATGTTGGGCTTAAAAAAGGACTGCAACGTCCATTTGTTCGAAGACCATATGAAAAAAAAAAAAATCCCAGCAACAACTACATTTTTTTTCCATAGAGTGGGTAAGGGTTAGAACCTCTCTGGTCATTACTTCCATGTCCCTGTTGGGTAGACTTTTTCTACTCCCTGTATTGCTGACACAGATAATAAGGCTAAAACCCCAGATTTATTACACAGTGGAAACTTTATCCCCCTCTAAAGTCTATTCAAAGGTACATACCCAGCATGAAGGAACAGTGACAGCCACAACCTGTAAAACTGATCTGGCACTTCGGGATTCAGAAATGGCAGCAAGCCACAAACTTCATCTAAACAGTGGACCTGTGGACAGATAAATTGATTTACAGCAGTGTATCATGAAGACAAATACTTCTCAAACATCTCTAAATGGGGATGGGGTCTAAATACAAGGTCCCTATGGTCTCTCATTCATGTGGCAATGACTGGCATATTGGCATCATAATCATTGACCATCTTTGACAATAAAAAAACACTGCTGTTTTTGATCTACCTCCTCTGCAAGACCCATATGTGCCTCTAAACCAGTTTTAGATGGTGAGCACTTGGGCATCTACTTCAGACAGCCGTGGCTACCCTTGAAAGGACTCCAAAATCATATCTTAAAATAAAACCAACTACAAAGTGATGAGCAAAGAAACAGAACCACAAATCTGTGGAATTAGTATCCAAAATAGACTCTGATGACAAATAACACTCACCTCTAAGCAACCTGTGTCCAGGTTCTGATCCCGAGAGCAGAGAGGACAACAGCCAAGTGGCTTGAGAAAGAAGGCATTGCCCTGGAAACGTGTTGCTGCCTCTCCTCCACCCCTTCCACGTAGCAATGTCAGTGTGGTGCACAAGACGCTGGCGACCTTTCATCCCCTGTGGCAGGTTCTGCACATGAGGACAGAAATTACCGAGGACATACTATGGAGTGCTTGATGTACATTGAACATCTGGCTGTCTGTCAAGTCTGGGCTCAGCCCTTCCTTCGCTAAACTGGCCGCTCAGCTGTTGGCTAATTGCCAGCTCCTATCTCTCCACAGTAAATCACCTGTTGATTCTGCTCGTCAGTCCTGCCTACTAAGGCCCCTTTCACATGTCCGCCTCCGCTCGTACGTTTTTACAAGTCCGTTTACGGACTTGTAATGGACGCCTATGGGGTCGCGTCCGTTAGCGGATGATGCATCCGCTAACGTCCGCAATGATGCGCGTCAGTCTGGATCCGGTTTTTCGGGCGGAAGAAAACCCTATTTTTCTTCCGCCCAGGGGGATCGGATCGGATGAATACGGACAAACGGTCCGTATTCATCCGATTCCCCATAGGGTAGAGCGGAGGAGAGACAGGGCGGTCCCTGCACAGTGTGCGGGTACCGCCCTGTCCGCCGACCGCTCAGCGGGGATCCCCGCTTAGCCGGACAGACACACACGGAGCGAACCGAAAAACGGACCGCTCCCGTGTGAAAGGGGCCTTAAGCCTTCCAGTTTAGATGATCTCTGCCTTTACCTTATTCAACATCACAGAGACCTTCTCCTGCGTTCCTGTTGAAGAATTGCTTGGCTGACATCCCTTCTGTCTCCGGATCCTACTTAATGTTCTACTACGTTCTTCTCTGGCTCGGCTGACTATCCGATCCGGTTCCTGAACTCTGGCTGTTTTAATTAAGCTTACTCTGTTTATCTTTGTATTATTAATAAACAAGTGTGATTTAACTGTACTTCTGTACATGATTTCTGACACTGTCCTGCAGGACTTGTCTGGACCTGCTCTGAGCTGGACACAGGCTGCTTCGATGCGAGTGTTAATATTTGTCAAAGAGTTATTTTAGATACCCGCGCTCTTGCTGTTCTGTTTCTTTGCATGTTACACCAGATTGGTCCCAGGATCCATGATCAGGAGCTACATAACCACTTGAAAACCAGGCCTTTTTCTGACATTTGTTGCTTACATCTATTTTTTTATTTTAATTACTTTGAACACCCAAACACATTATATATATATATATATATATATATATATATATATATACACACATATATACACACATATATACACACATATATACATATTTTACGTCACACCGTATTTGCGCAGAGGTCTTGCAAATGCAATTTGGCAAAAAATACACAGTAAAGTTAGCCCAATTTGTTTGCAGAATGTGAAAGATGATGTTAACGCCAAGTAAATAGGTAGCCAACATGTCATTTGTGCTTTAAAATTGAGCACCAATGGAATTGCGACAAACTACGTTACTTAAAAATCTCCATAGACGTCACTTACATTTTTTTAAACAGTTACCAGTTTAGATTTACTGAGGAGGTCTTGCGCTAGAATTATTCCTCTCGCTCTAATGATCGCAGCCATACTCTGTAAACACTGTTTACATTAGCTGACACGACTTATATTTTTTCCACTGTCCCTTAAAAAAAAAAATGTATCACTTTTATTGCAATCACAATGAATGTAAACATCCCTTGTGACAGTAATAGGCAGTGACAGGTAAGACCCCCAAACCCCTCTTCTGCAATTAAGAGTATTTAAAACTGCAAGATCTGCATTTTTTTTTAATACTTTTAACATTTTGAAAACTGGTGTCATTGGCTCCAGAGTAAACCGGAAGTGACGTAGCTTCCGGGTTACTACATCCGAGATCCGATCAAGGCCGTCTCCGGCCAGCCGGTGGGCTAATATGGACTATTATTAATGTCATGTGTATGCAATGACATATTTAAGCGATTATTGTACAGTTGGTCTACACAATCTCATTATTAATATTGGAAAGTGATGAGCACTGACCTGTGAACAAAGTGTTGCCTCTTCATGAAAATATCCATGCATGAAAGTACAATACTCCCGAGTTGTTATTTCACAACTAAAAGAAAAATAAATGAATATGCAACACTTTAGCACACTTAGAACCATAAAGAATCCTTCAATAGCCCAACATAAATCAACTGTAGTGTCGACAGTCCTCCACTGCCTATACAGGGAAAGAAAGAATGCCATATAATAAACATTTTGGTGCAACTAGTGCCAGTTTTACCACATAAGGTGCAGAAATAATCAGAGGAAAGGACTAAGGTTAATGTTGTGCACATCTGACCCGACAGAATGTCGCACGGTAGTTCTTTACCGAAGGAGGCCGACTCTTATTGCAAAAAGTGTTTAACCACTTATATGTTTTTTAAAAGAAGAGGCCTTGGAACAGGGATATGCAATTAGCGGAACTCCAGCTCTTGCCAAACTACAAGACCCATCATGCCTCTGCCTCTGGGTGTCATGCTTGATGCTGTCAGAGTCTCGCTATGCCTCATGGGACTTGTAGTTTAGCAACAGCTGGAGGTCCGCTAATTGCATATCCCTGCCTTAGAAGATAAAAATGGCGGGTGTTGCAAATTTTTATGTCACACAATATTTGCGCAGCAGTTTTCCAAACGCAATATATATACATTTTTTAATACACTTGCTGTGCATTTGAATGCACAAAAACACAATACCCATTTGTTTGTTAAAATATTAAAGATTTCACGCTAAATAAATAGATGGCAAACATGTCACGCTTTAATATTGTGCATGCCGACAAACTACATAACTGTTATCCATAGGTGACGCTTTAGAAACCTTTACAGGTTACCACTGGTCTGGTACTAGAATTACTGCTCTCAAACTGATGTTTGAGCACAGGTGGGACCAACACATGTGATCCCCCTTGTGTGCGAGTACGAAGGGGGGGGGGGGGTATGGGGGAGGAGTGCTGTGTGCGCATTAAATCAATTTTTTTTTATTTAGTTGTATAAATGTCTATCTTTTTTTTTTTTATCACTTTTATTGTCATCACAGGGAATATAAATATACCCTGTGACAGCAATAAACAGTGACGGGTACTCTTCACTGACCGAGAGATCGGGGGTCTATTCTGCCCTTCAAAGATTTGGATCATACCAATATTGGTATGATCTGATGCTATTTTTAAACCACTAGGGGGTTTGATTACAACTGGTGAAACCGAAGTGATGAAATGCTCATAGCTTCCAGGTTTCCAAGACCATAGAGCTGATCCCACTGCTTGTAAAAGCAATCCAGCAGCTAACTAGCCGCTAGAATTGCTTTTACAAGAAAGCCGACCATCGGCGGAAAAAAACAATAACAGAACAACATCTACATCTACAGGCATCATCCTGGTATAACCAAAGTCTAGTGATGTACAGTTCCATCGCTGGTCATCAAGAGTTTAAAATGAATGTAAACCTTAAAATGTAACCTTTACTTGGTCCCTTTGTCCAATGAACTATAAAAATAATCTTGCCACAAATTTTGTCAGCTGATAACTTCCTATGCTGCAGTCTAACCCGTATCAGTGATCCTGGTTATCTTATAAAGAAGCTGGGAGAGGGTTTTTTTTTTTTTTTTTAGTCCTGTCCTAAAGCGACAACTCTCCTCTTCCATATAGTAGATACAGTATAATGAGTGTTGTCACCCTAAGACAGGAGGTGTGTAACCAACGCAGGCACCTAACAACTGCTGAGCTACATCTAAGGATTATTGGGCTTTAGATAGATCTTGAACGTAAAACGTATGTTTTGCTCTTGCAAAGAAAGCAACTAGTTTGCTTTGATGTCCCACTCCCAAGCAACACATACTTACCTCCACCTTTCCACATATATAGGAGCAAGTGAATCACAAGATTTCTTAGCATGCCATGGTGTTGGTGCTTGGCAATTAGTCCTTCACCATGTGACAGTGCCAGAGGCTGTCTTCCTGCCACCAAGTATAAGCTCCTCCATCCCAGCAGCTAGACAGAGTAACAGAAGCAAAGCAGCAAAGGGAGTGTGCTGCTGGGGAGGATGGCATTAAAGCAGTAGTAAACTCTTTACCTTACCTTGTACCTACATGTAAGCTTACAATCTCACATGCACGGGAGTGATGTCGTTGCGGCCTGGCCATTCAAACACACAGAGTCGGTGAACACGGAAGATAAAAGCCCTGGCAAGTGACGGTGCAATGCTGAGGGTTAAGGAAGGACTCCCTGTTGCTGTACATCTGTGCTGTCCCTAAGATGAGTGTATAGCCTCATACACACAATCAGATTTCCATCGGACAAATCCATGGAATTTTTTGTGAAGGGCGTAGGCCGTGAACTTGTTCTGCATACAGACGGCAGAATTTTATTTAGCCAACATACACGAAACAACATGTTTTTTCTGCTCTTTAGCGCCACCCTTTGGGCAACTACTGCCAAGGTTGTCTTATGGTTAGCATTGGTTGGGAGCATCTGTGTTTGTACTTTGAATTATAGTCAGACGGACTTGTGTACACGCGATCAGATAACCCGACGGAACACATTTGTTGTCAGACAATTTGAGAGCATAGCTAACCAACATTTGTTGTCGGAAATTAAAATTCTGACAATTGTCCGATGGAGCATACAGACGACCGGATTATCCGACAAAACCCTTCCATTGCACAATTGCTGTCGGAATATTCGATCGTGAGGTTGCCTTATGAGTGGCAACCTCAGGCTGGACTCCGTGCAGGCCATGCCCCCAACACATCTTGCTCTGCAGTACAATGCCGGAGGGCTTTGTGTGAAAGCTATGTCATAATATAGCATAAAGCTGCAGGAGACACTTTTTTAGCTGGTTTACTCCTGCTTTAAAGCAAAACTGCTATTCCCTTGCTGTGTATTGGTAAAGCACAAGTTTGCTTTAAGAATTTAACATTTTTTAGGAACAATGCCACACTAAGGCTATAAAACATCTCTGGCATGTACAGCATATAAGCACACACTTATGAGTGTGACCAAAATTTTGGTGGCACAGAAACCTCATAACAGTATTTAAAGACAAGTGCAGATGGTGTGTAGGAAGCAATGACATTTGCTATTTTATTAAATATCAGGCTGATCTGAGCAGCCTTGGTGCATATACCGACCTGCTAATAATCAGATATTAAGCAGGTTAGCGGGCAAATATCAAAACCGATAGTACAGACCTGTACAGACAGGAAAGAATCAATCCAATATTCTAACAATTGCTACGATTTTCAATCGTAACAAGAGAATTTTTTTTTGTCTCTAGCAAGTGTTCTATTCTAATCTTCCGGTGTGTTGTCAGTGCACAACAGCCAAATGCACTTATGACAACATCATGGCTTCATGGTAGAAGAGTCCAGGTGCTTAATGGGTCTGGACTGCAGGAAGACCCTTCACCAATTGAAAATATATTTGGCATATCTTCAAATGAAAAATACAACAAAGACGACCCAGGACTGCTGAGCACTTGCCTACATCAGGCAAAAACAGGACAACATGCCTCTCCCAAAACTCCAGCAACTGGTCTCCTCAGTTCCCAGACGTTTAAAGAGGAGTAGTTAAAAGAGAGGATGCAACACCACGGTAAACATGGCCCTGTTCCAACTCTTTAGACATGCTGCTATCGATTTAAAAAAAAGGATTTTTAATAAACAGCTTACCTGTAAAATCCTTTTCTTGAAGTACATCACGGGACACAGAGCGCATAGCCATTACACTTGGGTTATATGGGTACCTTCAGGTGTGGACACTGGAGTAATCAATTTCACAGGAAGTTTCCTCCCCATATAACCCCCTCCCACTGGGAGTGCTTCAGTTTTGTAGCAAGCAATTCTCCCGAGGTTACACAATGTTCCCCAAAAGAGGGGTGGGAGCTCTGTGTCCCGTGATGTACTTCAAGAATAGGATTTTACAGGTAAGCTGTTTATTAAAAATCCTTTTTTCTTTATCGTACATCACGGGACACAGAGCGCATAGCCATTACACTTGGGATGTCCTGTTCTATCAAGGGAGGGAGACCGTAAGGCCAAGAATAGCCAAATAAAAACATTGTCAGGAGAAAACATGGCTCCACCAACAGAAAAACAAGGGGGCGTGAACCGGGCCAGAGGATTCTATACTGCTGCCCGTAGGACCGCCTGCCCAAAAGCTGCGTCCGTACCCTTTGCAACGTCCAACTTATAACATTTAGTAAACGTATGTATGGAAGACCAGGTTGCCGCCTTGCAAACCTGTGCCATAGAGATCTGATGGTGTGCCGCCCAGGAGGCACTCATGGCCCTCGTAGAATGGGCTTTAACTGATAAGGGAGGTGGAACGCGCTTCAGACCATATGCCTGAAAAATCAGCTGCTTAATCCACCTAGCCAAGGAAGACTTGGCAGCCAGCTGACCCTTCTTGGGGCCATCCGGAAGAACAAAAAGCACATCTGTTTTCCGAATCTTCTCTGTAGCCTTGAGATAGACCCTCATGGCTCGAACCACGTCCAAAGTATGAAGCCGTCTTTCCTCTCTGGACTGGGGAGTAGGAAAGAAGGATGGTAGGACTAGGTCCTGATTCAAGTGAAAACTGGATATGACCTTAGGAAGGAAAGAAGGTTGAGGCCGCAGAACCACTCTGTCCTTATGCAGAATAAGGTATGGCTCCCTGCATGACAAGGCTGCCAGCTCGGAAACCCTTCTGGCTGAAGCCATAGCCACCAAGAAAACCTTCGGGTTAGTAGCACAAGAGGGATTTCTGTCAGAGGTTCAAACGGCTGCCTTTGACAAGACCAGATTTAAATTCCAGGGGCAGAGGGGAGCTCTAATAGGGAGATTCACATGCAAGACCCCCTGCAAGAAGGTTTTCATAAGCGAATGGGTGGCCAAGGGTCTTTGAAACCATATTGATAAAGCCGACACCTGCCCCTTTAGAGTACTAAGAGCCAACCCTTTGTCAACGCCAACCTGGAGGAATCGCAAGATCCTGTCAATAAAAAACTTTCGAGGATGCCATTTTTGAGACTCGCACCACTCCACATAGGTTCTCCAGACTCTGTAATAAATATTTCTGGAGACCGGTTTCCTAGCCTGAATCAACGTAGATATGACCTGATCTGAGAGGCCTCTGCCCTTAAGAATTAGGGATTCAGCTGCCAAGCCGTCAAATTTAGCTGCTGTGAAGCAGGATGGCAGATTGGGCCCTGAGACAGCAGATCTGGGCGCAGGGGGAGCGGCCCCGGCGCCCCGACTGACATCTTCACGATGAGTGCGTACCAAGCCCTCCTGGGCCAGGCTGGGGCCACCAGGATCACAGGCCTGCGCTCCACCCGGATCCTCCGTAGAAGGCGGGGAATCATCTGCAGTGGAGGGAACGCATACAGAAGAGAAAACTGGTGCCAAGGGCAAACCAACGCATCGGTCCCGTAGGCTGAGGGATCCCTGGCTCGGGATATGAATTTGTCCAATTTTTTGTTGGATCTCGTTGCCATAATGTCCACATCTGGGACTCCGAATCTTTGGCAAATCTCTTGGAATACCTGGGGGTGAAGAGACCATTCCCCCGGGAGCAACTGTTGACGACTCAAAAAATCTGCTTGAGAATTGTCTATCCCTGGGATGAACACCGCCGAGATGCAGGGTACATGGGCTTCGGCCCATGAGAAAATCAGGTTTACTTCTCTTTGGGCTGCTGGGCTCTTCGTGCCCCCCTGGTGGTTTATGTATGCCACCGCAGTGGCGTTGTCGGACTGTATCCTTACTGGCAGACCCTAAAGGGGGAGAGTCCAGGCGATCAGGGCCAGTCGAGCAGCTCTGATCTCCAAGATATTGATGGGAAGCAGTTTTTCTGCCCCCGACCACAGCCCTTGCTGGGTCTGTTCTTCTAGAACTGCCCCCCAACCTAACAGGCTGGCATCCGTGGATACTATCTTCCACGTGATGGGGCAAAAGGATTTCCCTTTTGACAAATTTTGAGAGACCAGCCACCAAGACAGGCTGCGCCGGACCTTCGGGGAGAGCACTAACGGACGATCTAACGCCTGAATGGATTTGTTCCAAGCAGAGAAAATGGCTGCCTGAAGATATCTGGTATGGATCTGGGCGTAGGGCACAGCCTCGAAGGCGGCCACCATCTTCCCCAGCAGTCGCATACATAGGCGAATAGTCGGCCTCTTCTTGCCTAAGATCACTTGAACTGCTTGAGCTATTGATCTGATCTTTGCTTGAGGTAAACTTATCCTCTGGCAGTCTGTATCTAGCCGAAGGCCTAGATATTCCAACTGCTTTGTGGGTTTCAATACCGATTTTTCTAGGTTTACAATCCACCCGAATTCCTCTAGATGCTGAACTGTGCGACCTACTGCCTGATTGAGGTTGGAAGCTGAGCTGTCGATAACCAGAAGATCGTCCAAGTATGCCAAGACTAAAATGCCTTCTGTCCTTAGGACGGCTAGCACCGGGGCTAACACCTTTGTGAATACCCGCAGAGCTGTTGCCAACCCGAAAGGGAGGACTACGAACTGGTAATGGCGGTGATCTATCATACAACGAAGAAACCTGTGATGTGCCGGGTAGATCGGCACGTGCAGATACGCATCTTTTATGTCTATAGATGCTAGAAAGTCGTCTTGATGTAGGCTGGCTGCCACCGAATGTTTAGAAAGCGATTTAGGCGTTTGAGGTCCAAGATAGGCCTGACGTCGCCATTTGGCTTTGGTATTATGAAAAGGTTGGAGTAGAATCCCAGACTCCATTCCTGGGTTGGTACTTCTACAATTACTCCTTGGAGCCAGAGACGATCCAATGCTTTTACAAGAGAGGCCCTCTTTAATGGGTCGCTTGGAAGACTTGACCCCTGAAGATGAGGAGGGGGGACTTCCCGAAACTCTAGCTTGTAGTCCGTGGTTACCACGGATCTTACCCAAGAGTCGGGAATTCTGGCCTTCCACACTTCGGAGAAAAACCGAAGCCTTCCCCCCACCCAAGAGAGTGGGGGCGCCCCTTCATGAATCTGACTTGAGGACTGGTTTAACCAGCTTGCGAGGCCATGGCCTCTTGCCTGTCGTGGCTTGTCCTTGTGGGCGGCTATTAAATGCTGAACGCCCGGGAGGCCGTCGATACTGACGGGAAGTTGAAGGGGCCGAGCCTGTGAAGGCCTGTCGCTTAAATGCGGGCCCACGCGATCTTTTCTTGATAGGCAAGAAAGAACTTTTACCACTTGATATGGTCTGGATATATTTATCTAGGTCTTCACCGAATAGTCTCCCACCATGAAAGGGAAATCCTGCTAAAAGCTTTTTGCAGGGTGCCTCTGCTGACCAGTTTTTTAGCCACAAAAGGCGACGCATATGAACCAACAGCAGAGATAAACGGGACGCCTGTTGAACGGAGTCCTTAATAGCATCTACTGCAAAGCAGAGAGCTCTTGGGAGGTCAGCCAATTCACGAGCTTGCTGAGCCGGTATGTCCCTTAATATCGGTTTAGTCTGATCCTTTAAAGCCTGACAAACGCCAATGGCTGCCACTGCTGGCTGAACCACGGCACCTACTGTGGTAAAAGAAGCCTTTAGTAGGGTCTCCAATTTTTTGTCGACTGGATCTTTAAACACCTGGACATTTTCCACCGGACAGGTCAGGAATTTATTTACGCAGGAAATGGCTGCGTCCACGGTAGGGAGTGCCCATTTCTTTGCAAATTCTTCTTCCATAGGATAGAGAATGGTGACCCTTTTAGGAGGGATAAAAATCCTATCAGGTCGAGCCCAATCCTGAAAAATCACGCTCTCCAGAAGGGGGTGAACCGGGAAAGACGCACCACTCAATGGTGCCTTCAAGGAACCTAAAGAGGATACCGCGGGGGCTAATTGTTCTGACACTTGAAGTTTAAAAGCAGTGCGAACCATATCCGTCAGAGACTGGATCCACAGACTCTCTGCTTGAGAAGCCGAAAAAAAATTCATCTATAGTGGAATCTTCAATGTCTGACCCGTCAGGACTCAGGTCCGCTTGATCCCCCTGTGGGTCCAATTCCTCCGAAGAGAGGACCTCTGCATCCGAACACACCGTTCTAGGTGACGGGGATCTAGCCCGTTTGCCACCCGGCAAAGAGCGGGCAATTAAAGCAGTTAACCTTTTCTCTAGCCCACCCAGGGTGGATTCTAGCATTTCTTCCGTAACATAAATGGGAATGGGTTGATTGGGGGCCGCCTCTGCCCCTAGCACCCTCAATGGCTCCTGCATGATGCTGTTCGGTGGTCTATCTGGTGAGGGTGGGACCACTGGAGCCTGGCCCAAATCCTCTGACCCCGTTGGAGACCCCTTTACTTTTTTGGCACCTTTTGCAGCCTTAGCTGGTCCTGATCCCTTGGGAGCCATTGCACAACCTTGAGACACCCCTACAGCCAACACCCAACTGTTGTAGCTAGAAGTGAAACATTAATAAGGACAGGCTATGGTATTTTTTTTTTTTTTAATTTTCATACGCCTGAGAAGGCGGCAATACCGAGGAGAGTCCTGTGAGTATTGCCACACCAATGCCCGTTAGCTGGAGTCCAAGGTTGCACCGACTCAGATACTGCCAGATCTAAGGCTGAGTCCCTTTAAGAAAAAAATCCTTTTTTTTTTTTTTTTTCTGGTCAGTGTGGACTAAGTCCAGACCTGAAGATCCACAAACCACCACTGGGTGTCACTGTGTGTCCTCACTCTCCACTGCTCTCAGGAGGGAATGACCAGCCAGGAAATGCTTTTTTTTTTTTTTTTTTTTTGCTTTATCCGAGACCTGACGCTGCTGGCCCGCCCCCCCCCCCCCCCACGCTGAAACCAACATGGAGGAAGCAGAGGAGAAGCCTGGACCAGCGCTAGTAACACAGACACCCGGTAAGCCACTAATCTTTGTAGTGCACACATAGAGGAAGCTGTCCCCCTAGGCTTCCTAGGAAACAGGAGTTTTGTCAGCACTTCCTCTCTATACACGTGGGGCTGCAGTATCATGCTAACAGGCAAATCTGGGGGGAGTAGCAAAATACATATCTTTAAAAGCATATATATATCTACATGTTATCTGGGTAAACATTAGTACATCCCATCCTGCCTCAAAAGACATAGTGGAGATAGTGGCTGATGCACAAGCATACCATTAGCCAACCCAGAACCCCCAGGGGGATACCTACTGTCGAACCAAGTCCCGCAGGTTCCCTCTTACCTGCTCCACGCCGCAGGGTATTGCAAAATGCAAGAGGCCCAGCCTTCTCCCATCTCCGTGGGTATTGTCTTGGACCTTCAGGGACCGGGGTCCTGTGTTAAGGAACCCACACCCCTGGACCTATATAGCATCCTGGCATCAGTAGCGTTTAGTTCTTGGAAGAGACTAAGGCACTGGAGCCCAGAATCCAGCCCTCCAAGGAGAGGCATTATAGGCAAAACCCCACTCCAGCAGGGCCCGGGTACCGTACACCTTGGCTTTGAAGCACTTCGGACGGATCCGGCTAGCTATCCTGGGTCCCGAGACCTCCGAGGGACAGCTAGACGTGACCAACACCTAAGACACTGGCGAAAAAACTGAGGGTTATATAGGGAGGAAACTTCCTGTGAAATTGATTACACCAGTGTCCACACCTGAAGGTACCCATATAACCCAAGTGTAATGGCTATGCGCTCTGTGTCCCGTGATGTACGATAAAGAAATTACATTCCCCTCCCCCCTTTTTTTTCTCATAGTGATCTACTATTTTAAGCGTTACTGAGACATTGCGGCGTACAGATCGGAGACTTTTGACACCATTGACATTTATACAGCAATAAGTGCTATAAGAATACACAGATTACTGTCACTGGCAGGGAAGGGGTTAACAGTAGAGGTCGACCGATATATCGGCCGAGATTCGTAAATTTTGGAGAAATCGGACGATTTTTATACAAATTAGGCAGATATTTCACCTGCCTGCTAGTGGTGCAATGGATCACCGTTTATCAGTGATCCGAACATGTCACCCCTTTCGGGTTAAGCAGCGAATTGCCGTCGCGGCCATAGCATTAGGAAAGGCCGCACCTTCGACCTAGCTCCGGAGCCACGGTCATCTCGGTACACCCAGCCCTCCTCTCAGTTTACAGTGAAGACAGTCATCAAGTGGAGAAAATATGGCACAATACTGAATACCAAGAACTGAATGTCCTTCCAAAATTGATGAAAAGACAAGAAAACTGGTCAGGAGGGCTGCCAAAGAGGCCTACAGCAACACTAAAGGAGCTGCAGGAATATCTGGCAAGTGCTGGCTGTGTTGTACATGTGACAACAATCTCCTGTATTCATCATATGTCTGGGCTATGGGGCAGATTGGCAAGACGAAAGAATTTTCTTATGAAAAAAAACATCCAAGCCCGGCTAAATTTTGCAAACATTCATATCTGAAGTCTCCCAAAAGCATGTTGGAAAATGTGTTATGGTCTGATGAAACCAAGGTTGAACTTTTTAGTCATAATTGGAAAAGATTTGTTCGGTGCAAAAACAACAATGCACATCACCAACAGAAGCATGGTGCTTTGGGTCTGTTTTTTGCAGCTGGAATAGGGGCCTTAGTCAAGGTAGAGGGAATTATGAACAGTTCCAAATACCAGTCAATATTGGCACACAACCTTCAGGCTTTCAGCATGACAATGACTCAAAGCATACATCCAAATCAAAAGAATAGCTTCACCAGAAGATTAAAGTTTTAGAACGGCCCAGCAAGAGCCCAGACCTAAACCAGATTGAAAATCTGTAAGGTGATCTGAAGAGGGCTGTGCACAGGAGATGCCCTTGCAATCTGAGAGCTTTGGAGTGTTTTTGCAAAGAAGAGCGGGCAAATATTGTCAAATCATACCCAAAAAGACAAAGTGCTGTAAAAAAAAAAAATCAAAAGGTGCTTCAACAAAGTATTAGTTTAAGGGTCTACACACTTATGTAACCATATTTCCCTCCACCTAAAAGATTTCAGTTTGTTGTCCAACTGAGTTGTACAGTTTATAGGTCACAATAAAAAAAGTGGAAACATTTCTGAAATGATTTATCGTTGTCTCAATTATTTTACATCACAGAAAGCTGACATTTTAACAGGGGTGTGTAGACTTTTTATATCCACTGTATAGTCCATATCAGCTATTGTTTTAACAATATAGGTTCTATATTAGAGTTACATGCAACCTGGATTATTGCATGCCAGCAGCCCGATTGATGGAGTGCTTCTCATCTTCTGAACCCTTACGCATGAAAGTATCCCAGCTTTTTGCCTGTATTGTTTTTCCTAAGCCCTGTACACACGATCGGATATCTGATGGAATCTAATCCGATGGATTTTTTCGTCGGATATCCAATGAAGCTGACTTTCATCAGGCTTGCCTACACACCATCGGTCAAAAATCTGATCGTGTACAAGCGCGGTGACGCAAAACACTACGACGTGCAGAGAAAAATTAAGTTCAATGCTTCCAAACATGCGTCGACTTGATTCTGAGCATGCGTGGATTTTTGACCGATGGACTTCCACACAGACGATTGTTTTTTTCTATGGGTTTTTTTATCCATAGGAAAAAATTAAAACATGTTCTATTTTTTTTTTAACCGATGGAAAACAAACCGATGGGGCCCACACACAATCGGTTTCACCGATGAAAATAGTCCATCGGTCTGTTTTCATCTGTCAAACCGATCGTGTGTACAGGGCTTAAATCTCCCTAACGGGGATAGACAGCAATATCAAACTGGGCAGGGGCAGGAAATTCTTACCATAACAAAAAAAGAAAGAAAAGGGTATTGGCTTCAGATAAGTATCAGGATGATTTTCGCATATAAACAAAATGTATGCATTAAAAAATACCCCCCCCCCCCCCAATAAAATCCACCATTTTGTTTGCAATCTTGTCACACTTTCCCACTCCTGTACTCATTCAGCACCCTCACCTTCCTTTAGTACCAATACAACAAGGCCGTCCTTTGATTTCACAGTCCATGTGCTTAAGTCCAGTGTGGTTATTTTTGGGCTGGTATGTGCATATCTAGAGAAAGATGACCAATAGTGAGAACATTAATTTGTTTATTTAGCCACAGGCAAGGCACTCTGTCTAACCCTATGACACTTACCGGCCATTTAGTGATGTCATCAGGCCAGACATGTGGTGTGATGGAAGCCGGCTCCTCACAAGTCCTATAACACATCAAATTAACAAGGTCAGCTGAAACGTAAGCCCACGTCCAATGCAAAGTATAACAGTAAACAAGATTGAACATTGAGAGTGACAGTGACATCATGACAAAAGTAATATGCGAATGGCAGACGCAGCATTCACAAACAAGTCCAACAGCTTTAAACATTAAAAATCTCCCCTACATATGCAAACATTTAATGTCTGTGTGATAATATATGTATGACCCTAGATATAGGCTAGGAGGTAATAATAGCTCAGCAGGGGCTTGCATTGAAGGGATGTAAACATTATTCATTACCTAGGAATTAACAGGCTTTGATGTGAAAGTCAGAGCCATGTTCCTACAGCTTAGCCAACTTATCACGGCTGCAGGTTAGCTATAGAACAGCACGTGTTAGAAAAGCTGGCTTTAACTCAAACGGAACATCGATTCACAAGCAGACAGGTTTACAAGCAAGATTAGTGCCACTAGCTGCAATAAATTCTCTACGACAAATAAAACTACATAGATTTGTGTTTAATTTACCGACACATTCCTACACTTACACATAAGGAATAATCTTGCTGACACTGTAGGAACAACTTGTTCTTTATTCACCAATTGCAGTAGCAGACATTGATGTACAAAAATGTACAATCCATAGCAACCAATTTGAATGAACAGATTTTGGCTGATGAATTTTCCCCAATTGCTATTGGTTACACACTCTGCTCAAAGACCATAAAGTAAGAGGGCCATACATTGCACATCAATCTTCACTGAAGAGGACTAGTATAGGCGTTTTACAGTTTTTGGGATTTTTATTGTTTTAGCAAATAAAACAAACACAGTACAACAAAAAGAAGACAATGGACAAGGCACAGAACGCACTGGCAACCAGTGTTGCGAGTTATGCCATACAGCTAATTCAACTAAGATCTACTAACCACCTACACCTCCCTCCCACCAGTGCAACAAATCCTACAGAGCGGATCAGAAGGGATAAATAAAGTAAAAGTAGACTCTACTGTGGAGCATTATTACACATGGTAAGAAAACAAATACCATATGGCTTTAATCCAGGAAATAGATAAAGTAGCAACAAATAGAACAGATCAAAAAGATATTAATCAGGTAGGTGTCAGCAACGAAGCCTCAAACCAAGTGTTGTCATAGCAGACAGCCAATCATGCCACACTTTCACTTTCTCAGACAACCCCTGCTCGAGCAAGTAGCTTTATATAGAGGCAAAGCCTTATTAATCAAGCCTTTCCAAAATGGCAAGGAAGGGCCTCAGTTTTTTTTTTCAGTGCAGTAACATAGGCTTTTGAGGATAAAAAAAATGAGATAGATAGGAACGTCCTCTGCGCTCTAAGAGGTGCAAGCTCCTCCACAAGCCCCAAGAGACAGACTGGAATAGTCAAAGGAATTGGAAGGGCAGTCAGCTCATGAAGAGTACAGGTGACAGATTGCCAGAACTCCTGTATCTTCAAACAGTGGCAGAAAACATTGTCAAAGCCATCTGGAGAGGATGTGCAACGCCGACACTCTGCGGAACCAGAACTGGAAATTTTGGCTAGTCTAGCCAGAGTATAATAGATTCTGTGAAGCAGTTTAAATTGGATGAGGCAATCCCTAGCTAACACCAGAGTTTTGAAAGGGTAATCTCACATATCATCCCAATCATCTCCTTGAAAATTAGGAATCAAAAGGTAGCCACTGTTCCCTGCATTTATCAAGTGTCTTTGGGCGCACAGTAAACAATTCCTTATAGACTTCTGACAAAGGTTCAACTACATCTGCACACAGAAGCTGATCCAAGTGAAAAGGACCAAACCTCCAGGGTGAGAGAACAAAAAACTGTGCAACAACTGCAGTCCCAACTGCAGGTAGCGAAAAGGTACCAGTTCGGGGTAGGATAACCTGGGAACCCCAACAGTCTAAATTAGAAAGGCCTTTGTATGAACCCAGGAGAGAAGTTTCCAACACTGACTGCATCTCTATCATCCCTAAGCAGCCATAGTCGCACAAATACCATTTGTCTGTGTAATAAATATTTATAAAAGGTCCGGCAAGGCCAAGCTAGCCTGACTCAAGGGTTCTTGAAGAATACAAATCCCTAGCCTAGGATGATACAAGGGAAAAAAAGGCAGAAACTGAAAAGACTGTGAATTCTCTTAAAATATGATAGAGGGACCCAGATAGAAGAATTACGCAGGAAATATAGGAAAACTGGTAAAAAAAAATGTTAAAAAAAAAAGACTGATCTAGCCAAGGATAAGGCAAATGCTGCCATGCCTCCAGCCTGCATTTGACAGTAGGGACCAAGGGCAGAAGGTTAAGTGCTGTATAACCCCCAACTCAAAAGGAAAATCTTTAACACCAGATACGGAAAGCTGGAAACCCAAGGTAAAGAACTATTGGGGTCCACTTGGGCCCGAGCCCCTTCAATCGATGGGAAAAAAGCACTGGCCTTAACCCAATTACCCTTAAGATCAGAGTACTTGGCAAAATTATAAAAAAATTGGAAAACTGCTCCCACAGGAGGGCCAGGGTTTGGCAAAAAAAGAAGAAAGGTCAACAGCACAGAGAGCTGTACATTAATGGATGCCTCCCACCTCAAATGCCCCCACCACCGTGACTTTGGAAGGGTGGTGGCAATAGGATCCATAATAAGCGCAAACAGGGATGGAGAGACCTGACATCCCCACCGACCACGCATATACATTTTAAAAATGTCCCACACCACAGGAAGAGCAGACGAAGAGAGATATTGTCCTCCCAATAGCTAGAAAAAGGAAGGTGCAACCTGGGCACCTCTTAACATCCCAGGCTAAGTCTCCCTGCACCATCCTTGACCCGTGATAGGAATCCAAGGAGAATAGATAAGGGGGTATGGTCAGAGACCTCCTGGGAGATAGCTGGCACCCTGCACCACTTGTAACAAGGAAGCATTAGCAAATGCCAAGTACATCATCGAGGAGGATCTATGGGTTTTAGATAAATGAATAACTTCTAGTATCAGGGGATGTTTCCATGGCCACAGTTCAGTCAAGGAGGCTGTAGCCGCCCAAGACTCCGAAGAGAAAGACCAGGTTAGAAGAGTCAAGCGCAGCATCTAATACTGCATTTAAATCTCCTGCTAGAAAGGGGAAGGTGCATGCAGGAAGCCAATTTACCCGTCATACAATATTTGCACCTGGAATGGTGGTGGTACATCGGAAAGGGAGGTCAGATCATATTGGTCTCATAAAGAATGATGAAGGGAATCTGGTAACCGAGGATGGGGAGATGGCGAAGGTATTGAATTTATTCTCCTCCTGAGTCTTCACAAGGGAATTGGGGGGCTTCAGTAACCAAAACTACAATGTTTATCCTCATGACGCAGGAAGCACCCTCAAGGCTAACAGAGGACAGAATTAGAAATAGACTTGCAAAAATGTAACATTAATAAGTCACCGGGACCAGATGGCTTGCACCCGAGGGTCCTTAAGGAACTCAGTTAAGTAATTGCCAGACCACTGTTCCTAATTTTTACGAACAGTCTACTGACTGGAATGATACCAGCTGATTGGAGAAAAGCCAATGTAGCACAATATTTAAAAAAGTGTCAAGATATATCCCTGGGAATTACAGACCAGTTAGCCCAACATCAAATTGTATGCAAGCTCTTGGAGGGGATGATAAGGGACTATATATAACAAGATTTTAGTAAGGACAACGGTATTATTAGCAGTAACCAACAAGGATTCATGAGGAATCGGTTCTTACCAAACCAATTTATTAACATTCTATGAGGAGGTGAGCTGCCATCTAGATAAAGGAAGGCTCATAGACGTGGTGTATCTGGATTTTACAAAAGAATTTGAAACAGTTCCTCATAAACTTTTACTGTACAAAGTAAGGTCCATTGGCATGGACCATAGGGTGAGTACATGGATTGAAAACGGACTACATGGATGAGTTCAGAGGGTAGTGATAAATGGGGAGTGATAAATGTTGCAGTGTAAAACTAAACACACACAAAAAATCAGATACACGCAGCCTGTACTCTGAACTTTACCCAAATTATAAAAGAAATGTGACCAATAATAATAATAATAAAAAGTCTACTAGTTCAATAAACAGCTGCAAAGGGACCGAGGCTCCAAACCATAGGAGGCAGGAGGACAAACTGTATTTTAAAGAGTGAGAGGGCAGAACTGTACAATACTGTGCCACGGTAATGGGACCATGCAACCACAATCTTTATACTGGCAAGTGCAGTCAGAAAAACAAATGATCTTCAGGCTCAGAAGTCAATACGACTCTTACAACAGAAAGTAACATGGATATAAGGCAACAGGAACAATGTCCCCAGTGAGAAATCCAAAGATTTAAAGGGTGCCAATTCATTAGTTGGCCCCTATGGGCATATCAAAGAACTTCATGGTCCCCCATATTGTACTTGGAGCCGCTGACTTGTATTAAGCATACTATAAGCTATGTCTTTCTCACTCAGCATACGTCAGACCTTGGTGAGGTATTAATTGCGTTTCTGTGTCTTCGACGAAAAATCTAGGAAAAGCATTGCTTTGGTTTTTTCAAACTGCAACTCCTGTCACTTCCTAGTTTCAGCAAGAATCATGTCCCTGTCATGGAAATTTAAGAAGTGTAAAAGGAAGGGTCTTGGGGGAGCGCCAGAGAGGCGATTGCCAGTGGGGACCCTGTGAGCCCTCTCCACAACATAAGTAGAAGGGATATTTGGCATATCTAGAAGCTGTTTAAAGAAGGACTCCTCTGCCAATTTTCTGCATCCTCCACCTTGCTCAGCAGGAAACTAATCAGTGACTGCAGGTTGACTACACCTTATGAAAGTCCCATTAATCTTCCACAGAGCTGATGCAATCTTCAGCCTCTAAGTCGCCCTCTGATCTTATCCAGATCATGGTGGATTAGTGTGCACTCCGAGGCCAGATGGTCAATGCGAAAAATGAGCACCACCTTACAGCCCTCTATTGCATCCAGGATAGGCTTGGTGATTGCTGCTAGTTCCTGATCTGCTGTTTGGGAGGAACCAGGAGCTGCAGCCAGCAGCGGGGAGCCTGTCCCAGGAGAAGGTTTCGAGATGCTCGTCTGCATCCAGGATGAACGATGTGTAGCCGCTCCAAAGGAAGATGGCACATGGGAAACACATGGTCCACCCCTTCCTGGATCTTTGCAGCTTCGGGTCCTGTGGTGGCATCCCTGAGCCTTTAGCCGAAATAATAGCGAGCACAGATAGATCCAGAATAGGCAAGGATGCAGGGGCTGCCTCCAAGGCCGCTTACACACGAGAAGACATATCCGATGAAAACGGTCCGTCGGACCGTTTTCATCGGACATGTCTTCTGGGATATTTTGGTCTGATGTGTGTACACACGATCAAACCAAAATCCCCGGGGACAGACAGCGCGGTGACGTGGCGGTGACGTTGCCGCCGTGACGTCTGCAAACCAGGAAGTAAAATGCTTCCACGCATGCGTCAAATCCATTCGACGCATGCGGGGGATTTCGGTCCGCTGGTTAAGCGTACTAACCAGCGGACATGTCCGACAGACAGTTTTCCAGCAGATAGGTTTTAAAGCATGTTTTAAAACTTTTTGTCTGCTGGAAACCTGTCTGCTAGGCCGTACACACGATCGGATATGTCCGCTGAAACTGGTCTGCGGACCAGTTTCAGCAGATATGTTCGATCGTGTGTACGCGGCCTAAGACACAGAAAAGTGTCCTTTAAACATGAGAAAAGAACTAATGATCTCTGAGCTCTCGTTCTGCCCATTAGCCCCGGCTATTAAAATCAATAGAGATGGCTGACAAGCTTCGATGCCTCATGAAAGCGACATGCTACTTAAAGGAGAAGTATTGCTATAGTTCAGTGGATCACAGGTGGGCAGTTCATTCTACACTCATGTGACCTGTTTTCAGGCAACAGTGGACTTTACGCCACTCAGACGGTCTAGGCTCTGGATCGATCACGACTTTACAGCCAGAATCCACCCAGATGCCTGGATCGGCAGCTGGATGACCTCTCAGTGAGCCGCTGAGCCAGCTGCTTCCGTCCCCTTCACAGTCCAGCGCGCCAGTGAGCAATGGGGGGACAGAGCAGAGAGCTGGTGACGGACAGAGTGATTAGCAGTCTTTAATTGCTCGGTTTTCAGTTCATGAAACAGTGGGGGACAGATGCAGAATCAGACCGATGCTACATCTACTTAGGTATGATTTTTTTTTTTTTAACAAACTTTTATGATGCGTTAACTTTTAACACAGCACATCACAACACTACTGTTATTTTGTGAAGAGCACTGTGTGGTGCCATTGTTCTATTCATGGCAGGCATTAAAGGGTGGTTATAAGGCTTTAAAAACTGCTAAATACTATAGAACAGTGGTCATCAACCTACTAACAGGCCAGGTTTGCAAGATAACAGAAATACATCACAGGCGATATCATTTGCTGCTCAGTGATTGCAGTATTCTAGTCTGCATCTCCCCAAGGTAATACATAAAACCTGGCCTGTTGGTGGGCCCTGAGGACAGGGTTGATGACCACTGCTATAGAACATTAAAATTACAGAAGAAAAATGTGGGAGGGTAACAAGCCCTGGGACTTTAAAGGTGTCATAATAATGAATTATTATGACACCTTTAAAGTCCCAGGGCTTGTTACCCTCCCACATTTTTTCTTTTGTTCATTAAAAACGGGATGCGGTGTCTAGATTTGATCTCCTATGCCTCACCTACTTGTCGATTAAAATAACAGGCTTTAGAGGTTCATCAAATCCATTTTTTTGTGCAACTCACCGGGGGTCTTGATGGCACACAGCTCCTGAAACTCTCTTCTGACCATCCTGCTCAGGTGCATTATGTGCTGGCCACTTTATAAAAGTCGCCAGTGTTTCCTACCAGTGGAAAAAAAACATACCAAAAGAATTATAGATTAAGCTGATCTCCAGGCAAACAGCCAAGTATATAAACTAAATGCATACAGTGCCTTGAAAAAGTATTCATATCTCCACATTTTGTCATGTCACAACCAAAAAGGTAAAATTTATTTTATTGGAATTTTATGTTATAGACAAACACAAAGTGACACATAATTGTGAAGTGGAAAGAAAATTAGAAATGGTTTTCAATGTTTGTTTTTACAAATAAATAGATATGTTTAAGTGTGGTGTGCCCTTGTATTCATGAGTCACTTTGTAGAACCACCTTTCTCTGCAATTACAGCTGCAAGTCTTTTTGGGAATGTCTCTACCAGCTTTGCACATCTAGGCCCGGATTCACATACATCGGCACATATTTATGCCGCTGTAGCGCATCTCTTTTACGTTACGCCGGCGCATCTCGGAGAGGCAAACATGGAATTCACAAAGCAAATGCTCCCAACTCTGCACTGGTGTAGAGTATATTTCATAGGCGTAAGCCGGCTTAAGTGGAAGTGGGCGTGATCCATGTTAATGAAGCGTGACCCCATGCAAATGATGGGCCAGGCGCCAGACAAGTACTTAAAATGAACTGCGTATGTGTCGGGACATGGACGTATCCCTGTGCGCATGCGTACAACCACGTCGGAACAACTGCCTAAGATACGCCGGATCACTGTGTACGCCGTGAACGTAACCTACGCCTAGCCAGACCCACGTCGGCCCATATTCACAGACGTCCAACGTAAAATACGTAGGCTTGTGTTCCCTGGTCCATATCTTTGCATGGGTTGCGCCTCATCTATGGGGAATAACTTTACGCCGAACGTAAAACTTACGTAAACCGCGTAAATCATGAGCTGGACGCAAGTACGTTCGTGAATCGGCGTATCTCCCTCATTTGCATATTTGAATCGAAAATCAATGGGAGCGCCAAATGCATCCAGCGTAAATATGCGCCCACTCTACGCCGGCGTAGGCAAGTTACGTTGGTGGGATGAAGTCTGTTTTTAGGCGTATCTAAGTTTGTGGGTTTAGCGCACAGATACGACTGCGCATATGTGTACTTACGCGGAGATACGTTGGCGAAAGTGCTTTGTGAATCCGGGCTCTAGAGTGTGACATTTTTGCCCATTCTTCGTTGCAAAATATCTCAAGCTCTGTCAGATTGGATAGAGAGTGTCTATGAACAGCAATTTTCAAGTCTTGCCACAGATTCTCAATTGGATTTAGGTCTGGACTTAGACTGGGCCGGCCATTCTAACACATGAATATGCTTTGCTCTAAAACATTCCATTGTAGCTTTGGACATATGTTTAGGGTTGTTGCCCTGCTGGAAGGTGAACCTCCGCCCCAGTCTCAAGTCTTTTGCATACTCAAAACAGGCTTTTCTTCTAAGATTGCCCTGTATTTGGCTCCATCCATGCAGCCACCACCATGTCTTATAGTGGGGATGGTGTGTTCAGGGTTATGTGCAGGGTAATTTTTTCTTCCACACATAGCGTTTTTCTTTCAGGGCAAAAATGTAAATTTTGGTCTCATCTAACCAGTACCAGAGTACCTTCTTACGCGTTTGCAGTGTCCCCCACGAGGCTTCTTGCAAACAGGACATTTATAACACACTTACATAAGGCCAGATTTGTGGAGTGCATGACTAATTGTTGTCCCGTGGACATATTCTCCCACCCGAGCTGTGGATCTCTGCAATCAAGTGGGACTTCTGCGCTACTAAATAGGTCTATCCAGAAATCAGTGACAATATGCAGTAAACACAAAAATGCATACACAGCACCTAATAACGTAAATTCAATGTGAGTGATAGCGCAAATTGTAAAAACAAATCATAACATACACAATGGGTGATATATAAAGTGCACAAAAGTATACGTGCCAAACACAAAAAATATATATAAAATATATCAGGGACAAAAATAAGTCCAAAGAAAGTGCAAAAACTTGAATAAGTGCACTAATGTTCCATAATGGTGAAAACGGTGTGAAAGGATGTCCACTGATCAGAGAGATGTGAGGAAAAACACCACCACACAGCGTGTCTGGTCTCCCAGAACTCTCACCTCCAGCAAGTGAAAACAGGCATATAGGATAATCCTCTGTGTGGAAACCTCCCTGGATGGTCTTGTTCACCACCACGGATTGGTGGGAAGATAGGTACCTGAGATCTCAGATGACAGTGGAGGGGGAAGGACAAAAAGCCTCCAATCGTGTAGTATCCCCCTAGTAGCTGCAGTATATCCGACCAGCCAGGTTCAGGTCACCATGGGATTGACTCAATCCCATGGTGACCTGAACCTGGCTGGTTGGATATACTGCAGCTACTAGGGGGATAATACACGATTGGAGGCTTGTTGTCCTTCCCCCTCCACTGTCATCTGAGATCTCAGGTACCTATCTTCCCACCGATCCGTGGTGGTGAACAAGACCATCCAGGGAGGTTTCCACACAGAGGATTATCCTATATGCCTGTTTTCACTTGCTGGAGGTGAGAGTTCTGGGAGACCAGACACGCTGTGTGGTGGTGTTTTTCCTCACATCTCTCTGATCAGTGGACATCCTTTCACACTGTTTTCACCATTATGGAACATTAGTGCACTTATTCAAGTTTTTGCACTTTCTTTGGACTTATTTTTGTCCCTGATATATTTTATATATATTTTTTGTGTTTGGCACGTATACTTTTGTGCACTTTATATATCACCCATTGTGTATGTTATGATTTGTTTTTACAATTGTGGATCTCTGCAGCTCCTCCAGAGTTACCATGGGCCTCTTGGCTGCTTCTCTGAGTAATGCTCTCCTAGCCCAGCCTGTCAGTTTAGGTGGATGTCTTGGTAGGTTTGCAGTTGTGCCATACTCTTTCCATTTTCGGATGATGGATTGAACAGTGCTCTGTGAGATGTTCAAAGCTTGGGATATTTTTGCAATAACCCAACCCCGCTTTAAACTTCTCCAAAACGTCATCCCCGACCTCGCTCTGTGTGTACCTTGGCCTTCATGATGCCGTTTGTTCATGAAGGTTCTCTAACACAGTGGTCATCAACCCTGTCCTCAGGGCTCACTAACACAGGGAAGAGATTTTTGCCCCTGTACTTCAGTTTTGGGCACCCGTTCACAAAAAGGATATCAGGAAATTGGAGAAAGTGCAGAGAAGGGCAACCTAATAGATAAGAGGCAAGAAGAAACTCAGCTATGAGGAAAGATTAGAGAAACAGAGGAGATTAAGGGGGAATATGATCTATATGTACAAATATATTAGAGGTCCATGTTGTGAACTTGGTGTTGTTGAGTGTTATTCACTTTAAGGTCAACACAGAGGACAAGGGGGCACTCTATACGCCTAGAGTAAAAGATTTAGGGCCAGATTCTCAAAAGTGTTACGGCGGCGTATCTTCAGATACGCCGCCGTAATTTCAACTCTGCGCCGGCGTATGTTTACACGGATTCTCAAAGGCAGATACGTAAAAAAAATAGGCTTCCTCCGCCGACGTAACTTGCCTACGCCGGCGTATAATTGAGTGCAATTAATTATACGCTGGCCGCTAGGGGGCGCTTCTGTCGATTAGCCACGTCGAAATTGCAAATGAGCTAGATACGCCGATTCCCGAACGTAATTGCGCCCGGTCGTCGTATTTTACGTCGTTTGCGTAATCGTAAATTTACCCCTGCTATATGAGGGGTAACTTTGCGTAGGTGAGGCATACGCAATGTTAAGTATGGACGTCGGGACAGCGTAGATTTTTACGTCGTTTACGTCATTTGCGTAAATCATTTGCGAAAAGGGCTTTGCGTAAGTTACGTTTACATCAAAATCAATGTATTTGTGGCGTAATTTGGAGCATGCGCACTGAGATACGTAAACGGACGGCGCATGCGCAGTTAAAAAAAAAACTTCAAAAACGTGGGGTCACGATTCTTTTACATAAAACTCGCCCACCTCATCCACATTTGAATTACCCGGGCTTACGCCGGGCCATTTACGCTATGCCGCCGTAACTTAGGATGCAAGTGCTTTGAGAATACGGCACTTGCGTCCAGAGTTGCGGCGGCGTATCGTAAATAGGATACGCTACGCCCCGGTCGTACTTACGCCACCGTACGAGAATCTAGCCCTTAATCTCCAAATACGGAAAGGTTTCTTCACACTAAGAGCTGTAAAAATTTGGAATAGACTCCCTCCAGCTCAGTAGATTGCTTTAAAAAAAGGCCTGGATTCTTTCCTAAATGTACATATTTGGGTACTGACATTTATAGGCAACGTTGATCCAGGGCAAACCCGATTTTTTTCCCTGCTGTAACAAATTGGATCCTGCTTTGCTGCGGCTTTTGGCCTTCCTCTGGGATGAACTGTGGGTATAGGACTGTGTATATAGAATCGTATGATATTTATTTTTATAGTTAAACTGGGTCGACTTGTGTCTTTTTTTGAACTTGACTATAACTATATGGAAGCCATTTTACAAAGGATTTATATTTCTGCCCATCCGTAAGATATACACAGCCTCATTATAAAGCACAGACAAAGAAATGATGCCACTTACAGATGAACAATACAGTGGTGTCTCCCCTTCACCCCCAGACTGCTGACTGGACAGTAAAAAAGCAGCAGGAAACTGATGAGGTCACCGGTCTGCTGACAAACCTCTCTCCTCCTATTAGCATGTTGTCAGCACCTTTGCATGAGGCAAGTTTGTCTGAAAGACAGGAAGTCCCAGTGCTGCCCCAACCTCTTCTGAGCTGACTGCTGGTTTTATGGGGGTTAGAAAGGGACTTGTAGCTGCTTGGACTTCAGCTTCAGGTACACATATTGCACTAAAAATGTTAAACTGCAACTAATCTTGTGTCTAAAGGATTGGTCTTTTCAGCTGGACAATTATTGTCATCTAGTGGAAAATTTGTGTTGATGTGGTTAAGAGTGGTGCCTGTTATCATTCATGATTCCTTACCGAGCAAACCCGCTGTAGTGTCTGCACACACCCCGAATTATCATTTTGAACGCAACAGCCAGACTCCCGTTCTAGATCATGCTCTCTCTGAATCAATCGATCAATTTGTGCATCCCGACGTATGCAGGGTGAAAACTTTGCTCCAAGGTGAATTAGAGCTATCTGAAAGATACAAAGTCCAGAATATAAAATCGGGTACAACTAGTCATGTAGAAAAAGGGCAGATATCAAAGTATTTTCATAAAAAAAAAAAAAAAAAATGAAAAAAGTGCACAGCACACCCTACCCCATTCCCACATGCACTTACCCCTGTGGGTGACAAATTTTCACAATCTATGCAACCGTGTGCAGTGGGATCTGTGGTTTAAAAACTGTGCTGTTCTTCCTCTTCTTTTTCTAGGGATACTGGGATGGATCAGAGTGGTTCTGGTTGGTCTGCACCAGGCTGTGTGGATGGTAAAACTGTATCGCCAATTGAGGCAAGTGAACGTGGGGGACCAAGGGGAGAGGAGAGAGTGTAGGGTGCTAGTTTACCTTTTAATTTTTTTCTAAAAAGCTGAACACTTGAAAAGAGGAACTGTATTTCCAAAGCCGAAAGGAGTGAACTCCTGCACATTCATGGGAGTGACATCTTAGGCCGGCCAATAGAAATGGCTGGGGATCAATACCTGAAAGCCCCCGGGCTTAAGATGTCAGTGAACAGCAGGGAGATTTGGGGATCACAGAGGAGTGTACTTCCACTTTGAAGTGGAACTAAACCCTCCTGTCTTTTACAGTTAAGGAAGCTGCCATTTGGTCTGTTAGATCTGCAGCTGCTATAGCGCTGCACATGTGATCAATTAGGACTCTGGCCATTTGATTGTTTTGGGAAACAGTTAAATTGATAGGTTTAGTTTTGCTTTTACGAATATGTGAAATCACATTGGAGGATGGGAGGGCCAGTGGGGATCAGTGCTCCAGACCATATAGCAATGTGTCACGGCCAATTCCCTGCACCCCTCTGTATATTGGAGGGGGGAGAAATCACACTCTGTTCTACACACTGCTGATCAATGTGCTCTACTGTACAAACTTCTGACCTCTGTACAGTGCCCCCACTCTGCCCTGCTGACCCCTGTACACTGCCCTACATACTCTTGACAGCTGGACATTGCCCCACATACTATTAACCACTGGACACTGCCCTACTGACCCCCGGACAAAGCCCTATAAACTAATAAACCCTCGACATTGCCCTACATACTACTAATGCCGCGTACACACGATCGATTTTCGGCATGTAAAAAAAGTTTTTCCAGCATGCAGAAAAAAAACAAAGTTTTTTCCAACTTCATCATTAAAACGATGTTGCCCACACATGATCGTTTAAAAAAAAATGCTCTAGCAAAGCGCAGTGACGTAGAATGGCACTATAAAGTGGAAGTTCCATGTGGATGGCGCCACCCTTTGGGCTGCTTTAGCTGATTCTGTGTTAGTAAAAGACGATTCGCGCTTTTCAGTCTGTTACAGCGTGATGAATGTGCTTACTCCATTACGAACGGTAGTTTTACCTAGAGGTCGACTGATATGGGTTTTTCTCTGGCTGATGCCGATATTTAGAAATCTGGGCACTAATTGGCACTGGTATTGGCACTGGCAGATGGCACTGGATGGAAGGTGGCACTAATTGGCACTGGATGGTGGCACTGGTATTGCCACTGGCAGATGGCACTGGATGGCAAGTGGCACTAGTGCAAAAAAAAAAAATGGTGTCACCCCCCTCAGTACAGACCCTATCTCCCTCCAGTATAGACACCCCCCCTGCCCCCCGTAGTACAGACACCAGAGAGTGGTGTGTGTCCGACGGTGTGCGGACCCCTCCTCCTCTGTGGGCGTAAACAGAGAGGAGGGCCGCGGCGCTGGGTGTACCAAGATGGCCGGCGGCCCCGGTCACAGCATCAAGAAAGGCCGCGGCTTCGGCCTAGTTCCGGATCCGTTTCTCCAAAACGGCCAAATATCGGCCGACCTCTAGTTTTACCAGAACGAGCGCTCCTGTCTCATAACTTGCTTCTGAGCATGCATGGGTTTTTCACGTCGTTTTAGCCCACACGCGATAATTTTTTACAACTCGAGAAACAACATAGTTTAAAACGTTGTTAAAAATGCAGCACGTTCAATTTTTTGTTTTTTTTTGTTTTTTCAGAACCCGAAAAATTATGATCGTTTTAAATTTCATTTTTTTAAAACTGTTTTTTTTTTTCATGCCGATCGTGTGTACGCGGCATTACACTTGCTAGAACTCTTTTGAGCCAGAATTAAGGTCATCCAGGCCTAAAACTAGTCAAGCAAGTCAGCCTGCAGTACCAGTTCTGCCTTCATGATGGGCTCCAATGGTCTTGGGGTGACCATTTACTCTCCAGGCATGAAACAAAATAGTGAATGTTAAATGTATCACTCATCGACGCTATCTTTTCAAATAGGCCAAGTTAATATTTTTACAGCAAAGTTTAGTTCATGCTACCCTTGCAATTTTTTTTTTGAAGGGTACCACACTCCAGTGAGCTTTCGTCTCTTCCATGTTGCCAAGGCAGCTCTCCACCTCTTAACCACTAGCCGACCAGCCGCCGTCGTTCTACGGCGGCAGGTCGGCTCTCCTGGGCGAGAGCCCGTAGCTCTACGTCGGGACATTCGCGGCCACTACGGGGCGCGTGCGCGCCGCCGGCGGCCAGCGCGCACGCCCCCCGCACGTGCCCGGCGGGCGTGATCGCCGCTGGGCACGCGCGCTCGTTCGTTACAGAGCGGGGAACGGGAAGTATGTGTGTAAACACATTCCTCTCGTTCCTGTCACCGGGCGAAACGCTGATCCTCCGTTCATACAATGTATGAACGGAAGATCAGTGATTCCCCCTAGTGAGTCCACCCCCCCATACAGTTAGAACACAAATAGGAACACACTTAACCCCTTCCCCGCCCCCTAGTGTTAACCCCTTCACTGCCAATGGCATTTTTTATAGTAATCCAATGCATTTTTATAGCATTGATCGCTATAAAAATGCCAATGGTCCCAAAAATGTGTCAAAAGTGTCCGATGTGTCCGCCATAATATCGCAGTACCGAAAAAAATGCTGATCGCCGCCATTACTAGTAAAAAAAAAATATTAATAAAAATGCCATAAAACTACCCCCTTTTTTGTAAACGCTATAAATTTTGCGCAAACCAATCAATAAACGCTAATTGCGATTTTTTTTTACGAAAAATATGTAGAAGAATACGTATCGGCCTAAACTGAGGAAAAAAAATGTTTTTTTATATCTTTTTTGGGGATATTTATTATAGCAAAATGTAAAAAATATTGCATTTTTTTCAAAATAGTCGCTCTATTTTTGTTTATAGCGCAAAAAATAAAAACCGCAGAGATGATTAAATACCACCAAAAGAAAGCTCTACTTGTGGGAAAAAAAGGACGCCAATTTTGTTTGGTAGCCACGTCGCACGACCGCGCAATTGTCAGTTAAAGCGACGCAGTGCCGAATCACAAAAAGTGCTCTGGTCTTTGGACAGCAATATGGTCCGGGGCTAAAGTGGTAAAAGGTTGCCTACCCCTCGCTTTTTTAAATTTATATCCATTGCAACGCATACAGGAGCAGTAGAAAATTGACAGAATGGCAGTGTAACGGAGAGAGGTGTATGTGGTCACTATGATAAGAGGTCAGAACATTACACTTACCGAACTTGGGCCTATCCAGAAGTTTTCCTGCTGTATGTATTTCACACTCTCATACACACCTTTGTTCCTAAGGACCTAAAAAACAAAAGACATAAGCTATAATCTGCTACAAAAACATGGAAAATATAGCTGTAAATCAATATGTGATCTTGGTCCCTCCATTTCCACACGTTTAATACAATATTTATCATTGTAAATACACCAATATATTTATCATATAGCTCTTAATAGGCTAACAGAATGTTTCCACTTTTTTATTTTTTTTATTTCTTTGCGGTATTTGTTTCTGCGTATTTAAACTTTTTTTTTTTTTTTTTAAGTCTCTGTCATATACCTATTTCAAAAATGTATCCATAACAGAATTATTAAAGAATGAAACAAAAATAATCGTATCGGAGACCTCCCCTAAATCCCCCCCCCCCCCACCTCGCGTGGCTCCCAGGGCTCCCAGACACTTTACTTTCTTATGTGATTTTATTGTTAATATTTCTCCTATCTACACACTATGCTTGTGTTATAGAGGTCGGGGAGTCATATTTTCCATTTAATCTCCATTACTTATATCTATTTCTGTCATGTTCAAAGAGTCACCCTTGAACCCTCTACATAATTCGGAAGTTATTAGTTTCTAAACCCCTCTCCTTCAACTCTTCCATCCTGTAGGTTTCTTCTAATCCCTGCACCCACTCCCATATCTGTGGACATTGTGTCTTGCCATTTTTTTGGTATCAATTTTTTTTGCTGCATTCAGCATATGTGGGAGTAATGATTGTTTATACTTTTTGATGCCTTCCTCGCTACAATGGAATACCACCACCCAGGGGTCTTTCTTAATTTCCGTGCCTGTGATCTCTTTTACTAGGCGTAATATGGAGTCCCAATATTTTTGAATTTTTGGGCAGGACCACCATATGTGTGCCATGGTACCCCTACCCAGGCAGCCTCTCCAACATTCAGCAGACTGATCTAGTTTATATTTACTAGTTTTCACCGGTGTAATGTACCACCCAGTGATACACTTATAGTTCATCTCCGTTGTTTGCGAATCTATTGCGGAGGAGTGGGTCAGGCTCATTATCTTGTTTACCGAATTTTCTCCCCTACCTATACCCAACTCCCTTTCCCATTTCTCTACCAACGGTGCTGCTCCTCGTGCCCCTATCTTAAGTATTTCATATAATTTAGAAATCGTGCCTTTTGTGTTCTCAGCTGTGCATACCCTTTCCATACGTGTCAGCTCTACTCCCGACCGTAATGGTTGGGGGAGTTGCCGAATAAAATGACTTAGCTGCGCATAGCGCCACCCATCTAAGTTCCAGATCTCCTGTCTAGATTTCAACTCCTCATAAGTGGCCAACCCTCCACCCTTTATAATATCACCTAAATAAACAATGTCTTTTTTAATCCAATTATCTCCTATTTCTTTTTCCCCTGGTGGAAAATACGGATTTTCCTTTAAATTAATAAGTGGAGAGTTATATTTACTATTTGTGAGTTCCTGAGTCCTGTCCCATATTTTCAAGGTGCTTCTTGTCAAACCATAAATGTTGTGTTTCAGTGATCGGTGATGTGCCGGTATCCATAACATTTTTCTTAATTGTGTCATCTCCTGGGCTTTTTCAATTTGTACCCATCTTTTCCCATGGTTGTCTCTGACCCATTCCACCGCCCTAGAGAGTACTGCTGCCTTGTAATAGTTTTTAATGTCCGGGACCGCCAGACCACTGTCTTGTTTATCTTGTTTCAAGGTACCTAGGGATATTCTATGTTTTCTGTTTTTCCAAACATAGTTCATTACTACAGAATTTAAGGTATTTAAGTATTGCGGTGGCAACCTAATTGGTAATAGTTGAAATTTGTATACGATTTTTGGGAAATAGATCATTTTTAGGATGTTAATACGTCCCATCCATGAGATGGGCTTATTTATAATTCTTTTTAGTTCACTTTTAATATCGTTTAACAATGGTAAAAAGTTGATATTATAAATCCTTTTAAACGTATTAGCTCATTTTATCCCCAAGTAGTTTAACTATTTTCTCCATGGAAAAGCACATATCTCTTTGACCCGTCCCATTTCGATTTTATTTAGATTTATATTTAAGATTTCGGATTTGGTCACGTTAATCCTGAAATTAGAGATTGCCCCATATTGTTGCAAAGTCTGCAGCAATTTGGGGATGCTCTTTACCGGATCTGCTAGGTAGAACAGAACATCGTCTGCAAAGGCTGACAGCTTGTGTTCTTCTCCACCCACTAGGATTCCCCTGATATCAGGGTCTTTACGTATCGAAGCGAATAGGGGTTCAAGGGATAGGATAAGGAGAAGGGGAGACAGGGGGCAACCCTGTCTAGTCCCATTCCTCATCCCAAAGGGTTCCGAGAGGGCACCGTTGACCTTAATTCTTGCCATGGGCTGGTGGTAAAGTGTTTTGATCCAATTTATGAACCTATTTCCAAGGCCTACCGCCTCCAGTGTAGACAACATGAGTCCCCAGTCTACCCTGTCAAAGGCTTTCTCGGCATCAACTGACAGGAATAGACTGGGGACCCCATCTTTCTCGATGACCTGCATCAAGAGCAATGACCTGATAACATTGTCTTTGCCCTCCCTATTTGAGACAAACCCTACCTGGTCCGGGTGAATTATACCCCTTTTAATCGTTCTGCTAACACTTTAGAGAATAGCTTTGTGTCTATATTTAAAAGAGATATGGGTCTGTACCCAGAGCAAAGGGAGCTATCTTTCCCATCTTTTAAAATGATTGCGGCCACCCCTGCTGAGGCTTCTCTGCTCAATTCGTACTTTGTCCCCAGGTCATTAAAATAAGCACATAATCTGGGTATTAATATTTCGCCAAATCTTTTATAATACAAAACCGTAAACCCATCTGGGCCTGGGCTTTTGTCAACCGCCATATTTTTTAGGGCATTTTTAATTTCCTCTTCCGTTATGGGTCTGTCTAATTTTAAACTTTCTCCTTCATCTACCTTTGCTAGTCCAGCCCCATCAAGGTAGGCCCAGATCCTGTCCTCTCTCTTTCCTGACTGCAGTTCTGGGGTTTAAATATTATACAGTTCTCTATAATATTTTTTAAAGGTTTCTGCTATGTCTGCGGTTGCATATGACATTTCGCCATTCTGCCTTTTGATTTTTTCAATGTAATTTCTTGCTTTCTTTTTTTGTGCCATTTTTGCCAAGTGTTTACTCGATTTATTGCCCCATATATATATATTTCTCTCGTGATATTGTTTAAATTTTTCCTGGCTTCTAGTTCCATAATTCATTTCTCTTTGTTATTAAGTTGAGGTATGTCTCTTTCTGTCCCCTATCTTTATGGTTTTGCTCTAAGTAGGCCATTTCTTTGACCAGTAAGTTCTTCTGCCTATTTCTCTCCATTTTCCTTCGTGCCCCCTCCGATATCAGAATTCCCCAAATATATGCCTTATGTGATTCCCACAACGCTGCCCTGGTGACTTCTTCTGTGTCATTGACTTCGAAAAATTGTTTTAACTCTTCCTCGACCCTCCCTCCTCCCACCTCATCCTGGATCAAGTAATCGTTAAGGCGCCATAACCCCTGACCATTGTCTTTGTGTGTTATGCCAACTTTCACGGTGATCGGGGCGTGGTCTGATATGGTCATAATGCCAATTTGTTTCGGTGATATAAAGGTCAATTCACAAAGAGAAACGTTATTGGTTTTCTTCAGTTGTTAAATTAGCACTCCTTATTTAACGCTAGCAAACATGGTATTCACGAAAGCTATAATCGTTATTTAACATAGTCGTTATGGTTTTCAACTGACTCTTTATCCAATCGTTATGCTAACTACTCAGACGTTATTATTAAGATTTGGGACGTTAAAATAACTCTTAAGATCGTTAAATAATGCTGGAGAGATGCATTCTGGGAGCAGAAGGGGAGGAGAACAGCTGCATGTGGAAAAGAGCAGATACAGAGAGAGAGAGAGAGAGAGAGAGAGAGAGAGAGAGACACAAGCAATACACATGGAGATTGAGCATGTGATGTGCAAAACTTCTAGTGTGTGCTTTTTTTTTTTCAAATAACAGTTTTTATTAGACACAGGGTAACCCCCGTGCCGCAGAGAGAGTTGTACAAAAACTTCAGCAGGACAGCAGAAAACACAGTGCATAACATATTTCAGCACGTTACATATGTTAGAGCATAGCACTCGTATAAGAAACTCCTGCGTAGCAGGGACATACAACACAGCAAGAGTAAGAAGAGAGGAAGGGGTCAGAGGAAAAAAAAAAAAAAAGTGAAGAAAGATCAAGAAAAAAGAGAAAAGAGAGAGAAAGGGGGGGGGGGGGTCTGCAGGGGCAGGGGGATAAGGGGAGAGGGGGAGGGGTAAGAGGGGGGGGCTCGACCCATGGCTCAGGGCGGATCCTCATGACGGCGCCACTCCTCCCAGATCTCGTCGTGCATGTCCAATCTATCCTGCAGCCTGGCTGTCATTTTTTCCATGAGCTCAACATCTTTGATCCTGGCATACAGGTCAGTTTGAGAGGGGGGGGACAGGCGCTTCCAATGAAGGGCAACTAGACACCTCGCGGCCGTCAGTACATGTCTCATCAGTTTTTTGGAAGTTTTGGGAATCTGCAGGGGCGATACCCCTAGTAAAAATAGTTTCGGGGACCAGGGAACCGGCACCCCCAGGAGACTAGTGTGTGCTTTTCTAAAGCCATGTGTATTTCCTCATACAGAGAATAAATCATGGGAGATGATAATCGGAATTTAGCCATCACCTGGGTTTCAGAAAAGCCATCCAAAATAGTACGTGAACGGAATACACGTTTATAAATCTGAACAACATTCTAACATATTCTTCTTCGCCTCTGGATAATTTTAAGTTCAAATAGAGCGTGGTTCTATCTTGCCCAACACTACTAAAAACTTCACTACACTACAAAAATCGCCAAAAGTTTCCACTACAAAATATCGCCAGGGAAATGTCATAACGCAACCCTGACGTAGGTGTTAATTTAACGATTGCTTAACGATCGATAACTGTCAAAAAAATCTTTGTGAATTGCACTTCTGTACATATTTAACAATTTGACTCTTTAAAATAACGATTTGACTCTTTAATAAGGATCCACACCTTAAAATATCGGTTCTGTGTAGTGAAACGTTATTTGATGATTTTTCAAAGCGTTAAATCGTTTAGTGAATTGAACTAGCTTCAATAACATGCAAAATCGTTAAAATAACACCCGCAATCTGAAAATAAAGCTTTGCGAATTGACCCCATAGTCTAACAACCTATGGTCCACTAAAGCATAATCAATTCATGAATAACTTCCATGGGGAGGTGAGAAGAACGTGTAATCGCGCTTATTTGGATGGAAGGCCCGCCAGGCATCTACCACCTGGCATTTTGCCATTTTCCGTTTTTAATTCTTTGTAGGTGTACACTGTTCGTCTCCCTCCCAACAGAGGTGCTGTCCTCCTTCGGGTTTATAACAAAATTTAGGTCTCCCATCAATATCATGTACCCCTCCGCAAAACTTTTTAGTTTGTCCAATATTCCACCTAGGTATTTTATGGGGTGCACGTTTGGGGCATATACATTAGCCAGAGTATAAGTGGTGTTTCCGATATCTCCTTTCAGAAATAAATATCTACCCTCTGAATCCGCAGACCTTGCTTTGAGGATGAAGTCTACTGTTCTGGAGAAACCAATAGCCACTCCTCTGGCCCGATTTGTAATGGCATCCCCATAATACCAGGTAGGATATGTAGGAGAGTACAATTTTACGTTGGAGTTCAGTGATAGGTGCGATTCCTGTATAAGGACCACGTCTGCTCTATACTGTTTGATTTCCTTAAGAATCTGTATTCTTTTCCCTTTTGGAGTTTAGACCTTTTACATTGTAAGATAGGAATTTTACTACCGCCATTTACATCTGTCAAGTTCTGATTTTTTTAAGGAGTCCCTAGGAGCCACTTTCCTTTCCCCCACTCCCCCTTTCCACCCCCTCCCCCCCTACCGGGCCTTTCTACGGCCTCTGAACCGTGGGGGTCATCGTGCCCCATTTCCCAACGGTTCTCCTTTTGAGGTGTTACTGACCCGCTCCCAACCACGCCTAGGCCCCATCCCTCCCCGGAGGGGCCTGGTCCTCCCCAAGTGGGGTTGTGTCTGACCTGGGGGGTCTTTGATCTTTGATCTGTACATTCCTTTGGTTCAGCTTTATAGCGGAGTTTTGATTTTTCAGTTGATTTAATTCTGAATCTTGTTTTTCCATTTTTCTTTCGATCTCTTCTACTCTGGACAAAATATGTTTTATTTCATCTCTCAGGCAACCGATTTCCCCCTTGATGGCATATTCCATTCTTTTTAACATTCTGTCGAGGGCCGCCATCGTTATTGTTTGTGGATCAGCTTTCGGGTCTTCTACATGGCTTAGTTCCTGGTCTCCCATGGCTTAGTTCCTGGTCTCCTATGGCTTGTGGGTTTACTCCCCCGCCTGCTTTTTTCGTGGATCCAGCTTTCCCAGTTTTTTTCTCGTTTGCAGGACTTTGAGAGCTCCCCTCCTGCGACATGTACTGTCTTATTGAACTGGAGTTGGGGTTCTCCTTTGGAGGTTTTGGGGCCGTGCCCCTTGTTGTCTTGCTCATTTTGTATCTGGTCTTAGTTCTAATTCGCTTCCCCAGTTTCAGTAAAGAGTGTTTTTACACCTCAAAAGAGCTTCCCGGGCCGCAAATATTGTTGGCTGTTATTTACTATCCTCCCCCGTAATATTATGAGTAAATGCCTTG
Organism: Rana kukunoris; assembly: GCA_029574335.1. NCBI lineage: Eukaryota > Metazoa > Chordata > Amphibia > Anura > Ranidae > Rana > Rana kukunoris. The sequence continues at coordinate 102,502,692 of CM056060.1, forward strand.
TGATTTTGATACGCTTGGAGGTGCCTTCGCTCCTCCTTGCCTACAACCCCTACTTTTATACTCCTGGGGATCAATAAGAGAGTGCCCAATATTATTTTATCTCTTAAAGGGGCTGATACAGTAAGGGGGGAAGATGGGGGGGGGGTTTCCCTCTGGCCCGTATCCCGTGTCCCTCACCCCAACCTCTCCCCAGCCCCGCCCTAGAAGCAATCCTATGAGTCACGCCCTTTATCAATAGCATATGCTGTGATGTCCCTATCACCGAGGTTCCCCGCTAATGTAGTTCTACTCCCGGGGCTCACTCAGAGGGCCTCTGACCCGCTCCTGGTTCCAGTGGCGCCCTCTTTATGGACACTCATTTATTTCCCTGGTATGTAAGCAGTGATAACATTTGGGGTATAACAAGCCCCTGAGTGTCTCTCCTGACTGGCCCAAACGGAAATTTACACACTAGGCCTATATTACAACCCGTATTTTCAGCGTATAATATTATAGGCACTAGTTCATGTCCCTAGTATGTAGGCAGCAATGCCTTTGGGGTGAGACAAGCCACCGAATGTCTCTCCTTAGTGCTATTAAGAAATTTGCATACTAGGCATAAAGTGTCCCTCCTGCTTGGTGCAGTTCAGAAATTTGCACACTGGTCATACATTTCCACCCATATTTCAGAGTTGTTAGCAATGTGATGAAATAAGCATTGATTTATGTCCCTAATGCATAGGCAGCAATAGCCTTTGAGGTGAAACAAAGCACAAAATGTCTCTCCTTAGTATTATTAAAAAATTTGCATACTAGGCATACATTTCAACCCGTGTATCAGCGTTATCAACCGTATGATAACCACATTTCATATTTCCAGTGTGTCCTTACCCCGCTTCCTTGCTTTCACCTCCTTGTCTATCATGGGGTGACAATCATCTACAAACATTACAGGAACGATCTTACCCCGCTTGTAGCTTCTTGGCTCTGGGTCTTCTGATCCTTGTACTGACCGGGGGTAGAACGAGCAGATTTATTAGCCTGGTCCGTGCTGCGCTGTGTCTGTGGGTCTCAATACCGCCTCCTATGCGTGGAACGCTACTGCTTTTTTCGCCAGCGCGTCCCCCCGCAGAAGCGAACAAGGTGCACGGGGAGAGAGAGGCGGAGGAGATTCCGGTCCTTGGAGCCGGCAGATGTCTTCTAGGAGACCCGCGTTCGGAACGCCGGCAGCCTCTCACCCTGCCGTATCCCTACCATTGAGGGCTTCTTTCCCGGCTTCCAGCGGTTCGGTCTGATCTCTCCCCAGGTCCGTGGCGCGGCCAGTCCCTCCCTCGGCGTGCGTGCTTCACGTGCAGCACGTCATGCCCCCACACCATGTTTCCACTTTTAAAAGGCAAACTGATTTGGGGGATTCATTTTTAAGTTCATGAACAGGGGTTGTATATCTTTTTAGTCTACATTCCCACCATACATATGCATGTAATTTTACATGCGTTCAGAAGTGAGCAAAAAACACAATTCGTTTGAATTTGAGGTGCCATTTGAGGTGCCATTTACAGTTAATGGCACACAGACACAGACACAGCAAGCAGATGTGCGCAAAATTTTTTGCCAATCGCGCCAAATGTGCAGCTGAAAGAGGCAGAGGCTCCAATAAAAAAAAAAGTGGGCTCGGGGTGCAGAGCACTGCGCCCAAAGCCCACCCAGTTGTGTGACAAAAGCAAATGACTATTCGCCATTGTAACACGGATTCTCCTCCAGGCCAATCTGGAAGCAAGTCGTCACCCAATTGGCCGAAAGGAGGGAGGAGACACAGGGGAAGCGAGGCAGCAACCACACAGAACAGCTTGGAGCGCCGCCAGCAAGATGGGGCAAGTGAGGAGAAAAAAAAACACAAACTGCCACTGCAAAAAAGTTAAATCTGTAGGGGATTATTAAAAGAAAACATTTTTATGAAAGCAATTCAGTCCCAAAAACAAAAAAAGAAACAAAACCAATATCTGTTCATTTTAAAAGGAAGCAAATTAACGATATTAGGATATCAACTTGCCAGTTCAGTGGCGGTGTGTTGCGCAAATCCAATGGGTGCAATGCCATATGTACCAATGGCTAGCAAAGTGATGAGCACATGGACAACTGTGACCCAATAGGTAAAGTAAGGCCTGCAAAAAGAATACAAAAAATAATAATGAGTTGACTATGCACATGCCAGCTATGTTCCTAAAAAGTGCATATGTGCACAAAACTTTTGCAAAGCATACGGTCCCCACTGACCTCTGTACTACAGGCAGTGTGAAGTAATTGAACTGCAAAAATCACAACAGACTTTGCCGTTTTAGAAGGCTGCCATAGAAAATGTGAAAGGAGCTGTGATTTCAAAGTCTCTTAAGATTTTTGAAGATGAAATTCTTCATAATGCCTGCAGTTCAAATAGATCATTTTAAAAAGGTATTTTAATGCTAGTGAGAAATGTGTGTTCCATAAAAAAAAAAAACATACTTTCCCATTAACCCCCTGCCATCCGGCGGCTGACTATTTACAGCCGCAAGGTGGCTCTAATCTGCCGGAAGACCGTCAATATACGGCCTCCGGCCGCATCACGCAGTTGCTGCGATGTCCGCCAGGCACCCGCAATCGGCAGTCACAGAGCCAGGGACGTGGATCTCTGTGTGTAAACACAGAGATCCACATCCTGTTAGGAAGAGGAGACAGGTGGTGTGTTCCTTGTACATAGGGACAACCATCGGTCACCTCCCCCAGTGAGTCAACTCCCCCCACAGTAAGAATCACCTAGCAGGGAACATATTTAACCCCTTGATCGCCCCCTAGTGTTAACCCCTTCCCTGCCAGCCACAATTGTACAGTAACCAGTGCATATTTATAGCACTGTTCGCTGTACAAATGTGAATGGTCCCAAAAATGTGTCAAAAGTGTCCGATGTGTCCGCAGTAATATCGCAGTCGTGACAACAATCGCAGATTGCCGTCATTACTAGTATAAAAAAAAATAAAAAATAAAAAATTCTATCCCCTATTTTGTAAGTGCTATAACGTTTGCGCAAACCAATTACGATACGCTTATTGCGATTTTTTTTACCAAAAATATGTAGAAAAATACGTATCAGACTTTTTTTTTTTAAATGGGATATTTATTATAGCAAAAAGTAAAAGAATATTGTGTTTTTTTCAAAATTGTCGCTTTATTTTTGTTTATAGAGCAAAAAATATCAACTACCACCAAAAGAAAACTCTATTTGTGGGGAAAAAAAGGACGTTAATTTTGTTTGGGAGCCACGTCGCACGACCGCGCAATTGTCATTCAAAGCGTGACAGTGCTGAAAGCTGAAATTTTGCCTGGGCAGGAAGGGGGTATATGTGCTCAGTAAGCAAGTGGTTAATGTTGTGGACAATGCAGCTACCAAAATGTGAATGATTAATACCATATTCAATCTCACCTGTGACTGTCAATATGCTCCAGTTGGTTCTGCACTGTGCTGCTTATACTCCGCCTGTAGGTTCTGTTTAGCCAATTCCCAACAACGCCGAGGCCGTAGAGGCGCTTCTTACGATCAAAGGCAAAGTGTTTCACCTGAGATGCAATACGCTTCCCTCTACGAGGGTGGACAGCCAAAGTAGGAGAAGGCCTCACGAATTCTCTTCTGCAAAAAATAAAAAAACATATCATTGCCTCTTAATCATCAAAACAATCTCTTGCGTTTATATTTCGCCTAGAGTTTTTTCACCATCCTGTTCCTTTTCCTTGTGACCTGCAATAATGACAGCTGCACTCTTATAGGATGCAAAGGTCACAATTCACTTACCTTTATTATTTAACATAAATACCAATATCCTGCTTGATTACTTTTGGCTTTGCTAAAAGTAGAGGTAAAAGCATATCCATGTGCACAGGATCGCCACTACTTGCAACCAGTTAGGATGAATAAATGATAAGAAGCAGCCTCAGCCTACATGTCTCCACCAAACCATACATCCTGATGCATTTTGTCTCGCCCACCAGGGCTTAGTCATGACTATAACTAAACCCCATTGGGTGGTACGCAATGCATTAGGGTGTGTGGTTTGGTGGAGATACGAAGGCTGAGGCCACTCTTTTAACATTTGTACTCAGTATCAGGTAACCGTACTAGTAAGGTCTGAGGGAACGGAAAAGTGACCTGGGGTTTACCAGGGTCACGTGGTCAGTATGCCTAAAAGGGAGCATACCCAAGTAAAAAAGAGAAGAAATAGCAACAAAAAAGGGGAAAGGGTGGGTGGGAAACGAGAAACAGACGACAGGAAAAGGAGGATAGCCTTCCACTTATTCAGCTGGGTTGGTTGAGGGTAGCGACAATCCATTCCTCTTTATAAATACCAATGTCATTTAAGTCGATAATGGCTTGACCACCAATGGAATTCATTAAATTGGATGCCACGGTTTACAAGTTAAACATTTTAGTGTGTGAAATTGATACCATATAATCACAGCACACGCAATTAAAACTGTAGAAACCTCTATGGCCTGTTAATAGTCAAACGCAGCTTTTTAACATGGTGCACTTGTGCTGGACATCAGTTTAAGATGCTTCTCAGGTCATTCCTAGTCCACTGACAATTTAACCTCCTAAGCAGAATCAGCCTACCCTTGCAGTACACATCACTCTGTACTGCACTAGAAGAAGTGGCAGGTTATAACCATAAATGGTTATGCTGGTTTATTCTATATACCCATTTCAGAGCTCTGCTCCGACTTATTCCATTTTGTGTAAAAATAAATAAAAGCTTTATACTCACCTGGAAGGACTCTACTGCACCCACACAGTATGATTTATACTTACCAACAAAACACTGCCCTGTTGGTATACACCAGCAGAGTTAGCCCTCTAAACCAATTTGGTTTGGCAATCACAGTTAGGCCTCATTCACACAGGCGGACTCCGTTGCGACGGAGTCTACCTGCTTCCGCCAGCTCAGAGGGAGATCTGTCCACAGAGCCGAAGGATGACAAGCTCCTCTCTGCTCACTGAGCGGGGAGGGGCTTGTTGGGCACCACTAATTGCTAAGGAGTGATCTGATGAAAACGGACAGCATGTCCGTTTTCATCAGATCTTACCCGATCCGAATGAACGGAGGGGGACGTATCCCCCAATACGTCCGTTTTTAGCGGATCAGATCGGGTCAGATGTCAGCGGACATGTCTCCGCTGACATCCGACGCTCCATAGGGGTGCATGGAGCTGCCGTTCAGGTCCGCCGTCAAAACTGACAGGCGAACCTGAACGGTCCGTAGTGCGAATGAGGCCTTACACTAATAATTCTACAGTGTCTTGAAAAAGTATTTATACCCCTTGACAAATTTCGAATTTTTGTCAAGTTACAACCAGAGCGTAAATGTATTTTATTGGGATTTTATGTGATAGACCAACACAAACAGAAAGTGGCACCCAATTGTAAAGTGAAAGGAAAATGAGCAATGGTTTTCAAAAATATTTACAAATAAATACACCGGAACCTTAGATTGCGAGTAAAACAAGCTCAGTTGGTACAGATGGCCGAGCAGAGGTATCTTCTAATCAAGTCTTGTTATGCGACTCTCTTTCCACCACTGAAGATGATCACCACTTCCGTCAATTACTGGCTACTTCAAATAGAAATGAAGTTCATCATCCAAGCCGATTCATGCACATTCAGAAAAATCCTTTGCACGATGCCTCAATAGCACACCAACCATGGCATCAATTCGACTACGATGAAGATTCTCTGCTGCTCGTTGTCTTTTTTGATGTTTGTCTGTTTTTGCAGCATCCAACTCTTCCAGATTAGTAACCTGCTCTTCCAAACTTAATCTTTCTCCATTAACCTTCAGCAGCTCGTGTTGATCTTCTGTCAGCCATTATTTTGCCTTGGCCAATACATCATCAGAAGAGAAAGAATGATTCTTGCATCGGTGAGGCTGTTCCTCATGACCAGCTTGAATGTTTTAATGCCATGTGTGTTGGGTCCTTAATTCTCTTGAAGAAGCATCTTCAGCAATCTCACACGGGATGACAATGACACAGATGCGTTGTAATGACTCACCTCTGGTGTCACGTCCTCTATGAGGAGAAGGGCCTCAATGATCAGCAAGAGGACAACTATATCCTCCATGTTCGCCTGAATAGATGCTCAGAGCTTGCTTCTGTTCCAGCATTCTTTTGCAGCATGTGAAGTGTTGAATTGCAATGTGTTGAAACAGCCTGAATTTAGCTGTTTTGGGGTAGGCCAAGAGTCGCTGCTTGGCAAGAACTGAATGGTGGAAATGGCCTGCGCACCTCTTCAGCATGCCAATCGTATCCATTAAAGCTCTCTGGCTTGACAGATCATCATTTACCACAAGTTGCAGGGTGTGTGCCATGCAACTGAGGTCGGACACTTCAGCAAGCCTCATTCCTCTCACCAAGTTTGCGCCACTGTCATGAAGCAAAAGCATCACTTGGTCTTAAAGGGGTTGTAAAGGTTCATATTCTTTTTCTAAATGGGTTCCTTTAAGCTAGTGCATTGTCGGTTCACTTACCTTTTCCTTCGATTTCCCTTCTAAATGTTTTTTTTCTTTGTCTGAATTTCTCACTTCCTGTTCCCCCTCAGTAAGCTGTTCTGGATGACTAACCCCCAGCCAGAACAGCTCAGATGATGGGGGCAAGTTTACAGGAAGTGAGAAATTCAGACAAAGAAAAAAAAACATTTAGAAGAGAAAATCGAAGGAAAAGATAAGTGAACCAACAATGCACTAGCTTAAAGGAACCTATTTAGAAAATAAAAAACGAACCTTTACAACACCTTAAAAGTATGCTTAGCAACATTTCTCTAATGTACTCCCCAGTGTGGGATCCTTGCATCACCTTTGTATTCAACACCAATTGGCTTTTTATCTATCCGCTGTCAATGAAGTGGCATGTCCGAGACATGTCCGATGTAAACGGTCCGACGGACCGATTTCATCGGACATGTCCCCTGGGATGTTTTGGTCTGATGTGTGTACAAACGATCAAACCAAAATCCCCGTGGTGATGTGGCGGTGACGTTGACGCCGCGACGTCCGCAAACCAGGAAGTAAAATGCTTCCACACATGTGTCAAATCCATTCGACGCATGCGAGAGATTTCGGTCCGATGGTTAGGCGTACTAACCAGCGGACATGTCAGACGGACAGGTTTCCAAAGGAACAAGTTTTAAAGCATGTTTTAAAACTTTTTGTCCGCTGGAAACCTGTCCGCTAGGCCGTACACACGATCGGATATGTCCGCTGAAACTGGTCTGCGGACCAGTTTCAGCAGACATGTTCGATCGTGTGTACGCGGCCTAAGACTCATTGTCATGGTCTTGACTTCAGTCATGAACGAGAGCGAGTTGTCAGCATTCTCTGGTTGCAGCATAGCCTTTACTTCCTCAACTACCTTTTGGTGAATCTTTCCCAGCATTTTCGGTTTGAGAATACTTTTTACTCTTCAGTGGGTACCTTGCGGCTCAGCTCTGGACATCAACCGCTGAAATCCACAGCCAGACACTATTGTAAATGGTTAGTTATCTGTATCCATCATCTCTGCGATTGCTTTGTCCAGCTGTTGGAATCTTTCATCGAAATTTAGCCACTTGGCTTTTTTCTGTAATGCCCTGTACACACAATAGGTTAGTCTGATGAAAACGGTCTGATGGATTTTTCCATCAGTTATCCGATGAAGCTGACTGATGATCAGTCGTGCCTACACACCATCAGTTAAAAAAACGATCGTGTCAGAACGCAGTGACGTAAAACACAACGACGTGCTGAAAAAAATGAAGTTCAATGCTTCCAAGCATGCGTCGACTTGATTCTGAGCATGTGTGGATTTTTAACCGATGGACGTACCCACAGACGATCGTTTTTTTCTATAGGTTTTTTTTATCCATCAGATCATTTTAAAACAAGTTCCAATTTTTTTAACCTATGGATGAATAACCTATGGGGCCCACACACGATCGGTTTTGTCTGATGAAAACGGTCCATCAGACCGTTTTCATCAGACTAACCTATCGTGTATACGCAGCAAAACATATGTTTTATTGTTTCGTGAGATTGTGGCATTTCACTTTGTGATTCAGTTTGTTTTCTCTGTGCTTCATTATATAATTTAACATGATGAACTCTTAGATGGGCCCAAAGATTTGACGTATTTCAGTTTTTTTGCAGTTGATCACATTGTTTCTGCATGTGTTGCACACTGCAGCTTTTCCTGTAGATGGTTGAGACGAGAAATAGTGCTGGCTGGCATCTTGCTGTAGGTGAGGGGGGAGGGAGCTGGCTGGTTGCCGCGGGTGGCTGCTGGATGGCGTGTCCGCCCAAGAGTCGAGGAGAGGGTGGCTTAGTCCCAGTGCACGGAGGCACAACAAAGTTGCAGATATCAATATTGGTCTAGTGTGTGACAGATACCGATGTTTCGAAAAATGCGGATATTGGCCCGCAATAATCGCCCTAGCCGATAATCGGTCGATCCCTACTTTTCAGATATTTATTTGTAAAAAAATTAAACCACTTATCAATTTCCTTCCACTTCACAATTATGTGCCACTTTCTATTGGTCTATCATAGCTATCAATAAATAGTGGACTGCGGTCCGCATCAAGTCACTGTCCTATCTGGACCCACCACAGTCAGGCCATTTAGGAGCCATCTCTTACCCTCAACTGCCACTAGCGCTCTCATCGTTACAAAGTTGATATTGGGAGGTAGCACAGCGATGAACGGAGGACAGGAGCTGTTAGAGTTAACTGAATGGTTGCTAGAATGCAGGGCAGTCCTAGCAACCAATCACAAGCTGGTTAACAGGAACAGTTGTGCAACTCCGGGCCCACCACCCAGAATAGTCCTGCCTCTCAATGTCAGCTCTAGGCCTGCTGTACCTCCCGCCCTCTGCCCTGTGTAAGGTAGAAGATGGGTAGAGGGCTATGTCACTGCTAAGAAAAATGGCAGGGAAGCTGGAAGAGGGGGTGATATGAAGGGGGTTGGGGAGAAAAATTTGAGGGGGGTTGGAGTTGGGGACTTCAGTGTGAAGGGTGGCAGTTGGTGCTATATAGGGAGCGAGAACATTAATGTGAACGGGGGGTGAAATAAAGGGGGTCCGAGTACTGTAATGTGAAATGGGGGACTGTGATGTAAAGGGGGGATATTAATGTGAAAGGAGGTTGTGATAAAAAAAAAGGAGGGGGTTTGTGATGTGCAGAGGGGACTGAGAACACTCATGTAATAATGGGGTAGTGATATGAAGGTTTTGAGGCTAGGTTCACATCACTGTGTCCTTCATTCTGCGTGTAGGCAGCCCAATAATTTTTAATGGATTGCCTTATATGTAGAAACGCAGAAAAATAAGTCCCTGACTACAAGAATCAAGCGTGATTCGGACCTCTGCTGAAAAGACATTTTACTGACTGGACCTCCTGATATATTTAATTCAATACCCCTAATCCAGGGCTCAAAATTTCAAGTCCTGAGCTACTAGCCAGGCCTCAAGGGTTACTCGCCACCAGTTGCCCCACCCAACCCCTAACCTGCCCCTAATTCCACCCCTAAACACGCCCTCATATATATATTATCTCATGAAATTACACTTAAATGTTCTATGCAGAAGTTATAAAAATAAATATGAACAACAACTTTATCCATACCCAAAAATACAGCCTGCCCGTGTCAACCAATGCAGCCTGTGCCCGCCAGTGCAGCCTGTGGCCCGATCCTCAGTGCAGCCTGTGTCCCCAATGCAGCATATATCCCCAGTTCAGAGTTTCAGCCTGTGTCCCCAGTGCAGCAATTGTCCCCAGTTTCAGGGTGCTACATACAGAGTGAAGACTTCAGGTGGTTGCAGGGTGCAGTTAGGTACAGGAGGGCGCAGTTAAGTACAGAGTGCAGGAGGGTACAGGGTGCAGTTAGGTACAGGAGGGTGCAGGTAGGTACAGGGTGCAGAGTTCCACCAAATCACCATCCTGGACAGAACCGTCTTCCCCCTCCCAGCACAGACACTCATTCCCCTTCCTGTACAATTAGCTCTCCCCTCTGAACACAGACCTCAGATACAGCACGGCTCAATGCAGTGAGAGAGATGCCCCTCCTCCTAAGCTCCTCTCATGACATGTATCACACGTCAGAGTGGGGGAACAGCCGCCTATCAAAAGCTTCCCCTCCGTGGTTGTAGTGTGACAGGCAGCGACGAGTGATGCTGCAGGAGTGCGGACGGGTGCCGAGAATCTGCCCTCCTATAGTGACGCCAGTGCTGGGGAACATAACAGCTTTCATTACAAAAGCTGTGCGTTTCCCCACCGTGCGGCGTGATATACAGCAACTCCTCCTTGTCCGGGGAACTTTGATAGACAGATCACCGTCCCAGCATTGGACGGGGATCTGTCTATTAAAGTGCCCGGACAAGGGGGAGGGGCTGTATATGATGCCGCACGGTGGGGAAACACACAGCCATTGTAATGAAAGCGGTTATTTTTTCCACTCCCCAGCGCACTTATCAGTCAGGCGGCGGCTCTCCTCTCTCTTTATCCATGATCAATGGGACAAAGGCTCCCATACAACCCGGACAGACGGCGGTGCTCGCCCCCCCCCCCCAGGAAGCCCACACTCGCCCCCCCTCAAAATCCACTCGCAAAATGCGAGCGGATTTTTTGAGGGCCGCCCTAGTCTATCACATAAAATCCAAATAAAATCCATCCTTTTTAGTTGTAACTTGACAAAATGTGGAAAATTTCAAGGGGTATGAATGCTTTTTCAAGGCACTGTATATAGTATATACATCTCAAAATAGAATTCATTGCAATACGTTTTTCTTTAACATACCTTCCCTTATATTCTTTCCCCCACATCTTTATGTTAGCCAAAGTTCTGGGAATGGGTTTTGGAATTCTAGCTGTAGAGTTATCCAGTTTTCTCTTAATCATTATAAGATAAAGGTTCCTCTTCCATCAGGTTTTTATGCTATTCATCTTAAGATGAGACCCTTTTCTTAGTGCATGTCTTCTGTTGGTGGTGGAAAGCAGTCCGAGCGCATCATGAGATATAGAGATACAGAGATACAGAGACATCCTGCCCCTTTTGAGCTTCAGTTAGTTAGAACTTTCCCACTGGATCACCATTCACTCTATTTATAAACTTCTAACATTTAAATGGATTCTCCGATTCGTCTTCTTTGCTTTGGCTAAAAATATTATTACCAAGGGACATGTGTACATTGGACATAAAAGTGGTTTTGGCTGGGGAACAGACACAGTTTCTGTGCTGCAAAGTACAATTTGAGCCCTAAATAAAATCATTCCTAATGATTTAAACATAACTAATGCTGTATGGCAAACAGTAAGGAATAGAAGAATGTTTTTAATGGGTTCCATGACCTAATAAAGCACAGGTTAAACCTGGCTACAGATAATATTAAAAAGGATCCTTGTGTAATCTATTTTACTGATGGCTTTAGCTTAGGCTGAATGCGAATCAGATATAACAAACACACTTGTCGAAAGGTTTTGGGAATGACACAAATATTAAAGTGGATGTAAACCCACATTTATTTTTATTTTTTGATGTCACAATGTAGAGAATAAGATTTCCTATCATCTGTGCCCAGTCTTGCCACACAGAGTTAATCCAGCTCTGAACAATCCTCTTTTATTGTTCAGTGAACATTAACAGACTTCCAGATAAAAAGCTGTCTAAATAAAAAGTCCTTTCGGTCCCCTTGTTTCGAGTGACATACATTACCTCTCACAATGAACTGAGGATCACCCCCTATATTATGATAAACATCCAGGAATGTGCATGTGTCCAAGCTAGTACACGATATATTTAAAAACCATGTCACTCGAAGCAAGGGGACGGAAAGGACTTTTTATGTAGACAGGTTTTTATCTGAAAGTCTGTTAATTGTCACTGAACAATAAAAGAGGATGGCTCAGAACTGGATTAACTATGTGTGGCAAGACTGGGCACAGATGATAGGAAATCTTATTCTTTACATTGTGACATAAAAAAAAAAAAAAAAAATGGGGTTTACATCCACTTTAATATTTGTGTCATTACCAAAACTTTTCGACAAGTGTGTATGTTATATCTGATTCGCATTCAGCCTTAGCTAAAGCCATCAGTACAATAGATTACACAAGGATCCTTTTTAATATTATCTGTAGCCAGGTCAGTATTTTTCTTTTTGTCAGATGTTACTATGGTATACTGAAGTATAATTACAAGCATTTCATAAGTGTCAAAGGCTTTTATTGACAATTACATTAAAGTGGTTGTAAACCCAATTCATGAAATTTGAGATGGGCACATATATCTGCAGTATTTCAATGAGCTAAGTCTTATAGCTCTCTTCTGAACAGTTCCTCCATTATCAGCCTGAGAACGGACATATTTTTACAAAAGCAGCCTGAATCTTTTGTCAAAGGAGGTTGCTAAAATAGATTAGCAGAGAGCAGCTCCTATTACAAAACAGCTCTGAGAGTCTCTGCCTATGATGAGAGGGGGTGTGTGCATTTCCTCCAATGTTAACCATCTTGGCTGTATGCCCAGACATCACACTAACTGTGTTAATCAGGAAGAGAAAATCTAACACATCTCAACTTTCAAAACTGTATATAAATGTGAAGAGAGCATATATAAATTTAAAACCTATGTAGGGAGATTTGGTTGATCTCTGTGTATTATCTGAGGCTGTTCACTTCACTGGATGTATGAAGGGTTTACATCCACTTTAAGTTTATGCAAAGAGTCAATATTTGCAGTGTTGACCCTTCTTTGTCAAGACCTTTGCAATTTGCCCTGGCATGCTGTCAATCAACATCTGGGCCACATCCTAAACTGATGGCAGCCCATTCTTACATCAATGCTTGGAGTTTGTCAGAATTTGTGGATTTTTTTGTTCACCTGCCTCTTGAGGATTGACCACAAGTTCTCAATGGGATTAAGGTCTAGGGAGTATTCTGACCATGGACCCAAAATGTCCATGTTTTGTTTCCCAAGCATTGTTCATCACCAAACTGTTTTTGGATGGTTGGGAGAAGTTGCTCTCGGAGAATGTTTTTAAACCATTCTTTATTCATGGCTGTGTTCTTTGGCAAAATTGTGAGTGAGCCCGTTCCCTTGGCTGAGAAGCAACCCCACACATAGATGGTCTCAGGATGCTTTACTGCTGGCATGACACAGGACTGATGGTAGAGCTCACTTTTTTTTACCTCCGGAAAAGGTTTTTTTCTCGGATTCCCCAAACAATCGGAAAGGGGATTCATTAGATAAAATGTCTTTACCTGGTCATCAGCAGTCCAATCCCTGTACCATTTGCACAATATCAGTCTGTCCCTGGTGTTTTTCCTGGAGAGAAGTGGCCTCTTTGCTGCCCTTCTTGACACCAGACCATCCTTCAAAAGTCTTCCCCTCACTGTGTACGCAGATGCATTCACACCTGCCTGCTGCCATTCCTAAACAAAGCTCTGCACTGATGGTGCCCTGATCCTGCAGCTAAATCAACTGTAGGGGACGGTCCTCCACAAAAGCAGTTGAAACGTTGTTTATGGGATTAAGTTAATTTTCATGGCAAAGAGGGACAATTGCAATTCATCTGATCACTTCACAAAATTCTAGATTATATGCAAATTGCCATTGTAAAAACTGAGACAGCAGACTTTGTCAACATTATTTGTGTCGGTCCCAAAACTTTTGGCCACGGCTGAACAAATGAATACAGCTTGAAATTCATTATTAAATCAATTTATTTTTTAAATACAATTAGAAAAAATAAGTGACTGTGATATGTGTGGTGAATGCAAATGTGCTAGCAAGGAACATGTTAATAGGAGGAAAGAGTAAAGGACAAGAGTCTGACCTTTCACTGCCCAACTGGGAGTGGAGAGAGGACACCACTGTATTTGTATATTATAACTATACCCAATATTTAAAAAATAAATCTTACTGGTAAACCTCACATATGACATTTTATAATTAACATTTCTTAAATCCATTTTGTGCATTAATGTCATACAGAGGTGGTCAGGCTCAGCAGTCACACAGGGCAGCATCGCCAAGCATGCTGAGGATGAGGATGAGGTTTATCGGCGTTGTCACTTCAGATAACAGCGATGTAGCAATTTACTTGAGGCGGGATCCAGGGATTTATCCTACATCACTTCCTCTAGACACGGGACACCTTTTGGGACCTTACATTTCCTCTTCAGAGAGTGAACACTCTAGCAGCCTCTGTGATGATATCATTAGGGGCAAAATGAGGCTTTCTTCACTTGTATAAAATAAAATAAAAAAAGGAACATGGCCGCATGCCGATATAGGGGAGAGGGACTTGACAAGCCCAAAATGTTGCCTAATCAGAAAATTACTGTTTTCAATAAACAGCCCACTAGATGGCGCTTTTCCTTTTTATACACACACACACACACAGGAGTAGAGGGGGAAATCGCATGCGATTATTTGCAGTGCAATTTGCGCACATGCATCACAAAGTATCGGTACTTGACCGAAAAGTATTGTTACTTGTACTCGCCGATAAAAAAAACTGCATCAGTGCAAAACAAGAACTGTTTGATGTTACACCATCTAGTGACACCCAGGGATTGATTTTCTAAAGGAAATAGACTGTGCACTTTACAAGTGCAGTTGCTCCAGAGCTTAGCAAATTATGTGCACATTTTTTTTTTCTTTGCATGTGATTCGTTATTGTTTTGCAAATGAAGCTTGTACTAATTTACCAAGCTCTGGAGCAACTGCACTTGCAAAGTGTACAATTTATTTGCCTTTAGTAAATCAACCCCATAGTTCCCACGCAGACAACAATGTCCGGTTTCCTGCCGAGAAAACTGGTCGTCTGTATGCTTTGTATGCATGGTAGCATACAAAGTTAGTGTGGGGTGTAGCAAGATGGCGGCGATGGAATCGAAAGCGACGAGACACCGGCTCGTCGTAGTCTATGACGTCACGCGTTCTTGCCATTCAAAAGAACGGCAGGTTTTTGTGTGGCAGTGTGTATACACTGCTTTTCAAGGCAAGCCTGCCAGGAATCCCATTGGAAAAACCAACATCCCCCCCCCCCCCCCCCCGACGGGATTCCCGGTTGTGTGTACTGGGCTTGGGGAGTACTTTCAATCTTTTTGAGACCAGATTACTTTGGTATATAGGAAGTTACAAATGGACACAGAATCAAGTGATGTAACCTTTACTCCAATGGCAGAGTAATGTACAAAGCTGTACATGGCTCAGGACAATATTAGGGATACTCACCCACTTGAAATGGGAGCATCCTCAGTTGTTGTCACAGGCGCTCGGAAGTAAGCAGCAGAGAGAGGAGGAGATTCAAAAACGTCATCTGGCATAGAGAAGGTTTCATCGTGCATGTCCACCTACGGCAAGCAGAAAATTAGAAAAAGCAAGATAATATATAGCATCCCACCCCCCAATCTCACAGCACTAAAAGGTCTACCTGTCATAAAAAAAAAAAGCCAAGCAAAGAGAAAGGAAGCTGAAAGCTAAAGCTCTACTAACTTATTAAAAAAATTCTAAAGATTGAGGCGATTACAGAAGTTGATGGTTATGTCTCACCCATCATACTGCCACCAAGCCTCTGTAGGAAGGGGTCATTCTCCAACTCCTGAGCTACATACTACTTTCAGATCAGTGCAGCAGAGTCAAAACCAATGTTCTAATCTAATCCACATATAACTAGCAGAGTGGAGCTGCACACAGATGATGCAATTTACTGCAACAAACAGTACAGAAATGGCTAAGTATTTAATCCAGCTGACAGCTAAAGGATCTTAACTTTAAATGGTCTCTTAAGGCTATATTAAAATCAGGGGTCTTTGTTGCATACATCTGCAAATATGTGTGAACTGCCACCACCACATAATAGTACATCTGCCATGCGCGCAAACCAATACGCAGCCCAGCGTGAAAACAGCAGCTTCTATTGAAGGCTCCTCAGACAGGCCTTTTACTTTGTGATAAATTATCTGTACCTGTACTACATTATAAACGTTAATGTTCTATATATAATGCTTGTGCGTCTCTCTCTGATTTTTAATTTATTACTGGGTCTGACTTTCCAACTTACCGTATTTTTCGGACCATAAGACGCACCTGACCATAAGACGCACCTAGATTTTAGAGGAGAAAATTTTGAAAAAAAAGATTCTGACCCAAATGTTGTACTGAAATATTTAATAAAATTTAACAGAATTATATTTCAACCATGTAAAGTGAACAGCAGTCAACAATGACATTAAGAACCATCATCACTGTCATTAACAAATAACAAATAAGGAGAGACTTTAATATTTGAGCACTCTTCTAGTTTTCTGAGAACCCCAAGAACTCATCATCACTAGTGTCAGAATTTATGAAGCTCAGTTGCTCGCAATCGCTGA
This sequence comes from Rana kukunoris, assembly GCA_029574335.1. NCBI lineage: Eukaryota > Metazoa > Chordata > Amphibia > Anura > Ranidae > Rana > Rana kukunoris. The sequence goes on from CM056060.1 coordinate 102,519,097, forward strand.
CATCACTTTCTTCGCTATCTTCATATACGATACAATCTTCAGTTCCATCTAAGGCATTGCTGATGCCACATTTTTTGAAGGACTGTACAACAATTTCCTCCTTAACTGAGTGCCATGATGTTTTCACCCATTCACAAACTTGAGTGATAGTGGGCCTCTTCATTCGTCCAGTAGGTGTCAGATCGTGATTACCAGCAGCCATCCATTTGTTCCACTCTTCTCGCATAAACGCTTTAAATGGTTTGTTGATCGAAACATCGAGAGGTTGCAACTGGCTGGTAAGACCCCCAGGAATCACAGCTAGATGAGTCTTCACTTCTTTAAAGCACTTTTTTGTCGTTTCGCTAATATGTGCTCTAAACTGGTCAAGCACTAATAAGGCAGGTTTTTTCAGAAGCCCTCCAGGGCGTTTGGACCAGACTTTTTCAACCCATACTCTCATTCCATTTTCGTCCATCCATCCTTTGTCATGGACATGTACAACAACTCCTCGAGGAATCACTTCTTTTGGAAAGGTTTTCCTTTTGAAAATTAGCATGGGCGGCAATTTGGTGCCGTCTGCACAGCAGGACAACACAACTGTGTAATGAGTTTTCTCATGTCCTGACGTTTTGACAGTTATGGTTTTTGCACCTTTCATATCAACAGTCCTATTAGATGGGACATCAAATGTTAGCGGAACTTCATCCATATTCCCAATCTGGGCGATTTCAAAACCATTTTTCTTTCTAGAATCAATCACAAATTTGTGAAAAGACACAATCTTAGATTCGTACTCTTTAGGCATTTTTTGCGCAATTCTCGTTTTGGTGCGCATAACAAGGTCACATCGCTTCATGAATCTGTAGCACCAAGATGGTGATCCCGTAAAATCCTTAATGCCTTTCTCTACAGCAAGGCGTTTGGCTTCAAATATGATCATTTTTGTAGAGACTGAGAAGCCATTATTCCGATGATGTGTGATCCATTCTTTCATGGCCACTTCTAACTGTGGCCACTTTGCAGCATGCCCGCGAAAAGTGTGCTTACTTTTATTTGCTTTTTGAAGCTGATCTTCCTGTTTCCTCCACTCTCTTATCATTTTTTCAGTTGGAGGTGGTCCAAAATGTCTCTCCGCTGTTCTGTTCCCATGCTCCTTAGCATATTTTACTACTTCCAATTTAAAAGGAATTTTATATGCAAGCCTTTTCTGCTTCATCATCTTTTCTGCTTTAGGACCTGGTCCCTGGCCCTACAGTGGGTGGCTGACACCTGGTCCCAGCAATGGGTGGCTGAGCTGGCGCCTAGTCTCTGCTGTGGGTGGCTGAGCTGGCACTTGGTCCCTGTTGTGGGTGGCTGAGCTGGCACCTGGTCCCTGTTGTGGGTGGCTGAGCTGGCACCTGGTCCCTGTTGTGGGTGGCTGAGCTGGCACCTGGTCCCTGCTGTGGGTGGCTGAGCTGGCACCTGGTCCCTGCTGTGGGTGGCTGAGCTGGCACCTGGTCCCGGCAGTGGGTGGCTGAGCTGGCACCTGGTCCCTGTTGTGGGTGGCTGAGCTGGCACCTGGTCCCTGCTGTGGGGTGGCTGAGCTGGCACCTGGTCCCGGCAGTGGGTGGCTGAGCTGGCACCTGGTCCCTGCTGTGGGTGGCTGAGCTGGCACCTGGTCCCTGCTGTGGGTGGCTGAGCTGGCACCTGGTCCCTGTTGTGGGTGGCTGAGCTGGCACCTGGTCCCTGTTGTGGGTGGCTGAGCTGGCACCTGGTCCCTGCTGTGGGTGGCTGAGCTGGCACCTGGTCCCTGCTGTGGGTGGCTGAGCTGGCACCTGGTCCCGGCAGTGGGTGGCTGAGCTGGCACCTGGTCCCTGCTGTGGGTGGCTGAGCTGGCACCTGGTCCCGGCAGTGGGTGGCTGAGCTGGCACCTGGTCCCGGCAGTGGGTGGCTGAGCTGGCACCTGGTCTCTGCTGTGGGTGGCTGAGCTGGCACCTGGTCCCTGTTGTGGGTGGCTGAGCTGGCACCTGGTCCCTGTTGTGGGTGGCTGAGCTGGCACCTGGTCCCTGTTGTGGGTGGCTGAGCTGGCACCTGGTCCCTGCTGTGGGTGGCTGAGCTGGCACCTGGTCCCGGCAGTGGGTGGCTGAGCTGGCACCTGGTCCCTGTTGTGGGTGGCTGAGCTGGCACCTGGTCCCTGCTGTGGGTGGCTGAGCTGGCACCTGGTCCCGGCAGTGGGTGGCTGAGCTGGCACCTGGTCCCTGCTGTGGGTGGCTGAGCTGGCACCTGGTCCCGGCAGTGGGTGGCTGAGCTGGCACCTGGTCTCTGCTGTGGGTGGCTGAGCTGGCACCTGGTCCCTGCTGTGGGTGGCTGAGCTGGCACCTGGTCCCTAAAGTGGGTGGCTGAGCTGGCACCTGGTCACTAGACTGGGTAGCTGAGCTGGCACCTGGTCCCTAGCCTGGGAGGCTGAGCTGGCACCTGGTCCCTAGCCTGGGAGGCTGAGCTGGCACCTGGTCCCTAGCCTGGGAGGCTGAGCTGGCACCTGGTCCCTAGCCTGGGAGGCTGAGCTGGCACCTGGTCCCTAGCCTGGGAGGCGGAGCTGGCACCTGGTCCCTAGCCTGGGAGGCTGAGCTGGCACCTGGTCCCTAGCCTGGGAGGCTGAGCTGGCACCTGGTCAGTTTTACCAATATTCTGTTACTGTAATTCGTTACTGTAATTTTTTTTTTAAATGCCACTGCATTGTACTGTATTCTGTATTCCGTACAGATGCTGTCCAAATGCTCCTGAGGGAACAACCAATGAGATCACATATTTTGGTCACCTGACTCAGGGGTCAGCTGACTCAGAAGAGCACTGAGTGCACGGAGCAATACGTAGTGACGCCGTGTGGGCGTAGCTCCGTGCACTCGACATGGCTCAATGCTTCCTGGGGCTTCTGTGTAGCCCGCTCCCCACGCTGACATGCCGCGCTGACCAGCCGCGCCATGACACCATCCGCGCCATGACACCATCCGCGTCGTTACACCTTCCGACCAGCTACCGTTACACCATCCGACCTGCCTGATACTGTGAGAGCCCGCTGATGGCGCTGACTGCCTGCATGTGTTCTGCTATACCCGGTATGTTACATGGCGGTGCCGGGGGGTGGGCTGTATATTCAGTATTCGGTCCATAAGACGCAGGGACTTTTTCCCCCATACATTTGGGGGAAAAAACTGCGTCTTATAGTCCGAAAAATACGGTAACAGCCGATTCCTTCAGACTTCTATTCCACTTTCCAATGACAGTGTATGTGCCCCCAAAAGCAAGACTCTTGCTATGAGGGCACTCGAGGAATGGACGCTGCTCTCAAGCACATCGCTGAATTGAGATGGGGCTCACTCAGGTAAGCAAAGGAGGGAGCACGGCCCAGAAGTTTTTTTTTACCTTAATGCATATAATGCATTAAAGGGGTTGTAAACCTTTGTGCTTTTTTCACCTTAAAGTATCCTATGCATTAAGGCTTCATTTCCACTGGCGTTTTTACAGCCACGTTTTTTACAGCTTAAAAACGCCTGTCCATGTTTATTTTAGAAAAAAAAAATATATATATATTTTTTTGGAGCTGGAGCTTTAAAAACGCCGTGGCCGCGTTTTTGAGCATTTATGCGCGTTTTTGAGCGTTTTTTAATGTCTGGCGTTTTTACAGCTCTATTGCTGGAGCTTCAGAACGCACTGGTCCCGCGTTTTTTTTGCAGCTTAGCCATCTACAGCTCAAAAACGTCATGGTGGGCATGAGGCCATAGACTAACATGGACAGGCGTTTTTAAGCTGCAAAAAACGCTCAGAAAAGTGGCTGTAAAAACGCCAGTGGAAATGAGCCCTAAAGGTGAAAAAACACCTGGCAGTCACCCACCCCCCTAATTTCCCCGTTTTACTTACTCCCAATGCCTGATCGGCTCTTCATTGGATAGATTGATAGCAGCGCAGCCATTGGCTCCTGCTGCTCTCAATTAAATCCAATGACACGGCCACGTCATACAATCGGCGGCTATGGACGCTGATTGTATGGCATGAGGTTAGCTCTTGCAGGAAGGAGCCGCGAGAGCTGCCGTGGGACCCCAGAACAGCTGGATTGGGGCCACTCTGTGCAAAACTAACTGCATAGTGGAGGCAAGTATGACATGTTTGTTATTACATTTTTTAATCAAAGCTTTAGTGTCACTTTAACCACTTAACCCCTGGACCATATTGCTGCCCAAAGACCAGAGCACTTTTTGCGATTCGGCACTGCGTCGCTTTAACTGACAATTGTGCGGTTGTGCGACGTAGCTCCCAAACAAAATTGGCGTCCTTATTTTCCCACAAATAGAGCTTTATTTTGGTGGTATTTGATCACCTCTGCTGTTTTTATTTTTTGCGCTATAAACAAAAATAGAGCGACTACAGGTCATTCTCAAAAAATTAGCATATTGTGATAAAGTTCATTATTTTCTGTAATGTACTGATAAACATTAGACTTTCATATATTTTAGATTCATTACATACAACTGAAGTATTTTAAGCCTTTTTTTTGTTTTAATATTGATGATTTTGGCATACAGCTCATGAAAACCCAAAATTCCTATCTCAAAAAATTAGCATATCATGAAAAGGTTCTCTAAACAAGCTCTGAGCCCTGGTTCACACTGGGCTGCGGGAGTGAAGCAGTGCGAGTTCAGCTGAACTCGCACGATTTCACTCCCGCCCGGCAGTCCCGATTTCAGCCGCGATTTCAGAGACATCTGTGCGGGTTTCTGCACAGATGTCAATGTAAATCGCAGGCTGAAATCGCAAAAAGTAGTACAGAGACTACTTTTTGAAATCGGTGCAATGCCGCAGATGCAGCGTCGCACCGATTAGGACGGTGCCATTGCCGTCAATTTGAGGCAAAATCTGCCGTTTTGACATGCGATTTGACATGCCAAATCGCATCTCAAAACGCACCAGTGTGAACCAGGGCTTAACCTAATCATCTGAATCAACTAATTAACTCTAAACACCTGCAAAAGATTCCTGAGACTTTTAAAAACTCCCAGCCTGGTTCATTACTCCAAACCGCAATCATGGGTAAGACTGCCGACCTGACTGCTGTCCTGAAAGGCCATCATTGACACCCTCAAGCAAGAGGGTAAGACACAGAAAGAAATTTCTGAACGAATAGGCTGTTCCCAGAATGCTGTATCAAGGCACCTCAGTGGGAAGTCTGTGGGAAGGAAAAAGTGTGGCAGAAAACGCTGCACAACGAGAAGAGGTGACCGGACCCTGAGGAAGATTGTGGAGAAGGACCGATTCCAGACCTTGGGGGACCTGCAGAAGCAGTGGACTGAGTCTGGGGTAGAAACATCACCGTGTACAGGCGTGTGCAGGAAATGGGCTACAGGTGCCGCATTCCCCAGGTCAAGCCACTTTTGAACCAGAAACAGCGGCAGAAGCGCCTGACCTGGGCTACAGAGAAGCAACACGGTACTGTTGCTCAGTGGTCCACAGTACTTTTTTCGGATGAAAGCAAATTTTGCATGTCATTCGGTAATCAAGGGGCCAGAGTCTGGAGGAAGACTGGGGAGAGGGAAATGCCAAAATGCCTGAAGTCCAGGGTCAAGTACCCACAGTCAGTGATGGTCTGGGGTGCCATGTCAGCTGCTGGTGTTGGTCCACTGTGTTTTATCAAGGGCAGGGTGAATGCAGCTAGCTATCAGGAGATTTTGGAGCACTTCATGCTTCCATCTGCTAAAAAACTTTATGGAGATGAAGATTTCATTTTTCAGCACGACCTGGCACCTGCTCACAGTGCCAAAACCACTGGTAAATGGTTTACTGACCATGGTATTACTGTGCTCAATTGGCCTGCCAACTCTTCTGACCTGAACCCCATAGAGAATCTGTGGGATATTGGGAGAGAAAGTTGAGAGACGCAAGACCCAACACTCTGGATGAGCTTAAGGCCGCTACCGAAGCATCCTGGGCCTCCATAACACCACAGCAGTGCCACAGGCTGATTGCCTCCATGCCACGCCGCATTGAAGCAGTCATTTCTGCAAAAGGATTCCCGACCAAGTATTGAGTACATAACTGAACAGAATTATTTGAAGGTTGACTTTTTTTTTAATTAAAAACACTTTTCTTTTATTGGTCGGATGAAATATGCTAATTTTTTGAGATAGGAATTTGGGGTTTTGAATGAATGAATGAGTGAAAAACTTATATAGCGCGGCACATGCGAACCAAATCGCCTCTGGGCGCTAGTTTTCATGAGCTGTATGCCAAAATCATCAATATTAAAACAAAAAAAAGGCTTGAACTACTTCAGTTGTGTGTAATGAATCTAAAATATATGAAAGTCTAATGTTTATCAGTACATTACAGAAAATAATGAACTTTATCACAATATGTTAATTTTTTGAGAATGACCTGTATATTGAAAAAAATGAATATTTTTTACTTTTTGCTATAATAAATATCCCCGAAAAATATATAAAAAACCTATTTTTTTCCTCAGTTTAGGCCGATACATATTCTTCTACATATTTTTCGCAAAAAAAAAAAAATTGCAATAAGCGTTTGATTGGTTTGCACAAGTAATAGTGTTTACAAAATAGGGGGAAGTTTTATGGCATTTTTATTAATATTTTTTTTTTACTAGTAATGGCGGCGATCAGCATTTTTTTTTCGGTATTGCGACATTATGGCGGACACTTTTGACACATTTTTGGCACCATTGGCATTTTTATAGCGATCAGTGCTGAAAAAATGCATTGGATTACTATAAAAATGCCAATGGCAGTGAAGGGGTTAACACTAGGGGGAGGGGAAGGGATTAAGTATGTTCCTGGGTGTGTTCTAACTGTATGGGGGGGGGGGGGGGCAGACTGAGGAAAAACATTGATCTTCTGTTCATACATTGTATGAACAGAAGATCAGCGTTTCTCTCCCTGACAGGTCCGGGAGCTGCGTGTTTATACACATGGCTCCCGGTCCTTGCTCTGTACCGAGCAATCGCGAGCGCCGGGCACGATCGTGCCCGCCGGGCACGCGCACGGGACTCTAGTGGCCACTTCTAGATGCGACATAGAGCTACGGGCTCTCGTGCAGGGGAGCCGACCTGCCGCCGTAGAACTGCGGCGGCTGGTCGGCAACCAGTTAAAAGGTAAAAAAACCTTCTGCCTTTGGAACCACTTTAAATAAAAAGTCCTACTCAAAAGCTATTTGAATTTTCTGCAGAGTTCTTTAGTGCTATGGTGTGAATAGTCAAGTGTAGCACCTCAAGCACACTATCTGCTGACTACAAATGGTACACTGGAGATATTAATCTGACATATTTACCCCCCCCCCCCCAAAAGTTAATTTTTGAAAAATTTTACTTTTAGTGCCAAACATAATATACTGTATATGCTGGCGTATAAGACTACCTTTTACACTTTAAAAAAATGCCCAAAGCGTAGGGGTCGTCTTATACGCCGGATCATCTGCTTGGATGCCTGCTGGATGTGCAGTAATGCTTCGGCTACATACAGTATATACCGCTTAGCCAATCCCGGTGAGCGATGTATTCAAATGAATACAGAGCCTGCTCGGATTGGAGCAACATCCTCTGCCAATCCGAGCAAGCTACATTCAGTAGCCTGCTCGGATTGTCTTTGAGAGTCAGAGAGGCGTGGGCTAATGATGTTACAGCCTCTGCCAATCCAAGCAGGCTTTGTATTCATTAATAGAATACATCGCTCTCTGTGATTGGCTCCAGCAAGAAGAATATGGCTCCAGAAGGAAGAAATATAAAGCGTCGGAACCTCAGAAGGGGGTCGTCTTATACGGTGAGTACAGGCAAAAAATCTTTAAAAAACTGTAACATTAGGGCGTCGTCTTATACGCCCGGTCACCTTATACACTGGCAAATACGGGTAATACTATCAACTCCCTTTAAATTGTCCATTTAATCTCACCTTACACTTATGTACTGAAACTGCAGTATACAGTTTTGGTGCATTTATGTTAGGATGGAGATGATGCTGGTGTTCAGTGCTTAACCCGTACCTCTGTCAGAGCTTTATATGTGCTTTCTGTGCTGCGAATCTTGAAAATTAGTTTTATTACATAATCAGAAAGTTTCTTGCCTTACTGAAGAAGGAGGAATCCAGAGTATCTGGGGCATCTACTGTGTCCTCATCCATAAAGCTTGGATAGGCAAAGCTTCTCTTCTGTCCGGCTTTCCTGCTGTGTGGAGTGTCTAGTATGGGGCGACCCTGGAAAATCAATTCAAATTTTAAATAAAATTCTACATATTGCATTTTATATCTGCAGTACATATGTCAGAATATTAAGCTGCAGTGCTTGACATATGTGCATATACACATGTATAGTAAAGTAAAATGTAAAATACACCATGCTGGCAGCTTACTCAAAACACATGCATGCACATTAAGAAAATAACCAATTGAAGATTTATTAATTTTTTTTAATTAAAAGAATCCTTCTTGAGATTAATTAAGCAAAGTATACTGTATTGGGTTTTGGCTAATTATTTTCTAAAGCAGCCAAAAAAAGATGAAAAGAACAACCCATAAAAAATCATGGCATGAGGAGTAATTATGATCTTGATGGTCCACAATACTTGAGCACCCTGTAGCAGCAGTAAGTTCAGTGAGGGAAAAAAGTATTTGATCCCCTGCTGATTTTAAACGTTTGCCCACTGACAAAGAAATGATCGGTCTATAAATTTTAATAGTAGGTATATTTTAACAGTGAGAGATAGATCATCAAAAAAAAAAAAAAAAACACATTTCAAAAAAGTTAGAAATTAATTTACATTTTAATAAGTGAAAAAAGTATTTGAACCCTTTGCAAAACAGAACTTCGTACTTGGTGGCAAAACCCTTGTTGGCAATCACAGAGATCAGATGTTTCTTGTAGTTGAACACCAGGTTTGCACACATCTCAGGCGGCATTTTGTCCCACTCCTTTTGAGGTTTTGGAGGTTGACAATTGGTAACTCGAACCTTAAGCTCCCTCCACATATTTTCTATGCGATCAAGGTCTGGAGACTGGCTAGGCCACTCCAGGACCTTAATGTGCTTATTCATAAACCACTCATTTGTTGCATGGCCGTGTGTTTTGGGTCATTTTCATTTTGGAATACCCATCCACGACCCATTTTCAATGCCCTTGAGGGCGCTGCAATATTTTAGTCCTTCATGGCATAGGGTTTTACCAGTTTTCCTGGCGACTATGGTCCCAGCTACCTTGAGATCGTTGACAAAATTCTTCTGTGTAGTTGTGGGCCGATTCCTCACTGCTCTCATAATCACTGAAACTCCATGTGGTGAGATCTTGCATGGAGTCCCAGACTGAGGGAGATTGGCAGTTATTTTGCGTTTCTTTGTGTTTCTTCCATTTGCAAATAATTGCACTGTTGTCGCCATCTCACCAAGCTGCTTGGCGATGGTCTTGTAGCCCATTCTAGCCTTCTGTAGGTCTACCATCTTGTCCCCGACATCCTTGGACAGCTCCTTGGTCTTGGACATGATGGAGAGTTTGGGAAATCAGATTGATTGATTGGTTCTGGGGACAGGTGTCTTCTATACAAGCAACAAGCTGAGATTAGGAACACTCTTTAAGAGAATGCTCCTAATCTTAGCTTGTTACCTGTATAGAAGACACCTGGGAGAAAGAAATCTTGCTGATTGATAGGGTATCAAATACTAATTTCATGCATTAAAATCAATTTATAACTTTTTTTAAATGCATTTTCTTAATATTTTCTTTGTTATTCTGTCTCTCACTGTTAAAATAAACCTATCATTATAAAATGGTTCGTCAGTGGTCAAACTTACAAAATCAGTAGGGATTTAAATACTCCCCCCCCCCCCCCCCCTCATTGTATGCATCTCTCAACTTCAAGGTCACACCGACATAGTCACAGCAAAAAATAAAAGAATACAAATAACCCTTAAAGAGGAACTGCTGGCTGCTCTCATAATTTGTAATAAAAACATCTTTGCCATGCTGAAGCTTCCCTCCAACCACTTTGCAAATTATTTTTCATATACTGTGATTCTGTACTTGCTAAATATGCTGAAATATCCCCCCACTAAGTATGGCTGCAATCATTTTAACTGTGGGCAGGTGAAGCTGCTGCCTGTTCACTTCCTGGATTTACACAGAGGCACACCTCCAGCTCTCATTAGCCCTCTTATAACTCACCCCCCTATCCGGGCGGGAGAGAGGGAGAGGGAGAGGGAGAGAGAGAGATGTGCATGATGTCATAAGCCTAGGCTAATGATCAGACAAAAATCAGGAAGTGGGCTTTATAAGGTATTTACTGGCAGAAAAAAATGTTTTACTATCCAAAGTTAAAAACAACAAGGGCAGAGGATTTAATACATGGAAAGATGAAAAAAAATACTGAAGTGCCATATGTATAAATACAAGTGTTGCGCTTATGGAACCCCAATATCACTCTACTGCAAGAATAATTAGTAAAGATCTGTGACGATAATATGTGAAACTCCAATAAAACGGTCCATGAAATGATCACCAAAAGCTCCTTTTGTGTTAAAATGTGAAAGGCGAAAAAGTTATCTTCCAATGTGCTCAACTACATATACTTCACCACACCTGGAGGCTTACCAGAGTGCCAGGACTCCCCTTAAATGAGTAGTCAAATTGCGCATAGATGTTACAAATGCCATAGGATCAATGTAGCTGCTAAATTCTACCACATTTCTCTATAAAATCATCTCAGAACATCACATGCATGGAAAAAGGACAATAAGCCAAGCGCTCCCAATAGTGTTACTCAAATATTAAATGTTATTAGAAATGTAATAAAAAAAAAAAAAAAACAGACACAAAAGTAATAGTGCTATGTATTCACAGTGAATCAGGACCCAATCCGTACACTATGGTCCAACTTCCTACTTCGCTTTTCATCACAAATTCCCGGTGACGTCATTTGTGCCGAAATGCGTAGTGGGACGTCGTCGCATTATCACCCAATTCACTGTGGATACATAGCACTATTGTTTACATTTTATGAGCGTGTCTTTAACCTATTTTTAATTACATTTAATATCAGATTTACATTATTGGGAGCAATTGGCTCTTTTCTCTCTTCCCATGCACACGATGTTCGGAGGGGATTTCTAGAGAGACATGGTGGAATTTGACAACTACATTGATCCCGTGGTGGTTGTAACATCTATGTGCAATATTCAATACTCATTAAATGGGGGTTATGGCTCTGGTATGCCCTCACGTGTGGCACAATGGAGTGGAGTTCATGTAGTTGAGCACATTGGAAGATTCCTTTTTTTGTCTTTAACACTGACACAGAAGGACTCTTGTGATCATTTCATGGACCTTGTTTTTTTTTTTTTGGAGTTTCACATAATATTGATACGGATATTCACTAACTGTTCTTGCACTTGAGTATTAATGTGTTTGGATTAGTTCTGCATTATCATTTAAATAGTGTTTATAAAAATGTAAACACAAAATTGTGCACATAATGTGAACATTCATGTGCATGTTCAGGTTTACAGTACCTAAAGTGTACCTAAAAGAAAATGTTGCTTAACCTTCCATGTTTGGTTGCTGCATCAGTTTTCTAAATTTTTCTCCCGTTTCTTTTTACCTGGCAAAACTGCCAGCAACACTCTTCCTGTCCTAGGGTGACAATGCTCACTAACTGTATGTCTGTAGAGAAGCAGTGTTGTCACCCTAGAATAGGATTACAAGAATCCCCCCCTCTCCTTTACTCCATAGCATGGGGAGGGGTTCTGTAGTTCTCAGAAAAAGATGGAAACCACTTCACTTATAAAGAGTGCAACACAGGCAGAGAGCACAGGAAGATATCAGCTCTTAGGTTTTCTGAAAGGATCACCAGGTATTCGTTTACACTTATGGAACAGATATAACAAAATGTTTCAGTTGATTTAACAGACCAAAAGGTAATGGTTACAGATAACCTACCCTTTAATAACGCAAAATGTAATTGGTAGGGTGAATCCAAGCTCTGATGTAGGGTTTTCCCACTACAACATGGTGTAGATCTGCAAAATTGAAGGTTACTGAACAGACTGAGTGTAACTCACCTTTATAATAGCGGCTGCAGCACGGAAACTCATGTGCGCCACACTCTCTCTCTTCCGTCTTGGAAAACGGCTATAGCCTGAACGCACACTGGTGAAAGAGGTTAGTGATAGGACTCCAGGGGTCACTGGGGCCACTCCTACGTGAGGGGTTCGTGGCCGATCCACCTCATCAGGTTGACGGAAGGCCCTCCCCCGTGCCAATGGATCAACAATCTGATAAGAAAAAAAAAAAAAAGAGGGAAGTTAGTGAAAACACAGAAGGTAACGTTTGCATAAATCTTACTATTGAAATCTTTCATAGAAATAACCAACAGTTACTTATTAACAGAGACACAATTCCATAAAGTCCAACCAAAAGACAAAAAAAAATGAATTGATATTATGTTAAATTTCAGGTCTCTTGAAGAGCTAGGGGGACCGATGGTATCAGAAGCTTTTGGATGTGTTGGACGCCTGTATTCCTGCTGAGCGCCACTACATCACAACTTATGTACAGACACTTTGGATGGCAGAAGGAACCACAGAGCCCAGCAGGACGACGGGTATCTGATGCATACCAACAATCTGGACTTGTACAGCAATGCCTATAGCTCTCCAAGACCGCAAAGGTTTACATTTTTTTCTAGACTGATCAAGTCGGTTTGAGTGTTTTTGTATTTCCTGTAGGTGAATGTCAACAAAAAATAAATAAAAATCTTGTTATGGTCATGGCTTCTTAAAATCTCCCTTCACATTAACATTTGTAATGAATTATACATTATTTGTGATGAAGGATTTAGTTCTGCTGGACTAAAAGGTCCAGCAGAACATCCATTTGGGTACAAACCATTTTCGCATTTGGTTGTACCCCAATGAGAAGTAAGCGCCAGTACTCTAGACCGGGATGTCTTCAAAATTCTTCGAAACAAAGAGCCGATTTACATTTTTTCAGACTTGAGAGGGGCCGGACTATGGCAGTTGGGAGTAGAACAGGTCCTGACGTCGGTGGGGAAAAAACTATTTCCTATCTGCGGTGTCAGTGGGCGGAATAGTACCCCATCCTTGGTGTCATTGGGTCCAATTCCTGGTGTCATTGGGAGAAATTGTGCCCCATCGTTGGCATTTCAAGGGTATTCAAGAATAGTGACCCCTCATTGGTGTCGGTGAGAGGAATTGTGCCCCATCATTGTTATTAGGCCCAATTGTGGATATCATCGGGTCAATAGGAGGCATTGCGCCACATCATTTGTTGTCATTAGTTCCAATTGTTGGTGTCATTGGGTTATTAGGAGGAATTGTAACCCGTCGTTGGTGTCATTGTAAGGAATTTAGCCTCTTTACTGGTGTTAGAGGGAGAGGGAATAATCCCCTATTGTTGGCATGCGTAAATGAAAATCGGGCCCCAATGGCCGGGTGAAAGCAAGCAGGGGACCACAGTTTGGAGACCACTGCTCTAGACCAAATCCTTTCTTCTTATACCATGAGTTGAGCCATGCATTTAGCTCTGCTAGCTTATTTTGCTTTTCTGGGGTATGCATGGCAAAGGGTACAACCACGAGAATAAAATCTTGGTGGTCCTTCCTTTCAATTTATAACCTTGTTCTCATTGTATTTTTAACTACTTGGCGCCCAGAGGACGACATATGACGTCCTGAGCTTTGTGGTGGTATATTTGAATGATGCCTGCAGCTACAGCCATCAATCAGATATTGCCGTTTTCAGCCGGCGATTCCCTAAACCATAGGAACGATCATAGCGGCTGTTCCGCCGCTTGATCGTTCTTACGGGCGGCAAAAAGGCCCCCCTCCTCCGGTGCTTTTCCCGACTCAACGCTGCAATTGGAGAGTCGGAGAACGGATGCTGATCATAGAAAGAGTCTCTATGATAGTCGGAGGCCAGAGCTTGATGTTATGATGTCACGCCCGGCCTCTGCATTTAAAAAAACGACACCGCTCGCACGCAGAAGCAAATGCATATGCAAGTCCCGTCCACGTATGAAAACGGTGTTCAAACCACACATGTGAGGTGTCGCCGCGAATGTTAGAGCGAGAGCAATAATTCTAGCCCTCTGTAACTTAAAGCATGTAACCCCCTATGGGGAATTTTAAGTACTGAAGTTTGGCGCCATTCCACGAGCGTGTGCAATTTTGAAGCGTGACATGTCAGGCATCTATTTACTCGGCGTAACTTCATCTTTCACATTATGCAAACAAAAATGGGCTAACTGTACTTTTTTTTTTTAAAAGCAGATGTTCGGTCTAGGGCCTAACTGCATGGATTCCCCCCCCCCTCAGATGGCCAGCTCTCCTAGCTGTTAAGGGTAGCAGTGACATCTTCAATTATGTTTAGAACATTTTCTTTGCTCAAATGCAAGACTACATTATCTTTTTGATCCCCTTGCCACTCCTAATTCATTATTACCAGCTGATTATCCTAAATAATCCCTCTATATCCAACACATTATTAGTTGGCTCGGTGATCAGAAGACTCTCAAGGTTGTTATTTTCTACTAATGTTGCATTTTACTTCTCTAAATCTCCAATGTGAGCTTCTAAAAAGGGTAAGCTGCTCACAACCAACTGCCACCAGTGGTAAATTATAATAGCCAAACTCAAATGTCTATGTACACTGGCCTTAAAACTAATGAGGGGCCCATGAACTAGACACAGACTTGAGTCCCAATGTGTACAATTTGTCCACTGTTGCCTGCCACAGAGGTATTCATTCCAGAACTGTTGCTCAGTTTGCTACATGTGGGACATTGTTTTTAAAGGGGTTGTAAAGGTAAAAAAAAAAAAATTCCTAAATAGCTTCCTTTACCTTAGTGCAGTCCGCCTTCACTTACCTCATCCTTCGATTTTGCTTTTAAATGTCTTGATTTCTTCTGAGAAATCCTCACTTCCTGTTCTTCTGTTGTAACTCCACACAGTAATGCAAGGCTTTCTCCCTGGTGTGGAGAAAGCCTCTTGAGGGGGGAGGGAGCGATCAGGAGTGTCAGGACGCTCTCTACTTTGCAGATAGAGAAAGGAGCTGTGTGTTAGTGGGCGTTCTGACACACCTGCTCGCCCCCTCAAGAGGCTTTCTCTACACCAGGAAGAAAGCCTTGCATTACTGTGTGGAGTTACAGACAGAAAGAAGAACAGAAAGTGAGGATTTCTCAGAAGAAATAAGGACATTTAAAAGCAAAATGGAAGGATGAGGTAAGTGAAGGAGGACTGCACTAAGGTGAAGGAAGCTATTTAGGGATTTTTTTTTACCTTTACAACCCCTTTAACTTTGTTACTGCTTGTTATCCCAGTTAAAATGTATGTAAAATTACTTATAGGAAAATGTCCTTTTTTCGAACTGGTTATAAACGTGTGTGTTTTATATCCACTTAGTTCAATCCACCCTTGTGAGAAAGCCTGCAGAGTCTCCTGTAATTGCTTACAAAGCACCTGTGCTAACCCCCATCCTTAATGAACAGCGAGCCCTGGTTCACATTGATGCGATTTGGCATGCCAAATCAGTGGCAATTGCAGCGTTCAAAACGGTGCGACACTGCATTTGTGGCACCGCACCGATTTTCAAAAGTAGATCCTGTACTACTTTTGGCGAGTTCAGGGTGCCATTAACATCTGTGCGGAAACTGGCACAGATGTCGTAAAGTCGCCTCCTGAAGTCGGGACTGACATGCGGGAATGAAATTGTGCGAGTTCAGCTAAACGCACATGATTTCATTCCTGCAGTCAGTGTGAATCTAGGCTAAAGGTGAGAAAAGTGTTAAATTGTTGGGGCTCTTGTTTGGGTGTCCTGAGGGGCCAGGGGCCATCTGAATAGCAAGGGAATTTCATGGGTGGTGTAATATCGTCTCCTCACCGCACGATTTATAGTGTTTGTAAAGGCATTTTTTTTTTTTTTTATACATACATGTTACACTTACCTGCTTAATGGTTTTGCACAAAGCAGACCCAATCCCCCTCTTCTTGAGTCCCAGAGAGTGCCCCCCCCCACTTGCAGTCATTGACAGCAGTGAGAGCCAATGGCTCCTGCATCGCAGAGGCCAATAAGGGAGGAAATACCCAGAAGAGCCTTGGCTCTTGTGCACATTGCTGGATCAGGCTTAGGCAAGTACTAGGGGGGCTGGGGGGTTAGCTGCACAATTACGTTTTTTTACCTTCATGCACAGAATGCATGTAGGTAAAAAGCCTTTAGAACTACTTTAAACCCTGTAATGCTGCACTACCTGCTACAATCACATGCATTGCATAGGATTGTGGCAGAGCCCCACTGAACTCAAGGGGCAGGTTTGACAGGTGGTACTGCTTGTCAAACTCTGCACTTCAAGATATAAAAATTTAATCCAACAGTTAAGGCTACATTAAAAAAAAAAAAACAGTGTTCTTCAGGACAAAAATCAGCCAGTGTCCAGCTATAAGTTTCTGTAATATACAGTTTTGCTCACAAGTTTACATATCTCGGCAGAATTCATAATTTCTTGGCCATTTTTCAGAGAAGATGAATGAGAACACAAAAGCTTTTTCCACTCGTGGTTAGTGTTTGGCTGAAGCCATTTATTATCAATCAACTGTGTTTACTCTTTATATCATAATGGCAACAGAAACTACCCAAATGACCCGGGTCAAAATTTTACATACCCCAGTTCTTTATACCGTGTATTGTCCCCTTTGACATCAATGACAGATTGAAGTCTTTTGTGGTATTTGTGGATGAGGCTCTTTATCTTCTCAGATGGTAAAGCTGCCCATTCCTCTTGGCAAAAAGCCTCTAGTTTCTGTAAATTCTTGGGCTGTCTTGCATGAACTGCACCTTTCAGATCTTTCAGATATTGAGGTCAGGAGACCAAGATGGCCACTCCAGAACCTTCACTTTATTCTGCTGTAGCCAATAACAGGTCGACTTGGCCTTGCGATTTGGATCATTGTCATGTTGGAATGTCCAAGTACGTCCCATGTGCAGCTTCTTGTTCCTCCAGTATTTTTTGATAACATACTATATTCCTCTTTCCATAAATGTTGACCAAATTTCCTGTACCATTGTAGCTCACACATCCCCAAAACATCAGTGATCCACCTCCGTGTTTCACAGTTGGAACGGTGTACCTTTCATCATAGGCCTTGTTGACACCTCTCCAAATGTAGTGGTTATGGTTTTGACCAAAAGGCTACAATTTTGGTCTCATCACTCCAAATGACTGTGCCAGAAGGTTTGAGGATCGTCTCTGTACTGTTTGGCATATTGTAAGTGGGATACTGTGTGGCATTTGCGTAGTAATGACTTTCTTCTGGCGACTCAACTATGCATCCCATCTTTATTCAAATGACTCCTTATTGTGCATCTTGAAACAGCCACAAGACAATACATGTTTTTAGAGAGTCCTGTATTTCATCTGAAGTGATTTGTGGGGTTTTCTTTGCATCGCAAACACTTTTCCTGGCAGTTGTGGCTAAAATTTTAGTTGGTCTACCTGACCGTGGTTTGGTTTCAGCCAGAACCCCTAATTTTCCACTTCTTGATTAGAGTTTGAACACTGCCGATTGGCATTCTCAATTACTTGGATATCTTTTTGTATCCCTTTCCTGTTTTATACAGTTCAACTACCTTTTTCCGCAGATCCGTTGAAAAGTATTTTGCTCTCCCTATAACTCAGAAACATCAGTGCAGCACTGGATGAAAGATGCAAGGGTCTGTTAGGAGTCCACAAACTCATTGATATTTTATACACACACACACCAATTACAATCAAACAGATCACATGTGAGGATGTTACCTCTAAGGCCGCGTACACACGATCAATCCAAACCGATGGAAACGTACTGAAGTTCAGTTTTTAATCGGTCCAAACCGACCGTGTGTACGCCCCATCAGTCTGTTGTCCTTCAGTCCAAAAATGTAGAACTTGCTTTAAAATCGGACCGATGGACGCCTACCGATCGGTCAAAACCGATAGTACGCAAAAGCATCTGTTCAAAACCCGCGCATGCTCAGAATCAATTCGACGCATGCTTGGAAGCATTGAACTTCATTTTTCACTGAACGTCGTCGTATTTTACATCACCGCGTTGGACTCGATTGGGTTTTGAACTGATGGTGTGTACGCACATCAGACCGCTTCAGCAGTGAACCGATGAAAACGGTCCGTCGGACCATTCTCATCGGATATACCGGTCGTGTGCACGCGACCTAATAGACCTCCAAACTCGTTTGTGTCAACTTTGTGCGCAAGTTATCAGACCAACATCACCAGGGAATGTTAACTTTTGATAAGGACTATTTGGGTAGTTTCTGTTGTGATTATGTTCAGAACGAATGATCAACTGTGATTTGACAAAGTGAACCAAACTGAGAAACAATCATTGCTTTAGACATCCAATTTTTCTCCTTTGATCAGTTTTCTGAAAAGACTCCTTATGATTTTATTTTTTAATTGGGAAACGCTGGTTAAACCTTCTGACAAGATTTAAGGTAAACATACCTTGGGCATTCGGCAAGTGGCAGGGGACTCTGTGGCCTGGAAGGAGGGCGTTTCCTGGCTGGGCAGTTCCATATCCCTCTGATACTGAGGTTTAAGCTTTCCATATCGGAGGCTGCAGTGATGAAGGCTTTTACGCTGCCACTGTTGTCGCTTTCCTTCCCAATCATTGCTTACGCCAAACCACTGGGCTGTGCCCCTGTAAAGAGAAAAGAGTCAGCTCATCTACATCAACAGGAGGATCTGATCTTCTTACCAGTGTTTCATATATTCAAATCTATAATTTAATTTAGATAAATTTTAACCTCCGGGTTATTTTAGGGTTGTGGGAGAAAACCCACCGACTCAACATGGTGTCCCTGGTGGGAATTAAACCCATAAGCTTCAAGGCAAAATAAAAATCATGTTGTAAATAGCAAAATCTTTCAACATTTTTTTGTAAGGGCGTTAGTAGATTGGAGCCTTAAAAGAAAAAGAAAAAAAAATCAGGGGTTCTACATAAACATATCCATAGACCCCCATAAAAAAAAAAAAATCACATTACATTCACCTAGCTCTGATGAAGAGGGCAACTTTGCACCCCTCAAAACACATTGACTGCCTGTGATTTTTGGTTCAGTATTCTGAAGGAATAAAATATTTTAGGATTCATATCTATGAGTGTGGCGCTTCTACTTTCTCCCTCTTTCATTACACAGCGTAGTCTCAGCAGAACACAGCTTTCCTGGAAATCCACAAAATGTTTTTAATATACCAAATGCATGCAAACGTCTAGCTAGTGGGGGGAGTAGGGATGTGGCTTCTAAAAGCCGTGATGTGTAGTCTGCTCCCGACTTTAAAAGCTCACATATTACAGTTCAATGTATCTAAAAACCAGGATAATGGAAATGGTTCACAGAAAGAGAGTCGGGGTGGTAATACAGCTTAATAAAGTCCTCAGCCACTTCCGCTGGAAACCATTAAGAAATCACACCACATTACATGTGTATGGTAGACGTGTTCATTGCTAAATTATTGTTACAGTCGATTTCCTGCTTCGTGTTCACACCACTATCACCCAGTTTCTAAAGCTGCAATAAAGCGCCTACCTGCTCACAGGGTTTTTTCTTTCATTAATTTTTGATTTGAAAGGGAACTTCACCCTAAAAAAGGAAACTCTAAAGCATAGAGATCCTCTTAGTTGGCATGATGTAGGTCGCTGAGTTGGGTGGGCAAGGGCCACTTCACATGGACCATTTAGTCTCTCATACTGGGGTAAAAATAAAAATTCATAGATATTATGGTAAGTGCCGGTTCACACAGGGGCAACCCGACTTACAGCGCGACGTTGCATGGCGATTTGGAGGCGACTTCGGCGTGAATTTGTGCAACTTACCACGCGTCTTGAAATTGCCTCCTGGATAGGCGACTTTGGCTGTGGCCAATCACAGAATAATCGGCTCTGTGGGAGGGAGGGTTTGCCTGGGTAAACTATTTTCTTTTCCTGTGAAATTACTTCAGTTAAGATGGAGATGCGACTTGGAAGCAACTTTCATTAAAATCTATGGGTACAAGTTGCCTAGAAGTCACCTTGAAGTAGTACAGGAACCTTTTCTGAAGTCGGAGCAACTTCAGTAGTGTGTATTAAGACGGCTCTCATTCACTTCAATGAAATTTCTTATGTCCAGCGACTTAGGGCAACTTTAGGTCCGACAAGTCAGATCCCAAGTCGCTGTAGTGTGAACCGGCACTAAAGATGTAAATATGAAAATATACCTCAAAATAAAAATATTGAATGCCAGTTATAACAAATGTTTTCCAAAATCAAAAGAAGCTGATGTGATGGTAAGCAGGCTCAATCTCGCTTAATTTCTTGTTGAACCATTTTGTCCTTTCCCTATTGATCCTATGCCTTAATCTGGAAACTAGAGATAATCATCTTCCATTTTTCCTCTCTCTCTCTTTTTTTGTGGAATTGATGGAACCTGGGAGACCTTTGGAGATCTAAGGCACCATTTTACTGATCTATATACACCTGGCTTGACCTGCAGCTATGGTTTCTTATGCTTCATGTATTCCCCCTCAGGGCCGCCATCAGGGGGGTACAGGCATTACACCTGTAAGGGGCCCAGGGGTCCCCAGGGGCCCGGATGGCAACCCCCTCTTTTTTATTAATTTTTTATAAAAATATATATTTTTTAAATATATTTTTCTTTTATTTTTTATTAAAGGGCCATTTTTTTTCTTTTATCATTTTTACGGGGTCCGGAGGTCCCCAGGGGCCCGGAGGCCCCCAGATGGCAACCCCCTCTTTTTTATTTATTTTTTATAAAAATATATATTTAATATATTTTTATTTTATTTTTTATTAAAGGGCCAATTTTTTTTCTTTTTTTTTTTTTGTAGAGGTCCGGAGGTCCCCAAGGGCCCGGAGGCCCCCAGGGCCCCAGATTGCAACCCCCTCTTTTTTTAATTTATTTTTGATAAAAAAAATATTTTTTAATATATTTTAATTTTATTTTTTAAAGGGCCAGAGGTCCCAGATATTAACCACCCTTTTAAAAAAAATATATATATTTTTTTCTCTCTTTTTATTAAAGGGCCCAGAGGTCCCCAGGCCCGCAGATGGCTACCCCCTTTTTTTATATATACTTTTCTCAATTTCTTCTATTTTTGTAAAGGCTCCCCTCGCTTCTCAATTCGCAGCAGCCCCCCCCCCCCGCTTCTCAATTTCAGGCTGCAGCACCCCCCCCCCCCCCCGGTTCTCCAGGGGGCCCATGCCTGAAGCTGTGTAAGGGGCCCCATCATTCCTGATGGCGGCCCTGTTCCCCCTTATTGACACGATTACAAGTCATATTTCTCTATAATATCAGAGTGCCACCCCCCTCCTCCATTCATTGGGAGGTAAGCTTTGGGAAAGAAGCCCTCGATTTAATATAATCTATAAATAACTGTATTTAATTTTATTATTTTATTTATGTATGTATACGATCCTAGATGTTACATTGCTGTGTTTGACCCTATAGTACACAGGCCAGGCTTTTCGGTTTATGCATTAAGAAGTGCTCAGCTCTGCCGTTTTCACCCCGGTTGGCGGTCCCCCAACTGGCCGTTGAGACCTACACTTGCCCATAAAATGCGTCAACCTATATCATACCAACTAAGAGAATCTCCATGCTTTAAAATCTGTCTCTCTAATAAGAGACAGCTTGTAGATTGTAGCTACTTACAAAGCTATATGTTTCCAACAGATGTTTTTAAATTGTTGGAATACAGATTGGTTTTATATATATTTTTATAAATATTAGTTGTGTTCATGTTCACTGGAGGGAAATTTAAAGTCCCATCTATAGCAGTTTCCTTTTTGAACTATTAGCATTGGGATGTAGCCCTCCAATGACAATAAGAAAGTCGTAGCACCCCAACAAGTTGCATTTTAACACCCCCCTTTTTTTCACGGGGAGGGGTTTGGAGAGCGAGTACTTTGTTTTACCATTTACCCACTCCCACTTCTGCTCCAACCGCCTAGACAATGGAAATTCTCCTCCTGCAACATTCTAGTACACATCACAGCTCCTAGCAGACTGCGAGACCATTCACAAAGCGCAGAATATGCCCAGTGGGAAGCTGGCTGGCAAGACGCAAGGAGTTACAGTCGGCTTTCTTTAGTAAACATGCCAACACCGGGGACCTGAAGACTGAAGAACCGACCTGAGTGAGCACGTTGGTGGCTTCTTAGACAGTTGCGTGTATATTTGTTAAGTCAACAGCTACAGTATTTGCAGCTGCTCATTTTTAAGTTTTTTAACCACTTAACCACTTAAGACCCGGACCAATACGCTGGCAAATGACCCAAGGGGTTTTTGCGATTCGGCACTGCGTCGCTTTAACAGACAATTGCGCGGTCGTACGACGTGGCTCCCAAACAAAATTTGCGTCCTTTTTTTCCCACAAATAGAGCTTTCTTTTGGTGGTATTTGATCACCTCTGCGGTTTTTATTTTTTGCGCTATAAACAAAAATAGAGCGACAATTTTAAAAAAAATGCAATATTTTTTACTTTTTGCTATAATAAATATCCCCCAAAAATATATAAAAAAACATTTTTTTCCCTCAGTTTAGGCCGATACGTATTCTTCTACGTATTTTTGGTAAAAAAAAATCGCAATAAGCGTTTATCGGTCGGTTTTCGCAAAATTTATAGCGTTTACAAAATAAGGGATAGTTTTATTGCATTTTTATTAATTTTTTTTTTTTTTACTACTAATAGCGGCGATCAGCGATTTTTTTCGTGACTGCGACAATATGGCGGACACTTCGGACAATTTTTACACATTTTTGGGACAATTGTCATTTTCACAGCAAAAAATGCATTTAAATTGCATTGTTTACTGTGGAAATGACAGTTGCAGTTTGGGAGTTAACCACAGGTGGCGCTGTAGGGAATGTGTGCCCTAATGTGTGTGTTTACTACTGTAGGGGGGTGTGGCTGTAGGTGTGACGTCATCGATCACGTCCCCCTATTACAGGGATGACGCGATCGATGCTCCGGCCACAGAGAAGCACGGGGAAGCCGTGTGTACACACGGCTCTCCCCGTTCTTCCGCTCCAGGGACGGATCGCCGCACTGCAGCGGCGATCGGGTCCGCGAATCCCGCGGTCCCGGAGCTTCGGACCGGGTCGCGGGCGCGCGCCCGCGGGCGCGCGCCCGCGACCCACGGCTGGGTACTAAAACCAACGTATATATACGTTGATGTGCCCAGCCGTGCCATTCTGCCAACGTAAATCTGCAGGAGGCGGTCCTTAAGTGGTTAAGGACCGCCTACTGAACATTTACGTCAGCAGAATGGCACGGCTGGGCACATCAACGTATATATACGTTGGTTCTAGTACCCAGCCGTGGGTCACGGGCGCGCGACCGCGGCGCGCTCCCGTCACCCGGTCTGAAGCTCCGGGACTCGCGAACCCGATCGCCGCTTGAGTGCAGCGTCAATCACGCCATCCCTGTTATAGGGGGACGTGATCGATGACGTCACACCTACAGCCACACCCCCCTACAGTTGTAAACACACACATAGGTCACACATCCCCTACAGCGCCCCCTTGTGGTTAACTCCCAAACTGCAACTGTCATTTTCACAGTAAACAATGCAATTTAAATGCATTTTTTGCTGTGAAAATGACAATTGTCCCAAAAATGTGTCAAAATTGTCCGAAGTGTCCGCCATAATGTCGCAGTCACGAAAAAAATCGCTGATCGCCGCTATTAGTAGTAAAAAATGTTTTTTTTATAAAAATGCAATAAAACTATCTCTCATTTTGTAAACGCTATAAATTTTGCAAAAACCAACCGATGAACGCTTATTGCGATTTTTTTTTTACCAAAAATAGGTAGAAGAATACGTATCGGCCTAAACTGAGGAAAAAAAAAATTATATATATTTTGGGGGGATATTTATTATAGCAAAAAGTAAAAAATATTGCATTTCTTTCAAAATTGTCGCTCTATTTTTGTTTATAGCGCAAAAAATAAAAACCGCAGAGGTGATCAAATACCACCAAAAGAAAGCTCTATTTGTGGGGAAAAAAGGACGGCAATTTTATTTGGGAGCCACGTCGCACGACCGCGCAATTGTCAGTTAAAACGACGCAGTGCCGAATCGCAAAAAGGGGCAAGGTCCTTTACCTGCATTTTGGTCTGGGTCTTAAGTGGTTAAAGTGGTTGTAAAGTCTCCACAATAAACTCACATAAAAGTTTCTCCTATGGGGCAATAGTAATGGCAGTGTGATTTGTTTTCAGCAATATAATCTCTAAATACCTTTTCAGTGCTTCTGTGCAGTCACATGGTTTTCTCTGGTTTTTCTCCAGAGAGAAGCAGAGAGAATCCAGTGGAAGGGGCTCACATGTCTTTGCTGGTTTAGTTTCAATTTCAGGAGTGGAGGAGGGCAGGGGTGGAGGAGAGGAGGGCAGGGGTGGGGGAGTGGAAGGCAGGGGTGGGGGAGTGGAAGGCAGGGGTGGGGGAGTGGAAGGCAGGGGTGGGGGAGTGGAAGGCAGGGGTGGGGGGAGAGGAGGGGCTTCACACAGACTATGGAAATGACAGAAAGGTAGGTAGAGAGAGGGGGATACAGATGCTGCAGAGAGAGCAGGATGATGGAAAGTCAGTTTACTGACCGGAACAGACAGGTTTCAACCAGGTATACTATATAAAAAGGATAAATAACATTGCAAAAAATTATTAGCACAAAAATATTTTTTCTTCTTTTTACAAAAATAATGAATGATGAAAGACAGGAAGGATCAATTGATCCAAGGAAGGATTGGTCACAGGAAAGATTGGTCTATCACAGGAAGGATTAAAAACGATCGACGGAAGGACTCGTCTAAGGAAGGATCGGGCAGATCCATTGCAGGAAGGATTAAAGTGAATGTAAACCTTCACACATACCCAGTGAAGTGAACAGCCTCAGATGATACACGGAGATGAAACAAATATCTCTACACGTGTTTTACATGGATAACTGTTGTCTTCAGCTTTCGACATTCTTTAGAAAAGTGCATATTGTGTTAGAAATATTTCTTCCCGTTTCAGCAGTGGGAGTGGAGTCCGCATACACTGTGTGAGCTGATTGGAGGAAAGGTATGCCCCCCCTCCACATAGGCAGAGGAACGCAGAAACTTGCAGAGCTGTACTGTGAATAGACAAGCTCTATACCTCCCTAACACAAATTTCGAGCTGTGTTTATCTCCTGTGTCGGAGAGCTTGTCAGAAGTTATCATGACGATAACAGAGAGACGGAGCAGCAGAAAGACATGGGACAGTGCTTTGGAGAGAAATAAGTAAACACTTATGTGCCCAAGTCAGATTTAATGAATGGGGTTTACATCCACTTTAAAGTAAGGAAGGATTGGTGTATCGATTGCAGGAAGGATCGACCGATCAATCGATAGAAGGATTGATTAAAGAAATGATCGCTGGTCGAGTGTTCAACCCTTGTTTAAGCAAAAAAGTTATCTAAAAAAAGTAAGTTGAAAAAAAGTTTTGAATACATTTCTTTTTTTTTTTTTAAAGCTTCCCTCCACCGGTGCTTACGTGTAAACGCAAATGCACACGTAAGTCACGAACGCATATGTAAACTGTAACCGCACCACCAGGTATTAGCCGCGAACGTCAGAGAGAGCAATAATTCTAGCACCAGCACTCCACTCTAAACTGGTGACCTGTAAAGGGCGCACAACACGGCGATCCGTGATGCAGTGTGTCCCTTACTCTGTAAAAAAGCATATGACACAGGCTCTTTACCATTTGATAAGCTATGTTCAATCACAGCTGATCACAGTGTGAATCGGAAATGCCAGATTATCGGCTCTCCTTTTCGCAGACTGACAGCATGTGAGGAGAGACCATCAGCAGCTTTCTTCACAGGGGTAATCTGCCCCTTCACTAATGTATGTCAGCACCCACCAGTGATGATTGTCAGTGCCCATCAGTGATGTCTGCATATTAGTGCCTCCTCTTGAGTACCGCAACATCAGTGCAGCCTATTAATGTCCATCAGTGTAGACTCATCAGCGCACATCAGTGAAGGAAAAAAAACATTTTATAACCGACAATAAGATTTTATTTTGAATTTTTTTAAGTGGTTTTGTTTGTTTAGCAAAACAAACCCCAGTGGTGGTTAAATACCACCCAAAGAAAGCTCGGTCTCACAAAAAAGGCTAACAATTTTGTATGGGTACAACGTTGCATGACCACGCAACTGTCAAAGTGCGACAGCGCTGACAGCTGAAAATTGGCCTCAGCAGAAAGGGGGAAAGTGCCCAATATTGAACCAAAAGTGCCCAGAAAAATTAACACCATTTTTCTTTTTAGGGTCTCTGCTAAAAAAATATATAATGTTTGGGAGTTCTAAGTAAGGCCTGGGTGGGAAATGGTTACCAAAGAGGAGGGGAGGAGTAGCTTCAAATGAATAGCATTGCTCTATCTCAGCTAGCTAGAGGAGGGGGCAGGGAGGAGAGCAGCTCTCACGCAGACTACGGAAGAGACAGGGAGAGAGGGAAGGGGAGATGCAGAGAACCTAAGTAGACGACTGGATGATGGAGGCATGTAAACTGACTATGCTATCAGAGATCAGCAGCCATGATAACGTAGTCAGTTTACAGAGGGGGAAGACAGGAACAAGCAGGATCAGCCAGGTAAATGTACAACATAAAAAGGGACAATTGACATGGCAAAAGCACTGCACTATTTCTCATGCCTTAAAGGGACAGGAGTTTTTTTTTTTTTAGGGGTTACAGACATTTTAAGGCTGAAGATCCTCCAAGTTAATCCTTAGGGCCCTTTCACACTGGTGCGTTTTTGACACGTTTTCGCAGTAAAAATAGCGCTATTAAAACGCTCATAAAACGCCCCCCATGCCCCCTCCATTGAAATGAATTAAAAACCGTTGTAAAAACGCAGTAAAAATGCGGCAAAAACGCACCAGTGTGAAAGGGCCCTAAGTTGTCTGGTCACCTGTCTTATTAGGCGTGTGA
Source organism: Rana kukunoris (assembly GCA_029574335.1). Taxonomy (NCBI): domain Eukaryota; kingdom Metazoa; phylum Chordata; class Amphibia; order Anura; family Ranidae; genus Rana; species Rana kukunoris. The sequence goes on from CM056060.1 coordinate 102,546,124, forward strand.
AGAGGGGTGTTTTGACACGCAGAGTGCAGAAAAAAAGGCATCATGGTAATGGGGAAAAGATCAAGAGCCTGCAGACAATACCGGTGACAAGTCCTTCTACTTGCCCTTTTGTGCACATTTTACTGCATACAGGCCATCTTTAGGGCCAACTCACAGCAGAAATGTCATAGTAGTAACAAAATTAATTATTTTCACCAACAATTAGTAGCTGGATACACTACAAAACTCAAAATGTATGCCGAGGTGTGGGATAAACGGATACAAACAGCTTAGAGACAGAATGACATGGTCCTTTTAAATTCCGAAACACTCTTTGCACCAAGCACTCCTACACCTCAACATACTTTGCATTCTCAGGGTCCTCCGCTTGTGAAGTTGCCTCTACCTGGACAGCAGCCAAAATTAAAAACACCAAACCTTTAACCATTTGCGCCCGCGCTATAGACTAAAGGAGGAAAAGATGCGCCCGCCACATCACGTGGGTGCCAATGCGGGTGCCTGGTGGCCGCCAGGTACCGGCGATCGGCATTTACAGAGCCAGGGACGTGGATCTCTATGTGTAAACACAGAGATCCACGTCCTGTCAGGGAGAGGAGACCGATGGCGTGTACATAGGGGCACCGATTGGTCCCCTCCCCCAGTCAGTCCCCTTTCCCCACAGTAAGAATCACTTCCAGGGAACACATTTAAATCCTTGATCGCCCCCTAGTGTTAACCCCTTCCCTGCCAGTCACATTTATACAGTAATCAATGCATATTTATAGCACTGTTCGCTGTATAAATGTGAATGGTCCCAAAATAGTGTCAAAAGTGTCCGATCTGTCAGACGCAATATCGCAATCCTGACAAAAATCGCAGGTAATCGGCATTACTAGTAAAAAAAAAGTCATAAATATACCCCCTATTTTGTAGGCGCTATAACTTTTGCGCAAACCAATCACTATACGCTTATTGCGATTTTTTTACCAAAAATATGTAAAGGAATATATATCGGCCTAAACTTAGAATATTTATTTATTTTTAAATTGGGATATTTATTATAGCAACAAGTAAAAAAATACTGTGTTTTTTTTTCTAAATTGTCGCTCTTTTTTTGTTTATAGAGCAAAAAATGCACCAAAAATACCACCAAAAGAAAGCTCTATTTGTGGGAAAAGAAGGACATCAAACTTGTTTGGGAGCCAAGTTGCTTGATCGCGCAATTGTCATTCAAAGTGTGACAGTGCTGAAAGCTGAAAATTGGCCTGGGCAGGAAGGGGGTCAAAATACCCGGTATTGAAGTGGTTAAAGATCCATTTGCTAAAACTACAAAATGATCAGTAGCTGCTGCATCGATTATAAATAGCTACTGTTACAGACCATTCTGCAGTTCGCTCCAAAAGAAACTGTTGGGCAACTTAGCTATACATTGTTTTTATTGGCTGCAATGTACGCCGTGCTCCTAGCAAATGAATGCCAAGAAGCTCTTCAATTCTCCCTTATGTGCAAAATGACTTAACAGCCCACTCCTGCAGCCTCCTGGGACACCCAGGTCACCCTTCCCAGGAGGCTAAAGTTTCATTTAGCACAGAAATCAAGCAAGGTCTTGCTCCGTGTACATCACGGCACCAGATTTTTGTCTGCGCATACAAGAGATCTGGAGTTGTGTCATTCATGGTAGGGGTGCTGCAAGTACCAGGAAAGACAGCCAGCTGCTGATGATTTAAAAAAATAAAAAATAATTATATATAAATAGGATAAGAAGAGGACAAGATGGGATTTACTCGGCTGGTAAATAGGTTTATGCAGCAATAAAGCCAACATGCCGGAGATGATATATTTTGCATAGTTACATTGGGCCAGCTTGAAGCAATGCAGGTATGCATGCATCAGCCTCTGGGGACCCTGTAAATGGTACTATACCATTAAAGGGGTTGTAAAGGTAAAAAAAATGTTTCCCTAAATAGCTTCCTTTACCTTAGTGCAGTCCTTCTTCACTTACCTCATCCGTTGATTTTGCTTTTAAATTTAAATGTATTTCTTCTGAGAAATCCTCACTTCCTGTTCTTCGGTCTGTAACTCCACACAGTAATGCAAGGCTTTCTCCCTGGTGTGGAGTGTCGTGCTCGCACCCTCCCTTGGACTACAGGAGAGTCAGCACGCTCTCTACGCTGCAGATAGAGAAAGGAGCTGTGTGTTCGTGAGCGTCCTGACTCTCCTGTAGTCCAAGGGAGGGGGCGAGCACGACACTCCACACCAGGGAGAAAGCCTTGCATTACTGTGTGGAGTTACCGACAGAAGAACAGGAAGTGAGGATTTCTCAGAAGAAATAAGGACATTTAAAAGAAAAATGGAAAGATAAGGTAAGTGAAGGAGGACTGCACCAAGGTAAAGGAAGCTATGTAGGGAAAAAAAATTGTTTGGGAGCAACGTCGCACGACCGCGCAGTTGTCTGTTAAAGCGACGCAGTGCCGAATTGCAAAACCTGGCTGGGTCCTTTAGCTGCCTAAAGGTCCTGGTCTTAAGTGGTTAAGATAATTCCGTGTGTTTTCTCAATGAATGCAAAGCGTTTTCTGATTATATGAGGTGGAGAGAAGGTAGAATTGGGCAAGATTTTACCTAGGGAGGTGGAAGGTCCCCTTTAAGTTAATCAAGCTCACATATACATCGAAGAAATGCAAAAAAAAAAAAAATGTCCCTTTAGCACTTATAGATACAAATTATTTTAGGACAATAGAAATAGGATTTCCTCCTCACTTTCTTATGCTCTGGGAAAGTGAAGTTTGTCTTCTGAAGCCAGGCCTTTCATTTGGGGCTTCTTCTTCTGTTCGCTGAGGTTCCTGAAGACTTACACTTTTATGGTACACTGGTTTGGTCAAAGTCTGCAGAGAAAAAAATTAAATAAAAAACACAAAAGACAACAAAGCTGTATTAAATGTGTATGTCACGACAAAAAATAAAATAAAAAACACAAAAGACAACAAAGCTGTATTAAATGTGTATGTCACGACAAAAAATCAAAAAAATCATATAGTTAATAAATTTCTGCAATTCCTGCTTATTTTCACATGTTTTATAATTTTAAACACTCTGCATTTCATAAAAATAACTGATGTACCAGAAATGTAGTGTGCTCCTAACTCTCTGACATGACAACACAGTGCATGTTTGGCTCTGAATTCCAAAACACGTGTCCTCAGCCCGGCCTTCTTCATATCTGAAGAATTACAAAGAACACATGACGCCACCCCAAATCCATAACCCTTCCATGTGCACAGAGAAGTACAGGAAGTTATCAGCAGTGGTGTATTTTGGTTGTGTGCTGCCCCTAGGCAAGACTAAAATTGCCCCCAAATGTCCCCCCCCCCCCCAATCTACCACTGCAGCTGTGGTATACTGTACATGTCTCAGGGTCTGATGAAGAAGCTGCAGCCATTCACAGTGAACATTTGTGGCTTCCTCATCAGACCCAGAGACAGAAATCATCCAAGTACCACATTTGTGGTCAATGGAGCAAAGGATTGAGTCAGCAGGGCAGAGGATGCACTGATGAAGCTGCACAGATATGCAGCATTGATAAACACTGATAGACAAAAGTGACTGGCAACACTGATGGGCACTTTTGGAGCAGCACGCATAATTAGGATAATGATGATGAGTTCCCTAATCATCAGTGTAGACATCTCCTTTTACACTTGAGGGTTTGGGGGGGGGGATCAGGAAGGAATTTTTCCCCTGCTGGAGCAAATTGGATCATGCTTTGCGAGGTTTTGTTTCCTTCCTCTGGATCAACTGTGGATATAGGATTGTGTATATGGGATTGTAGGATTTTTAATTGATTTTTTTCCCCCCTTCTATTGGTTAACCTAGATGGACTTGTGTCGTTTTAACCTAACTATGTAACTCAGGCTGTGACAGCATGAGGAAAGGAATGCCGATATTCAGCAAGTGTGTTTAGAGTGTGATCAGCTGTGGTTGGAAAAGAGCAGCTGCGATTGGCTCTTTACCCCGATCTGTGATCAGCTGTGTCTGAAAGACAGCGATCACAGATCGCTCTGGGTGCATGCGGTTCTGGGAGGGACAACCTTCCAGAACTTAAAGTGGAGGTCCACCAAGAAAAAAAAAAAAAAAGGCTACAAAAAATTGATTTTGTTTATATATACTTACCAGAAGTGGCTGTTACCAGGCAGATCTCCCAATCTGCCACTTCCTTGTCCGCGGTGGGTCTTCTTTCTTCTCCTCCTCCTCCCGCTGCCTCCTGGGAAATGGGGAGCAGTGTCTTCTGGGACCTTGTGTGTGTCCCAGGAGACATCCGCCTATTCACATAGAGCTGCGCGACTCACGCATGCGCAGTAGGGAATTAGGCAATGAAGCTTCAAAGCTTCACTTCCCGATTCTCTCACCGAGGATGGCGGCGGGGCAGCTGAGACCTGAGCTATTACTCGGTTTCGGCTGCCGACATCACGGGCACCCTGGACAGGCAAGTGCCCTCATTAAAAAAGTCAGCAGCTACAGTGTTTGTAGCTGCTGACTTTAATTTGAAGTTTTTTTTTAATTTAAGCCGGACCTCCGCTTTAACGGCCATGCTGTATCCTATGGTGCTCAGTAATAAATTTAAATTGTGTACAGTGCCTTGCGAAAGTATTCGGCCCTCTTGAACTTTGCGACCTTTTGCCACATTTCAGGCTTCAAATATAAAGATATAAAACTGTAATTTTTTGTAAAGAATCAACAACAAGTGGGACACAATCATGAAGTGGAATGAAATTTATTGGATATTTCAAACTTCTTTAACAAATAAAAAACTGAAAAATTGGGCGTGCAAAATTATCCAACCCCCTTAAGTTAATACTTTGTAGCGCCACCTTTTTCTGCGATTACAGCTGTAAGACGCTTGGGGTATGTCTCTATCAGTTTTGCACATCGAGTGACTGACATTTTTGCCCATTCCTCCTTGCAAAACAGCTTGAGCTCAGTGAGGTTGGATGGAGAGCGTTTGTGAACAGCAGTTTTCAGTTCTTTCCACAGATTCTCGATTGGATTCAGGTCTGGACTTTGACTTGGCCATTCTAACACCTGGATATGTTTATTTGTAAACCATTCCATTGTAGATTTTGCTTTATGTTTTGGATCACTGTCTTGTTGGAAGACAAATCTCCGTCCCAGTCTCAGGTCTTTTGCAGACTCCATCAGGTTTTTTCCAGAATGGTCCTGTATTTGGCTCTATCCATCTTCCCATCAATTTTAACCATCTTCCCTGTCCCTGCTGAAGAAAAGCAGGCCCAAACCATGATGCTGCCACCACCATGTATGACAGTGGGGATGGCGTTTTCAGGGTGATGAGCTGTGTTGCTTTTACGCCAAACATAACGTTTTGCATTGTTGCCAAAAAGTTTGATTTTGGTTTCATCTGACCAGAGCACCTTCTTCCACATGTTTGGTGTGTCTCCCAGGTGGCTTGTGGCAAACTTTAAACAACACTTTTTATGGATATCTTTAAGAAATGGCTTTCTTCTTGCCACTCTTCCATAAAGGCCAGATTTGTGCAGTATACAACTGATTGTTGTCCTATGGACAGAGTCTCCCACCTCAGCTGTAGATCATCCAGTTCATCCAGAGTGATCATGGGCCTCTTGGCTGCATCTCTGATGAGTCTTCTCCTTGTATGAGCTGAAAGTTTAGAGGGACGGCCAGCTCTTCGTAGATTTGCAGTGGTCTGATACTCCTTCCATTTCAATATTATTGCTTGCACAGTGCTCCTTAGGATGTTTAAAGCTTGGGAAAACTTTTTGTATCCAAATCCAGCTTTAAACTTCTCCACAACAGTATCTCGGACCTGCCTGGTGTGTTCCTTGTTCTTCATGATGCTCTCTGCGCTTTAAATGGACCTCTGAGACTATCACAGTGCAGGTGCATTTATACAGAGACTTGATTACACACAGGTGGATTCCATTTATCATCATTAGTCATTTAAGTCAACATTGAATCATTCAGAGATCCTCACTGAACTTCTGGAGAGAGTTTGCTGCACTGAAAGTAAAGGGGCTGAATAATTTTGCACGCCCAGTTTTTCAGTTTTTTATTTGTTAAAAAAAGTTTGAAATATCCAATAAATTTCAGTCCACATCATGATTGTGTCCCACTTGAAATGTGGCAAAAGGTTGCAAAGTTCAAGGGGGCCGAATACTTTTGCAAGGCACTGTATATGTTAATCTGTAAAACAAAGCATGTGCATGTCTGTGTATGATACACACTAAAATAAGACATAAAATATCAGTTGATAAAAAAAAATCCACAATAGTTTTCCTTTATGATGTAATTTTATTTGGCATATAAAATCTTTAATATTAGTAGAAGCCAATAAGGTAGATAAAAAATATTCTATGTCCGTTAATTCTAATTGGGCTACACTTTTACATAACAAATGATCATAGTCATACCCGAGCCTGTTTATGGTCTCCGGCGCCTTCAGTGGGAGGGATAGTGATGGAAAGATGAGGCGGCTTTCGACTTTGCAAACGCGAGCTGCTCCCGTTCTTGTTAACTGAAGCCATCTCTAGACAGAAAGGAAAAAAAAAGTGATAAAGCAATAAGAAACTGCGTCCGATCTCTGCTCTGAATGAGGCTCAATACACAAAAGTTTGATGTAACACTCAAAATCCTGTCGCACAGAAATACTCGCCTGCTTTCATTGTGTTGCTTCCTTGCTAGATGGATAAACAAGACATTTCCCCCTTGCTGGCGAGGAACATTCTGCAGCATTTCCCTTAGCAAGGAAGCAACTCCTCGCTCATCAGCCAGAGAAGGAGCAACTCTGCACATGTCGGGAAATTGTTGCCAGCAACAAAATCCCAAGTGTAAAGTATGTTACCAGGACACCAAGGATCTCCAGAAAGGGTGCAAAGCTTTATTTTGCGGTCACATCCTAATTACAATAGCAAAGTTTTAGAGCCACACGGGACCTCTTCATCAGGCATGCGACAATTGAAGGGGTCCAGCATCATGGCTCCAAAACGTCTATTTTAACTATGATGTGATCCCTACAGAAAGCTTTGGACCCGTTCTGGAGATCTTTGGTGTGCTGGTGACATACGTTTCGCTTTGAAAGTTCCCAGCCGGTGGCCGCTGTAACGCCTAAATAAATTTACTACGCATTGGGAATATTGCGCTTCAGAATGACATGTGCGACAAGGTTCTTACACAAGGATGGCAATCTTTATTTTTAGTCACATGTCTATTTAAAAAAAATATATAATAATTGAAGCGTTACGAAACCCAGGACCCGGCATTCACTATATTTAGTCTCCCAGAGTACACAGAACATGGAAATGCAATTTTCGTAAATATATACTGCTAAATACCTTTTTTCATCAGCAGTATATAGCAGTCTTGTTACTTTGATTAGTGTGTGGCTGAGCACTGGCTAAAGCTTGGAGTTTTCATTCTGCTCTGAATGTAATACGAGTCTGCAAAACCCCTGACCCTCTGGTCTGGACAGTGACGATTGGCCCCGTGTTGATCACATGCACCCCCGCCCCCCCCCCTCCAAAAAAAAAAAACTCCTTTAGCAATACACACCAAACTGAGCATGTGCAGAGTACCCCCCCCAAGGCTCTGTACTATCAGGAGATGGATTGGGGACAGTGAAAGGGGAGGATCAGACAGCCTTTTTACACAATGCAGAGGATTAACCCCTAAGATTTCAGTGAGAAATTGACACCCCCGCATCACCGATCGCCACATGCCACAGGCACACGCCGGCATGTTATCCTGCTGAACATCAATAGACGTCCAGTCAGGATAACAGAACCACTTCCCGGATGTCCCGGACGTCAATTTGCTATTGAGTGAGCGGGAAGTGGTTAAACTGGCCCAGCGGCCACAACTACAGTGGGGAAAATAAGTATTTGATTCCCTGCAGATTTTGTACGTTTGCCCACTTACAAAGAAATGAAGGGTCTATAATTTGTATCATAGATGTATTTTTCATGATAGAGACAGAATATCAACCAAAAAAAAATAAAAAATAAAACATAAAACAAATGTTATAAATGAAGTTGCCGTTCAGTGAATAAAATAAGTATTTGATTCCCAAGCAAAACATGACTTATGGCCGTACACACAATCCGAATATCGAGCGAAAATGATCGTCCGAGGAAGAATCTTACGATTTTCGGATCGTGTGTACACTACATTCAAGAGCCGATCACGACAGTTCATCCGATATTATTCGATCAGACAAGCACAAAAATTTTCCTCGTACGATGGCAGATCGTACGATTTTCGTTTAGTCAGTACAGTTGTCGTCCAAAAATACAATAAAAAAACATTACAACACATGACATGACTTCCGATTTTCTGTCGTACGAGAATTTGTGACTTTAATAACCTATTCAATTTCTACTTGCGACTATTAAGCGAAAAAAGTCATAAGATATTTGAATCGTGTGTACGGGGCATTAGTACTTGGTGGAGAAACCCTTGTTGGCAAGCACAGAGGTAAGACTTTTCTTGTAGTTGGTAAACATGTTTGCACACATCTCAGGAGGGATTTTGGTCCACTCTTCTTTGTTGATCTTCTCTAAATCCTTAAGGTTTCTTGGCAACTCAAAGTTTAAGCTCCATCCATACATTTTCTATAGGATCAAGGTCTGGAGACTGGATAGACAATTCCTTAATGTGCTTCTTCTTGAGCCATTCTTTTGTTGCCTTGGTGGTATGTTTTGGGTCATTGTCATGCTTAAAGACCCATCCACGACACATCTACAGTGTTCTGGCTGAGGGCAAAAGGATCTCATCCAAATTTTTACAATACATGGCCCCATCTATTGGCACATCAATGCAGCAAAGTCAGCCTGTACCTTTAGCAGAGAAACAGCCCAACAGCATAGTGTTTCCACCTCCATGCTTGACTGTAGAAATTGTATTCTTGGGGCCATAGTCAGCATTTTACCTACTCCAAACATGGCGAGTCCCCCTCCTCAAGAAGGCACATGTAAAGTCATGCCAATGAACATCTTCGAAATTATTTAGAGAAGGATCTGTGGTCAGATGAGACTAAAATTTAGCTCTTGATGAACTTGACTCGCTGAGTTTGAAGGAAGAAGGAAGAAAAATGCTGACCCCCAAGAACACCATCCCTACACTCAGCATGGGAACATTATGCTTTGGGATGGTTTCTCTGCTAAAGGTACAGGCTGACATTTCCGCATTGAGGGGCCAATGGATGAGGCCATGTATTGTAAAATCATGGATGAGAACCTTCTTCCCTCAGCCAGAAAACTGAAAATGGCTCGTGGATGGGTCTTCCAGCATGACCCAAAACATACCTCAGGCAACAAAGGAGTGGCTCAAGAAGAAGCATATTAAGGTCCTGGAGTGTATGGAGGGAGCTGAAACGTTGTTGCCAAGAGACAGCTAAGAAACTTTAAGGATTTAGAGAAGAAGATCAGTAAAGAAGAGTAGACCAAAATCCCTCATGAAATGGATGCAAACCTAGTAACCAACTACAAGAAACGTCTGACCTCTGCGATTGCCAACAAGGTTTTCTCCACCAAGTACTAAGTCATGTTTTACTTGGGGATCAAATACTTATTTTATTCACTGAACAGCAATTTAAATGATTGTAAGAAAAAAAAAAAAAAAACCTGCAAGACAAAGGCATAATGAGCTAGTATGCATAGCATACTAGCTCATTATGAATTACTTACCTTACATCGAAGCCCCCGCAGCGGTCCTCGTACCCCCTCTGGCCGGCCACATCTCTCTCCGAGTTACTTCCAGGTATCGCAGGCTCCGGCGCTGTGATTTTGTTCGGAGCCGCGATGAAGTGACACCCGCACTTGCGCGCGGGAGTCGCCGGTAACCACACACTCACTGAAGCAATGGCACATACGAGCCATTGCTTCAGTGCGCATGTGCTGATAACATTGGCACATGCAAATACAGGGGATATCTCCTAGACCGTTCAGGTTTAGGAGATATTCTGGGTAGCTGCAGGTAAGCCTTAATATAGGTTTACCTGTAGCAAAAAGTGGTTGTAAAGGATTTAGAACCACTTTAATTTATAACATTTGTATCTTGTGCTTTTTCTGGATTTTTGGTCTATAATTTTTATCATAGATAATATAAATCATTTCTTTATAAGTGGGAAAACTTACAAAATCTGCAGGGTATCAAATACTTATTTTCCCCAAAGTATCCGCATCCACCTGCGTATCTGGCCGCCGCAGGAACCTGCTGGATTCTTCTTGCAGTGGGCACATTTTTGCCATGTACATGAAGTTCTCATACGCCTGTGAGATAACACAGGGAGAAAGACATGTACATATGAATTGTAAAATATGTGACATCATTCCTTGCACTCCATATGATACTGTACTTTTGTATTGTTTTTCTGGAATGACCACACATTTGTCAGCTTTCGTGGGCCTGTACTGCCACCTGCTGTCATTAAATGTTATAGCACATGTTATAATTGGAAACACAGCAAGATACACAAAAGTGCTTATCATTCTCTAGCACAATACAATTATTCTCAGAGATGTAAGCAATATCGCATACAAAAGATTATCTGCTGAAGATCAGAGGGAAACGGCACAGACTGCATACACTGGAATCAAACAGGATTTAGGTTTCTGATCCGGTGTTCAATATCTAAACTAGGGTTGCATCATTGCAGAGCAGTGGAGGGTAATCGGTGCGGCGATCACCCCTGACTGTCCAGTGTCCTCCTCCAGTCCCCCGTCCCAGATCGGTCCCCTCCCCCCGTCCCAGATCGGTTAAGATGGAGAGCGGAGGAAGTAGCCGGTAAACAAGATATATACCGGCGCCTTCCTTTTGTGAATAATCACTGACACTGTCCCTACATAACAGCATAGTAATCTGTGTTTACAATGCTTCAGTTTATGAATGGAGAAGACCGATGTCTCCTGTCCATTCATCTTCAGTGATCTTCAGGATGCAGTCTCAAAGGGGAGTTATCAGGGGTCTAAATAAACCCCGGACATCTCAGCAAAGCGTGCCCCGCCTCCAACAGGTCTGATAATAAGATTATAAAAAAAAAAAAAAAAATTAGTGATAAATATTTAAAAGTTAAAAACATTGTAAAAACAAAACAAAAACAAAAAACACACATCGACGCTGTCCACTAAAGCCCCTCCCCAAAAAGAAAGCATTGCAAAAAATAAAAAAATTATACATAAAATTGTAAAAAAATGTATTGTACGAAAAACAAAAACTTATGAGACAGTCCACGCACCATCAGTGCAGTGCTTCATATTATTGCCACTGTCACGTGACATTAGAAAAAAAAAAAAATATCGGTATCAACGAATACTTTAAAAAAAAAAAAAGTATCGGTACTTGTACTCGGTCTTAAAGTGGCATCGGTGCAACCCTAAAACCCAAGAACAAAAAAAAGACAGACATTGCCCATAGGCCCTGTAGCTACATTTGTTTTCCTTTTTTAGGTTTAGTACAATTTCTGCAGGTACATAAAAATACCTGGTGATCCTGCCAGTGATCCTGTGTACTGCACTGAAAACTCAAACAAGGTTATCAGCCTTTCCAGCTATCTCCCTCTGTGTAATGACATAAGGAGAGGATGTGTTTGTTGTCCACAAAAGGAGAGCCACCAAGGGGGACAGCACTGCTACTCCATACATACAGTACAGTGAGTGTGATCACCCGAGGACAGGGGTTGTAAAGGTACAATATTTTTTTCTAAAAAGCTTCCTTTACCTTAGTGCAGTCCTCCTTCACTTACCTCATCCTTCCATTTTGCTTTTAAATGTCCTTATTTCTACTGAGAAATCCTCACTCACTGTTCTTTTGTCTAACTCCACGCAGTAATGAGAGGCTTTCTCCCTGGTGTGGAGTGTCGTGCTCGGCCCCTCCCTTGGACTACAGGAGAGTCAGGACGCCCACTAACACACAGCTCCTTTATCTGCAACGTAGAGAGCGTCCCGACTCTCCTGTAGTCCAAGGAAGGGGGCGAGCAGGGTACTCCACACCAGGGAGAACGCCTTGCATTACTGTGTGGAGTTACAGACAGAAGAACAGGAAGTGAGGATTTCTCAAAAGAAATAAGGACATTTAAAGCGGAGTTCCACCCAGGAAAACAACATTTGCCCATTTTGTTTAAAAAAATTAAATTAAAAAAAAACTGAAAAAAAAAAAAAAAATACTCACCCGAAATACCTGTTGCTATGCGGAAGTCCGTAATCTGCCTCTTCCACACCGCGGTGTCCTTTCTTCTGCTTCTTCTGCTTGTGAATGGGGCGCGCTGCTTCCTGGGAACTGTGTGTGTTCTCAGAGAGCAGCGCGCCCATTCACAAGCCAGCGTGAGACTCACGCAGGCGCAGTAGGAAATGGGCAGTGAAGCCGTACGGCTTCACTGCCCGTTTCCCATAGTGTGAATGGTGGCGCGGGACCCGGAGCGATCGTGGGACCGGCATCGGGGGGGGGGGGCCATCAGGGCGTGCAAGTAGGACAAGGTAAGTGTCCTTATTTAAAGTCAGCAGCTACACTGTTAGTAGCTGCTGACTTTAAAAAAAAAAAAAAAAAATTGCGGCTGGAACACCCCTTTAAAAGCAAAATCGAAGGATGAGGTAAGTGAAGAAGGACTGCACCAAGGTAAAGGACGCTAATTAGGGATTTTTTTTTACCTTTACAACCCCTTTAACATAGAGGAGGGTTTTGGGGGCAGCTGAAAAAAAAAAACGCCTAACTGCTCCTAAACACCTGTTTACCAGCAACAGTGTACACCCTCGTTATTGGATTTGATTGACAGCAGCGGGAGCCAATGGCTGCGCTGCTATCAATCTATCCAATCAAGAGCCGAGGACCCCAGGCAGAGAGCTAAAGTGCATCTCCGCCAAGGGAAGGGCTCCAGAGAGTAAAATGGGGGGCTGGTCACTGTAAGAATATTTTTCCCCTTAGTGCATATGATGCATTAAGGTGAAAAAACACAAGGGTTTACAACGTCTAACTTTTTGCTGACCAGCCACCGCAGTTATACGGCGGCAGGTCGGCTCTGCTGGGTGCGAACACATAGCTATATGTCACCTTGCCCAGCAGCCAATAGGGGCAGGCGCCGCCAGAGGCACGCACGCCCCCTGCTCGCCCCTGACTCCCGTGCCCGGCAGGCGCGATTGCTCGTTACAGAGTGAGGACCAGGAGCTGTGTATGTAAACACACAGCTCCCGGTCCTGTCAGGGGAGAAATGACTGACCATCTGTTCATACAATGTATGAACAGCGATCAGTGATTTCCCCTAGTGAGTCCACCCCCCCATACAGTTAGAACACACCCAGGAACATACTTAACCCCTTCCCCGCCCCCTGGTGTTAACTCCTTCCCTGCCAGTGGTATTTTTATAGTAATCCAATGCATTTTTATAGTACGGATCGCTATAAAAATGCCAATGGTCCCAATGGGCCATAATGTCGCAGTACAAAAAAAAAAAAAAAAAAGAAGCCGATTGCCGCCATTACTAGTAAAAAAAAAATATTATTAAAAATGCCATAAAACTACCCCCTATTTGGTAAACGCTATAAATTTTGCGCAAACCAATCAAACGCTTATTGCGAGTTTTTTTACAAAAAATATGTAGAAGAATACGTAATGGCCTAAACTGAGGAAAAAAAAAGGTTTTTTTTTATATATTTTTGGGGGATATTTATTATAGCAAAAAGTAAAAAAATATTAATTTTTTTTTCATAGCGCAAAAACTAAAAACCCCAGAGGTGATCAAATACCACCAGAAGAAATCTCTATTTGTGGGGGAAAAAAGGACGCCAATTTTGTTTGGGAGCCACGTCGCGTGACAGTTAAAGCGACGCAGTGCCGAAACGCAAAAAGTTCCCTGGTCTTTGACCAGCAATATGGTTAAATGGTTAATGTGAATAAAAATGGACTATTTAAATCAGCAGCCAACTAAGATTTGCTAAAACTGCCCCAAAAAAAAATAAAGATGTTTCTCTGTAACCAGACCACCCAGAACATTATTGGGGGTACTCTGTATCGGAGATTACATTTCCTGCTCATGTAATTGACTCACTGCTGTTCCCAGACATGCTTCTCTTATTACTCTCTGATTAGATCACTAAAACAGACCCTCCTACACATCGCTCCGGAAATAGGAAGTTATTGTATCAGACACAACGGAACCAAATGAGAATAAAACAGTTATAAAGTTTGATGCAATCCTTCCAACGTATATAAATGACCTGGAGAGGAATGTTTTCCAGTGGCAGCAGATTTAAAGTAGTTGCAAAGGCTCTGCTACTTAAAAAAATAAAAAAGTAAAAAAATATACATAAAAAATAAAGTAAAAACAAACATTTTATACTTGCCTCCTCTGTGATAGTTTGGCACAGAGTGCCCCCAAACCACCTCTTCTGGGGTGCCCCATAGCAAGCACTTGCTCCGGAGCTGGGCTGTGTGTGTCCATAGTTGCTCACAGTGCGTCTCAACCCCATCCCCCACTCCCTCCTCATTTGAATGGCTCCAGCTGCTGCATCTGTATCTGAGAGGAGACAGGTAAAGCAGTGATCCTGCTTTCGGGCATAGCGCTGGAGTGAAAAGGGAAGCCAGGTAAGTATTTGGGAAAGTGGGGGAGAAGGTTGAGAGGAGCGAATATTGGAAGGTTATGTAACCTGAATGCATAGAATGTTTTTTTTCGGGCACTAGTGTGGCGCTTTTAACCCCCGCTAGTGGCCAAATAAAGGGCTAAAAGCACCCACAAGGTGCTTTGCAGGCGCTTCCTATTGATTTCAATGGGATGGTGTATTCACCGCTTCTAAATCGCTGCAAAGAAGCGCCCTGCCAGCGCAGCGCCCCAGTGTGAAAGCACTCAGGCTTTCACACTGGGATTGCAGACTAGGCTTCTTTCAGGTGCTTTACAGGCACTATTTTTTGCTCTAAAGCACCTGAAAAACACCCCAGTGTGAAAGGGGTCTAATGGTCCACATCTGTATTAGTAGATCCATCCAACTCTCTCTCCAGTCCAGTCCAGTCATGGGAACATAACATTTAAAATGACTTCATTCTGAGCTCCTGTGAGTGGACTACATCAGAACCCACTTGGGAATATCATACTGAAACGTTCGCTGTCATTTCTTCCACAGCGGTTATATTTGTACTTTTATGGCGCACTTCAGCGGTCACCTCGGTTACTAGAATCGTTAGGCAATCGCTCTGCTACAAGAAGCCAAGTTGCTAATTAACACATCCCTGTGTTTTATAGGGAGAGGCTGGTACAAGGCTCTAACAGACATGTGTACACAAAGATCACAACTTCCAATCAATAAACCTTTAAAAGGCACCCGTGGCCTATCAGAGAACATGAATAAGAGAGATGTTATCTGTAGGAGAATCATAAAGGAACACACATCACAATCTGCGATTGATGCAGACACAATTTCAATCTGTTCCATATTACACACTCTGCTCCTCAACACCTTCCAAACTGCAAAACTACTATTGTATTAACTTGAAACAAATGTCCCTTGCGAATGGCTTTATCCACCAGAAGCACAAATATCGCATTACACAGCCCCCTGCACCTTTGATACCCCTTCACATTACACAGCCCCCTGAACCTCTGCCCACCCCCTCCATTCAAATTACACACCCCTTAACATTACACAGCCAGCTGCACCTTCTAGCCCCCTTTACATTACACAGCGCCTTGCAGCTACTTCCCCACATTTACATCACAGCCTCTGCAGCTCTTCCTCTACCTGCCTTAACCACATCCCACCCATCCACTGCACATATACGGCCAGGTGGGCGCTTCTTTCGTTCATGAACGTCCCTCAGAAGGAGGGGGATTGCACGCGCTTGCCCATGCAGCAGCGTGATCCTGATGCGCTCGTGTCACCCGGACACGGCGCATCTCAAATCGACAGGAGGGCTCTGCAAGTGGCCCTCCTGATCACATGACAGCTGTATCCAACCACAGTCATCATCTGATGTAAATAGAGAGATGGTTGCTAGGCGACCGGCTCTCTTAACACAGAAGTTGTCAGTGAGAGAGAAGAGTGGATCTCTGCGGCCGGCGATCAGCGAGTTATGAGACGCTTTTTTTTTACAGCTTTTTACACACTGATCACCAGCCTAGTGTAAACACACAAAGTCCCCAAAACACTGTCCACACACACACACACACACACACACACACACACACACACACACACGTATCCACACAGTAAAAACACCTGTCCCCCACATATGTAACAGTAAAAACATATGTCCCAATGATCATCTGCGTACATCTGTCCGTGATCACACAAACAGGTTTTTTTTTTTTTTTCCAAATACATGTAGCAGAATACATTTTGGCCTAAATTTATGACAAAATTTGATTTGATTTCTTTTAACCACTTAAGGACCGCCTCCTGCACATTTACGTCGGCAGAATGGCACGGCTGGGAACATGCACGTACAGGTACGTGCTGTCCTCGTACCCAGGCCGTGGGTGCGCGCCCGTGACCCGGTCCGAACCTCTGGGACCGCGGGACTCGCGGACCAGATGTTCACTGTGGCGGCGTCATTGATCGTGTGATCGCTTTTATAGGGATATACAATCGATGACGTCACACCTACAGCCACACCCCCTACAGTTGTAAACACACATTAGGTCACACATAGCGCCCCATTGTGGTTAACTCCCAAACTGCACTGTCATTTTCACAATAAACAATGCATTTTAAATGCATTTTTTGCTGTGAAAATGACAATGGTCCCAAAAAAAAATTGCTGATCGCCGACCATTAGTAGTAAAAAAAAAAAATGCAATAAAACTATCCCCTATTTTGTAAACGCTATCAATTTTGCGCAAACCAACTGATAAACACTTATTGTGATATTTTTTTACCAAAAATAGGTAGAAGAATACATATCGGCCTAAACTGAGGAAAACAAATATTTTTTATATATTTTTGGGGGATATTATAGAAAAAAAAGTAAAAAATATTGCATTTTTTTCAAAATTGTCGCTCTATTTTTGTATATAGCGCAAAAAACAAAAACCGCAGAGGTGATAAAATACCACCAAAAGAAAGCTCCATTTGTGGGGAAAAAAAGGACGCCAATTTCGTTTGGGAGCCACGTCACACGCAATTGTCTGTTAAAGCGACGCAGTGCCGAATCACAAAACCTGGCCGGGTCCTTTAGCTGCCTAAAGGTCCGGGTCTTAAGTGGTTAAAATAGAAAGAAGAAAATATTGTATTTTTTCCAAATTTAGGCTCTTTTTTCACTATCGAAAAAAAAAATAGCTCTATGGGCCATATTCATGAAGAGTTAGGCTGGCGGATCCAGTGATCCGCCAGCCTAACTCACTTTAAGCCGGCGTTTCTGTTTTCTATAACCAGAAAACAAGAAACGCCGGGCTGGAGTTCCGATGCGATCGGCGTAATTGAATTTCGCCATCGCATCGTTACTTCAACTTAAAAATGGCGCCGGGGGCGTTCCCGCTGATTAACGCTGAAAAAATATGTTAATCAGCGGGAGTCGGAAATTCACGATCGTTTTTGAGTGAAAATCTGGTGCAGTTCTTCATAGAAACCAATCAGCTTCCATTTTTTTTGTCAAATCCTAAATGAACAAGCTGAAGTTAGAAGCCGATTGGCTGCCATGCACAGCTGCACCACATTTTGCCCTCTCCAGTTTTAGTAAATCAACCCCATTGCATGTTTCTTCTGCAGCAAAGAGCCTGCCCGCTGCAATTGTTTTTTCATCTGTAGTTCTGCTTTAAGGATAGAGAATCCCTCCACAAAGCATTGGCATAAGTGTAATAAAAAACTGTCACAGTGAAAAAAAAGAAAGGTTGGCTGCTGCACAATGAAGGGGTTGGTGCATGAGCCCACGGTAAATTCACAGTGCATCATCAAGTGCTGGCTCACATGAAAAAAGGTGGGAGATATTTAATATTTGGCATGTATCTACCATTACTTGCTAGCCAACTGAAAAGAAGTCCAGGATTTTATATATCTCATATGAATGCACCAGCAGCTGTTGCAAGTAGAAAAATCTTCCAGAGAACAGGAGATCTGAAGACAAGAAGTCCACTCTCCGGAGGACACTAGCACAAAACTGACGACACAATGGTCATGGGCTGGGTTATCCTATGCTGGCCACTGGATTTGTGTGTCATTGTCAATATTTCTCCTCTAGGTGGCAGTAAACCTGACAGTCTAAAGGCCTGTACACACAATATGAAAATTGGATGAAAAAAAATGAGTACGACGAGCCGTCTGCTGATTTTCGGATTGTTAGTACGGTGCTTTTGACAGCCGATGTGCAGACTATAAAATATTTCCGTTTCATTAGTACGGTTTTTGTACGAAAAAAATCATAAGAACAAGACTATGCATGCTCAGAAACGAAATACATACAAAACCATTTAACACATTACATCTCTTCTGACGTATTCAGTCAATTGAAAATTTTCGTGGATTCCTCAGACTGGATCACACATGAACCCAAACAGCTGCAGTCATTCAGCTTGTACAAATTTTATATACACTTAGATAGATAGGATGGGATAGATAGGATGGGATAGATAGGATGGGATAGGATAGAATGGGATAGGATAGGATGGGATAGGATAGGATGGGATAGGATGGGATAGGATAGAATGGGATAGGATAGAATGGGATAGGATAGAATGGGATAGGATAGAATGGGATAGGATAGAATGGGATAGGATAGAATGGGATAGGATAGAATGGGATAGGATAGGATGGGATAGGATAGGATGGGATAGGATGGGATGGGATAGGATTAGGGTTGTCCCGATACTAGTATCGGTTTTGGGACCGATACCGAGTATTTGCGGGAGTACTTGTACTCGCGCAAATGCTCCCGATGCTTCGGTCGATACTTTTTTTGTATTTATCAACATGTTCTGTGAAAATTCTTTGAGTTTTTTACTACTGCGTGACAAGCAAATAAAACATTTTTATTCATTTTTTCTCATTTTTATTCTTTTATAATGTCTTGAGTTAGAGTTCTTCATAATTCTAAAGAAAAATATCCTTAGTCTGTATTGTGGTTTGGAAACTGTCACATGACATTTAAAAAAAAGTATCGGTATTCGGTATCGGCAAGTACATGAAAAAAGGTATCGGTACTTGTACTCTGTCCTAAAAAAGTGGCATCGGGACAACCCTAGATAGGATAGATAGGATAGGATAGGATAGATAGGAAAGAGAGATAGGAAAGATGTCCGACCCCCAGATGCATTTGTCTGCACACAGGGTCACAGAAATGTCCCAAATTTTATTTATTTTTTTACATAATTTTTTTTTTAAGTTGGCCATTTCATGTCCAAGTTTTATCACAAATTGGCATTTCCTCTTTGAAGCATTATTTTATCTCTTAGGTGCAATTGTTTGATGCACCGATTGTCACAAAATAAATACAGCACAAATCAATAATGTAAAATTGTATATTTCTCCTGATCCATTTATTGAAAACATTTTGACCATATAGTTGAAAATAAAGCTTGGTAATAAATACGCAAATAAAATAATAATCTAAAAAAAAGTCTCACATATAAGGACCGATCTTTAAAAGACGCTGCACCTGGGAGTATGCGGTCCAGTTCTGGGCACCAGTCCTCAGAAGGGATGTGCTGGAACTGGAGAGATTCCAGAGAAAGGCAACAAAGCTAGTGGATATTAGTTATGAGGAAAGGTTACAATTACAAGCATTGAACTTATTCTCTCTGGAGAAAAGAGACTTGAGAGGGGGTATGATTTCAATTTACAAATACCGTACTGGTGACCCCACAAAAAAACGTTTCCGCTAAATCGAATTTAAAAAGACACGTGGCCACTCACTAAAATTAGAAGAGAAGCCGTTTACCTTAAATTGTGTAGAGGGTTCATTACTGTAAGAGGGGTAAGGATGTGGAATTCTCTTCCACTGGCAGCAGTTACAGTACATCAGGTAACATTGATAAATTAAAAAATATATATTAAATAGGCACCTAAAGGACCACAACACACAGTGATATACAGTGCAATACTGACATATAATCACACACATAGGTTGGAATTGATGGTCTTTTTTCAACCTCATCTACTATGTAACTAATGTAAAAGACGAGTGGAAGAAAATATGCGCCCTGCTTATAGCCAGTGACTTGATTCCAGCTGTCATTTTCCTAATGGAGGCAAGTGACTGGCTAGACTATTCTTTTGCTAAGCTTTTAAAAGCAGCTCCACGGATCACCCCGAGTATACAGCAACTCACTTTAAATAAAGGCAAGGAGACGCACTGGTATGGTAACCTTGCCCTATTTGTGTCCCTGCAGATGACGTACACCTACCTCTCAGGGGTAACCTATGATGCAATTATCAGCAGGGATGGAGAAACACAGAAAACCACTAGACATGCAGTAAATTAAAGAACACATAGGACACTATACTGGCTTCATATGAATGATCTAAAGCCAATACTTTGCAATCAATGCATAACCAGCTAAGGAGTAATGATAGAAAACACTAAAGATTTACAACCACAAACTCCAACACCTCATCAGTGCTAGATTTCAGCACAGCCAACATAGGCCATGGCCTAGGGCAGGGATATGCAATTAGCGGACCTCCAGCTGTTGCCCCTGCCTCGGTGTCATGCTTGTGGCTGTCAGAGTCTTGCTATGCCTCATGGGACTTGTAGTTCTGCAACAGCTGGAGTCCCACTAATTGCATATCCCTGGCCTAGGGCAACAGGGCGGTGCATTGCCATGAAATGAGATTTGCCATGGAATGAGATGGTCCGCCTCCATCACATTCTATTGGCTCACTCATGTCTCGTGACATATTTAAACGTCAAGTATTGACGCAAACATCAGTCACAGCTAGGCTATCATAGGGAGAGGATCTCCTCTCCCTGTGATTGCCCGATAGCGCTGTCAGCAGCGTGCCTCCCGCCAGCGCTAAGTACACCCCGCGCCCGCGATAGCGCTGTCAGCAGCGTGCCTCCCGCCAGCGCTAAGTACACCCCGCAGCTCTTCCCCGTCCCCCGTGCTCGCAGCTCTACTCCCCCGTTAAGGCTCATGGAACGGGGCTCATGGAACGGGGCGAGTCTACTACTGGGCAGATGTTGTAAATACTGCGCATGCGCAGGTTTACGCTACTAACGTAGCCAACGCTAGGTCTACGCTAATAGCGTAGACTCGCCCCGTTCCATGAGCCTTAACGGGGGAGTAGAGCTGCGAGCACGGGGGACGGGGAAGAGCTGCGGGCG
The DNA here is from genome assembly GCA_029574335.1 of Rana kukunoris. Lineage (NCBI taxonomy): Eukaryota > Metazoa > Chordata > Amphibia > Anura > Ranidae > Rana > Rana kukunoris. The sequence goes on from CM056060.1 coordinate 102,567,364, forward strand.
CGGGGTGTACTTAGCGCTGGCGGGAGGCACGCTGCTGACAGCGCTATCGCGGGCGCGGGGTGTACTTAGCGCTGGCGGGAGGCACGCTGCTGACAGCGCTATCGGGCAATCACAGGGAGAGGAGATCCTCTCCCTATGATAGCCTAGCTGTGACTGATGTTTGCGTCAATACTTGACGTTTAAATATGTCACGTGACATGAGTGAGCCAATAGAATGTGATGGAGGCGGACCATCTCATTCCATGGCAAATCTCATTTCATGGCAATGCAGCGGCACACATCCACCCACATATCATGCTTCTGACTATCAGTAACACACTTCTATCCACAATAAACTTTTCCAAACCGCTGTCCTGCCTGCCATTTATTACTGGTCAGGTCCTCACCATTGCTGCCCCTGTAGAATCTCATTGGTGGAATACTGTACACAGTGCCGATCCCGACCTCCCTGGGGCCCTGAGCAAAATGACATGTCACATTAAAGTTGCCGACAGTGACATGTCACATTAAAGATTAAAGTTAAAAAGCGAGGGAGGGAGTGTTCTGCTGTTGGAAATTACATCTTACATTAAAATGAGAAGCGGGGGATGCCGACTTCTTACTTCTTCTCCCATGCAGCCAGCGAGTTGAGAATTTGGGGGGCTCTCTGCAGCTTTGTGGGGCCCTAAGCGGGTTGCATAGTGAGCCTATAGGGCGGATCGGCCCTGACTGTACAGCCGTAGCCAAAAGTTTTGAGACTGACCCAAAAATATTACATTTTCACAAAGTCGCTGTCTCAGTTTTTATGATGGAAATTTGCATATACTTCAAAATGTTATGAAGCATGATCAGCATTGGTGTGCGCAATCTATTGCATTAGGGTGCGCACCCCAGGGGCACAAACACGCATGCGTGCATGTCAGCAGAGCAGTGAACGGTGTCAGTAGTAGTGTCAGCAGTTTATATTGGTTTTTAAATACTTTTTACAAGTATTATTTTACAATTTCTTTGGATGAAATATCAAGGAACTAAACAGAGACTGAGAATAGCGCTTCCCCGGTCCCTTTCTCTGCAGCCTCAGCTGCACTGAACTGTGAACAAATGGTAAGTGCTCTTTGCTGAGCAGCTTCCTATTCATTTACAAACTGAAGAATAGTAAACCGTTTACTATTCTTCAGTTAAGAACTAACAAAGTAGCCATCAGTACAGATCACTCAATGTGTCCATTCATCCTGAAACATCCCCCCCATTGGGAGAAGAGGTAATCTGGCAGCACTGCAGGGGGGGACAGGGGACACCAGGAAACAAGGGGAATTGGCATCGCACAGAGTGATTAGGGTGTGCCCAGACACACCCAGCACTCCCTGTGTGCATAACTATGGTGATCAGATGAATTGCAATTGCAAAGTCCCTCTTTGCCAGGAAAATTAACTTAATCCCATAAAAAAAAATTCACTGCATTGGTGAAAACTGCTTCAGGGCACCAAAGAAAGCCCAGCAAGTGCCAGGGCCGTCCCCTACAGTTGATTCAGCTGCAGGATCGGGGCACCACCAGTGCAGCTTGCTTAGGAATGGCAGCAGGCAGGTGTGAGTGTATCTGTACACACAGTGAGTCCAAGACTTTGAGGATGGCCTGGTGTCAAGAAGGGCAGCGAGGAAGCCACTTCTCTCTAGGGAAAACATCAGGGACAGACTGATATTCTGAAAATGTTACAGGGATTGGACTGCTGAGGACTGGGGTAAAGTCATTTTGTCTGATGTATACCCTTTCTGATTGTTTGGGGCATCCTGAAAAAAACCTTGTGTGGAGAAGAAAAGGCGAGCGCTGCCATTAGTCCTGTGTCATGCCAACAGTAAAGCATCCGGAGACCATTTATTTGTGGGGTTGCTTCTCAGCCAAGGGAGTGTCTCACTCACAAATAGGGGTGCAACGGATCGTCACCGATCCGTGATCCGAACGGGTCACCCCGTTCGATTGGCACACCCCGCGATCCGCGGAGTGCTCACGGATTGGCCGCCATCGTGTGTCACTCACCTCCAACGTAGAATGTGGCCGAGAGACAAACCCAGCGCTCACTGGCGGAAAACAAATCACAGAGCGTGGCTGGAAGTGTCCCTCCCTCCTGTACCGGCGCCATATTGTGATTGGCGGAGCCGGCTGGAGGAGGGCGTGGGCGGGGTTGTTGCCGGAAGTAGCCGAGTGTGGAGTTGCAGTTACTCGGCGCTCAATGTGTGTAGCGGGGGGGGCCCGAAAGGGGGCCGGGCAGCTCACCTCTATAGACCGCTCTACTTTTACCCGGTCCTCGGTGTAGTTCTGTGTGTGTGGTGGCCGCTGAGACTGGCATAGCTCGGTGTCACACGCCCTGCCCTGAGCCTTTTCTTACTCCTGAGGTGGAAGAGTGCTCCCCTCATCTGCACTGCAGTAATGCATTCCTCCATTAGGGGGCACCTCACACTCTCAGACTTATCTACAGGTGAGTAGTGACTTTGTATAGGAGTCCTCAAGTCATCCTGTCCTGTGATATGAGAGTCCCATGTAGTGACCCCTCTCCCTATATGTCTGTTACTGTTATTGGAGTTCTCCTTTAACCTGTTGCTGATAATGTGACACACGTGTGGTGGTGGGGATGGCGAATCGTATCGCACACATGACAGGGGGCAAGTGGACATCTTTTATTACACCCACCAGAGTTTTAGATTCAGTTATTTTCATCACAAAACGGAGCTTATACCCTTAAATACAGAATTTGTAAATCCGACGGACTGTTTAAATGTTAAATTTAATGTGAAAATCAGAGGTGTTCTGTCACATCAGCAATAAACAGTCCGTCTGATTTCCAAACACTGTATTTAAGGGTATAAGCTCCGTTTTGTGATGAAAATAACTGTGAAATCTAAAACTCTGGTGGGTGTAACAAGATTTGTCTTTTTTTTTTGCCGATCCGAAAATGATCCGATCCGTGACTCCTGATCCGAGGATCGATCCGATCCATGAGTTTTTTGATCCGTTGCACCCCTACTCACAAGTCTGCCAAAGAACACAGCCATGAATAAAGAATGCTACAAAAACTTTCCTCGAGAGCAACTTCTCCCCGACCATACAAAAACAGTTTGGTGACAAACCATGTCTTTTTCAGCATGATGGAGCACCTTGCCATAAAAGGCAAAAGTGATAGCCAAGTGGCTTGGGGAACAAAACAGTTACATTTTGGGTCCATGGCCAGGAAGCTCTCCAGACCTTAATCCTAGGGTTGTCCCGATACCGATACCAGTATCGGTATCGGTACCGATACAGAGTATTTGTGGGAGTACTTGTACTCCCGCAAATACCCCCGATAACTAAATAGAATACTTGCCCCCCCCCCCGCCGCCGCTGTATATCGCAAAGCCGCTGCCGCGTTAATCACCGCGCGGGGAACATTAGAGTCAGCTTTCGTTTGAATAGCTGTTTTCCCCGCCGCACATAGACACTCCCCCTTGCTCGGGATTTGACGGATCTGTCCAATCCCGAGCAACGGGGAGTGTCTCTATACACAGCGCGGCAGGGAAAACAGCTTATTCAAACGAAAGCTGACTGTAATGTTCCCCGCGCGGTGATTAACGCGGCGGCGGCATTATTTAGGTACGGGGGACATGGCTGCATGTGGGGGGGACATGGCTGCAATATGTTTGGAGACATGGCTGGAATATGTGGGGGGACATGGCTGCAATATGTGGGGGGACATGGCTGCAATATGTGGGGGGACATGGCTGCAATATGTGGGGGGACATGGCTGCAATATGTGGGGGGACATGGCTGCAATATGTGGGGGGACATGGCTGCAATATGTGGGGGGACATGGCTGCAATACTTTAAAAAAAAGTATCGGTATTTGGTATCGGCGAGTACTTAAAAAAAGTATTGGTATCGGGACAACCCTACTTAATCCCATTAACCTCCCTGGCGGTATGATTCTGTCTGGAATTACGTACCAAAAGCGGTACAATTATTTTGCATGGAAATTCTGCGTTTTATACTGTAGGCCTGCAATTCTTAGGAATAACTCACTTAAATTTGTCCAAACAATAGTCTAGTAGACATCCCGGGTATGATAACGTTTGAAACACAAAATCATAAAATTATAATATAATAAATAACTATAAATAATTATAACAAATAATAATGTAATTATAATAAAAATTATTCACTAATGTAATCAAATCAAAATTACTGAAATTTGCTCAGTTGCAGAATTGCCGCTGTCATTACTTTTATTTTTTTATGATGAATTTCCCCACAAATCGCTATCGCTCAATTCTGCAAGTGATTATCATTTATTATCGCTGTTTTCGAGCTGCTCTAAAATCACTTTTGACATAAAGGGACACTTTTGGTTGCTATGGACAATCTACAGTTTGCAGGCACAAAAAAAAAATGTTTTTATTATGTAAAAGAACATGCAGGGCACTGGGCAGACCACTAGGGACAGGGGGGTGTGTACTTTTTACATACAGTACTGTAATCTATAAGATTACAGTATTCTGTATGTAATGTGTTTGTTTACTTTTTTGAATTTGCCGCCGGTCTCCGCCCCCGTGCGCCGTTACGTCGCAGGGAACGGAGATCGGCGGCGCGCGGGCACTGTGTGAGTCGAATGGAGGACGCCACTCGCTCACACAGCGGGGATGCATCGCTGGATCCAGGGACAAGGTAAGTACAGTAACCCTGCTGGATACAAGGTAAGCCAGCGCGCTGCAGGCTCTGCATATTCACCCCGAGCGCTACTCGGGGATATCGATTTTTACATAAAAAATCCACCCCGAGTCACGCTCGGGGATACCGCCAGGGGGGGTTAAAAAACTTGGTCAATCTTTAGGAGGAGAGTGAAAAAACAAACAAAAAACCAACCACAAATTCTGACAAACTCCATGCATTGATTATACAAGAATGGGCTGTCAGTAAGGATGTGGCCTAGAAGTTGAATGACGGTATGCCAGGGCGAATTGCAGAGGTCTTGAAAAAGAAGGGTCAACACTGCAAATATTGACTCTTTGCATTAACAATGTAATGGTCAATAAAAGCATCGACATTTAACCACTTAAGGACCGCCGCACGACTATGTACGTCCACAACATGGCAAATACAGGCAGATGGGCGTACATGTACGTCCCTGCCTTTCCGCGGGTCGGGGGCGGCTATTCGTTTTTGTCCGCCCCCTCCGGATCGCTCCCAGCCAATCTGCTTCCTCCTCTGCCTGAACTGTAAACACAGGCAGAGGAGGCGGAGGAGAGGAGACATCACAACAGTGAGTACACAAGCACTACACTGACACCAGTACACATAGGCACACAAAACCCCTCCCCAGTCACCCCCCCTGTCACAAAATAGCAGTGATCATTTATTTACTGATCACTGCATTTAGTGTCAGTGTGACAGGCAGTTAGTGTCAGGCAGTTAGTGTTAGGTCCAGGATAGCCCCTACCCCACCCCCCCAATAAAGGTTTTAACCCCTTGATCACCCCCTAGTTAACCCTTTCACCCCCCTTTTGCCAGCGTCACTAAGAAATCGTTTTTCTGATCGCTGTATTAGTGTCGCTGGTGCCGCTAGGTAGCTAGTTATTTTTTGAGGTTCGCCGCCATGTTTTTTAGCATTAGAAGACTTATGGGGGTACTCCGTCTAACGCATAGCACTCTGTCTAACGCATAGATGTATCCATGGGAATGCACCCCATTATCTATGCAAAAAAATAAAAGCTCATAATCCCAATCGCGTTTTGCGATCCACCAATCAAAATCTCCTCCAGATACCAAAAAAACAAAAATCAATAACTGTGGAGAGGTATTGATAGTCGGACTTTGAGGCCAAGGAAGTAGGTAAAAAATATAATTTTAATATTACCAATTAAACATAACAGTATAAATGCATAGTAACAATAAAATAGCAAAAACAATAATTCATATACATGAGAAAAACCGTTGTGTACAAAATCCCTAAAGTTGCCAACGCACGTTTCGCCGTGGGGCTTCTTCAGGGCAGTTAAGGATTTTGTAAGGCGATGTATAGCCAGAAAAACAGAATAGTTATATTGCCAATGATCCTATACCGAATGAACTCAAGGGCACACACCACAATCACGTAGTCAAAGGTAGGTACTTGCTTCAAAAGAGTCCTTAGATCTTGTTACAGATCTTTAGTTGACAACAAAGTCAAGGTAGAGATCGCTTTACGATTTATGTGAAACGTGACACTATTGGCCACCTCCATTCAATAATGAAGGGTCCTGAAGCCAACTGGGACATATAACCAATGTAGATTAAACTTGAATTCCTTCAGGTGTATTAAACCACCGCAAGATACGTCCATTTTTGAGGCTAAAAGATTTAAGCCAGGTTTTCAAGTGGTTGTTTAAACGTGAGGTCCATGTCCCAGGGTGTTCATCCGAGTGACATGTCCCAGGGTGTTCATCCGAGTGTGTCACTCGGATGAACACCCTGGGACATGGACCTCACGTTTAAACAACCACTTGAAAACCTGGCTTAAATCTTTTAGCCTCAAAAATAGACGTATCTACCGGTGGTTTAATACACCTGAAGGAATTCAAGTTTAATCTACATTGGTTATATGTCCCAGTTGGCTTCAGGACCCTTCATTATTGAATGGAGGTGGCCAATAGTGTCACGTTTCACATAAATCGTAAAGCGATCTCTACCTTGACTTTGTTGTCAACTAAAGATCTGTAACAAGATCTAAGGACTCTTTTGAAGCAAGTACCTACCTTTGACTACGTGATTGTGGTGTGTGCCCTTGAGTTCATTCGGTATAGGATCATTGGCAATATAACTATTCTGTTTTTCTGGCTATACATCGCCTTACAAAATCCTTAACTGCCCTGAAGAAGCCCCACGGCGAAACGTGCGTTGGCAACTTTAGGGATTTTGTACACAACGGTTTTTCTCATGTATATGAATTATTGTTTTTGCTATTTTATTGTTACTATGCATTTATACTGTTATGTTTAATTGGTAATATTAAAATTATATTTTTTACCTACTTCCTTGGCCTCAAAGTTCGACTATGAATACCTCTACACAGTTATTGTTTTTTTGATCATATATACGGATGTGGCCCATGTGAGTGCAATTCCCTCGTAATTTCTTATCCCCCTCTATTCCCCTGGCCCACCCTTCCCCTTACCCAATCACCCCCCCTTTTTTCTTTATTATTACTCCTCCAGATATCGAAAGCCAAGTACAAGTCCAAAGGAGAAAGGAGATTCGCGGTCCAAGGTCCCAGACTATGGAACGCTTTACCAACCAGCATTCGGTTGGAGGAGAACCACTTAGCATTCAGGAGAAAGATCAAGACTCATCTCTTTTGATACCAAAGGAGACAGGAACAACAAGCGCCCAGAGGCGATTAAGTTCGCATGTGCTGCGCTATATAAGTTTTCATTCATTCATTCAGAAAAACAATCGCTTAGTGACACTGGCAATAGGGGGTGAAAGGGTTAACTATAGGGGCAATCAGGGGTTAAAACCTTTATTAGGTACCCCCATACATTTTCTAATAAAGGTTTTAACCCCTGAATGCCCCTAGAGTTAACCCTTTCACCCCCTATTGCCAGCGTCACTAAGCGATCGTTTTTCTGATCGCTGTATTAGTGTTGCTGGTGCCGCTAGGTATCTAGTTATTTTTTGAGGTTCGCTGGCAGGTTTTTATAGCGTTAGGTACCCCCATACATTTTCTAATAAAGGTTTTAACCCCTGCCAGCATCACTAAGCGATCATTTTTCTGATCGCTGTATTAGTGTCGCTAGTGCCGCTAGGTAGCTAGTTAGTGCCAGTAACGCTTACACCCACGCGCAAAGCATACGCCCCCCATATGTGGAATTACACCCCAAAATACATTCTGCTGCTTCTCCTGAGTACGGCGATACCACATGTGTGGGACTTCTTGGGAGCCCAGCCGCGTACGGGGCCCCGAAAACTAAGCACCGCCTTCAAGATTTCTAAGGGCATACATTTTTGATTTCACTCCTCACTACCCATCACAGTTTTAAGGGCCATAAAATTCCAAGATGGCACACAACCCCCCCAAATGACCCCATTTTGGAAAGAAGACACCCCAAGCTGAGAGGCATGTTGAGTCCATGGAATATTTAATTTTTTTGCCCCAAGTGATTAAATAATGACCAAAAAACTAAATTTACAAAACGTTGTCACTAAATGATATATTTTTCACACATGCCATGGTTATATGTGGAATTGCACCCCAAAATACATTCTGCTGCTTCTCCTGAGTACGGGGATACCACATGTGTGGGACTTTTTGGGAGCTTAGCCGCGTACGGGACCCCGAAAACCAATCGCCACCTTCAAGATTTCTAAGAAAATAAATTTTTGATATTTTTTTTGGTCATTATTCAATCACTTGGGACAAAAAAAAAAAATATGTTCAATGGACTCAACATGCCTCTCAGCAGTTTCCTTGGGGTGTCTACTTTCCAAAATGGGGTCATTTGGGGGGGGGGGGGGGTTGTACTGCCCTGCCATTTTAGCACCTCAAGAAATGATATAGGCAGTCATAAAATAAAAGCTGTGTAAATTCCAGACAATGTACCCTAGTTTGTAGACGCTATAACTTTTGCGAAAACCAATAAATATACGCTTATTGCGATTTTTTTTACTAAAGACATGTGGCTGAATACATTTTGGCCTAAATCTTTGACTAAAATTTAGTTTATTCGATATTTTTTACTTTTTGTTATAAGAAAAATCGTTTTTTTTTCAAAATTTACGGTCTTTTTCCGTTTATATGGCAAAAAATAAAAAATCACAGAGGCAATCAAATACCATCAAAAGTAAGCTCTATTTTTGGGAAGAAAAGGACGCAAATTTTGTTTCGGTACAACATTGCATGACCGCGCAATTACCAGTTAAAGCAGCGCAGCGCCAAATTGTAAAAACACCTCTGGGCATTTAGCAGCATATTGGTCCGGGGCTTAAGTGGTTAAAAAAAAAAAAAAAAAACACATAGACACATGAAATACTGGTAATTATATTTCCGTGTACCACAGTAACATCTGACAAAAAGATCTAAAAACACTGAATCAGCAGACTTGGAAATTAACATCCGTGTCATTCTCAAAACTTTTGGCCACGGCTCTACCATGAACTTACAGCCGACTCAGTCAGCACAGGTAACAAAAGTAGTGCTGTAGTTCGCCTTGTGTATGTAGAACATCTGATGCTTTAATTACAATACTAATAGCTAGTCAGTATATAGAAATAAAAGAATAGAATAAAACAGTTGTTTATTTTTCCAATATAGTGTAAATCTGAACTCTGGAAAATATTAACCAGCCCCCCACCCCCCCCCCACATTTTTTTTTAAAAGAAGGTATTTGTGTGGCGGAAAATAAATAGAGGAAATGCTCCATTGTAGAAGTAAACTCTGGAGTTCCCATAACCACTTGACCTCTGGAGATTTGCCCACCTTCAGGACCAGGCAATTTTTTTGCAATAATATAAAAAAAAAAAAAAAAAACAATTTAGGCCGATATGCATTTTGCTACATATATCTGGTGAAGAAAATCCCAATAAGTGTACATCGATTGAAGATGCTATAAGGGCTCTTTCACACGGGGCGGATCAGTAATGATCCGCCCCGTGCACCTCCGTTTGCTCAGCGGGGATCGCTCCATTGATCTCCGCTGAGCTGCCGGATGACTGGGCGGTCCCCGCACACTGTGCAGGGACCGCCCTGTCTTTTCTCCGCTCTCCCCTACGGGGAATCGGATGAACACTGACCGTCTGTTCGTGTTCATCCGATCCAATCCGCCAGACGGAAGGAAAAGTAGGTTCTTCCGACCCGCTCCGATCCGCCAACGTATGACGGAGGATGTCAGCGGACATGTCTCAGCTGACATCCGCGGCTCCATAGAGGAGCACGGAGCGTCCGTTCAGGTCCGCAAAAAAAAATGGCAGGCGGATCTGAACGGACGCTTCGTGTGAAAGAGCCCTAACTCTTGCCCAAACCAAACTATGTTTTATTTTTATTTTTTTAATAGTAATGGCGGCGATCAGCGATATTGCGGTGGACAAATTTAGACACTGACACGATACAGTGATTGGTTCTAAAAAATATGCACTGTCACTGTACTAATGACACTGGCTGGGTAGGGGTCAACATCAGGGGCGATCAAAGGGTTAGCTATGTGCCCAGCTTGTACTTGCTCACTGTGTGTGTGTGTGTGTGTGGGGGGGGGGGGACTTTGACTAGGGGATAGGCAAAGATCTGTGATCTCGTTTTGAACACACAGGATCAATATTTTCCCTTCTTCTGACAGAACGACAACCTACCTTGTTTACATGGGCAGATTGTCTTTCTGCCTGTGTCATCAGTGGGTACCCTGGGTTGGGCTCCTCCTGTTTGTGCGCCCCAGACCCGGAAGGGTCAGCTTACATACTAGGCACGTGATCTGGCATAGAGCGGCCACCCTGCTGCAGTAAATATATGGTGGGCTGTACGCAAGTGGTTAGATGACACCACAAAGCACTGTTACAGTAGTAGTCAACATACTCACATTGCAGCAAACATTTCAGGCTGTTGCAGTTTTTTGGCAGCCAATTCATGATGTAGCACTGCCAATACATTTTAGAGCACAGCAACAACCAAAAAAAAAACGTGACTGATCTCCTAAAAGTAGATCTAAATCCAACTTCTAATATTTAATCTAAGCTTTATCATGTTATAATGGTTTCAAAAATTGCTTTGGATTTTTTTTTTTTTATGTGGAGGTTTCATGTGCATCAAGGAAATCTGCCAGAGATCCTTGTCTATGCACTGGGGGGGCCTCAGTTAGCATACTGGCCAAGACCTTGTCTGCATGGAGTTTGCCTGTCCCTGTGCTAGTGTGAGTTTCCAGGTACTCTGGTTTTCTCCTACTGTACATTCCAAAAGGCATGCTGGAAGTTTAACAGGCTGCTGTCTAAATTAGCCCTAATATGTGAATGTGTTTATGTATGCATGTGAGAAAAGGACTTTAGATTGTAAACTCTTCAAGGACTCGGACTGATGTGAATGTATGTAAATTGTTGGAGCCATATGAATGCTTGAAATAAGGTGACAACTGTCTGATTGTGTTAATATGTTAGAAATTTTTTATGTGGAAAAGAAATGGACTTTGTAGGCACCAGTTATAGAAAACTGAAAAAAAAAAATTAATTTATATAAAAAAATACATAAGTCACTCCAGTACATCAACACCACACATATTGATGTGTCCTGTATATTAAAAACAACAAACTGTAATTGTACAGTGATAACAATGTCAAGAACGAAAACATAACAATACATTTCTGCTATAATAACCAATACAGGGCAGATAGGGGGGTTGATCCAACCCAGAAGAAAACTGCTTTTTGTATTGCTGAGTAGCTTTTATTCAAGTCTTGACATTCATGCGATTTCCCTTGGAATTGCTCTACGAAACTTGTAGAGCAATTCCAAGGGAAATCGCATGAATGTCAAGACTTGAATAAAAGCTACTCAGCAATACAAAAAGCAGTTTTCTTCTGGGTTGGATCAACCCCCCTATCTGCCCTGTATTGGTTATTATAGCAGAAATGTATTGTTATGTTTTCGTTCTTGACATTGTTATCACTGTACAATTACAGTTTGTTGTTTTTAATATACAGGACACATCAATATGTGTGGTGTTGATGTACTGGAGTGACTTATGTATTTTTTTATATAAATTAATTTTTTTTTTTTCAGTTTTCTATAACTGGTGCCTACAAAGTCCATTTCTTTTCCACATAAAAATTTTCTAATACAGTAGGACGTGGCACTTATAATACTAAGGGTGCAGATTGTCACCTAGGGGCACAACAATCAATTTACAAAAATGTGTTAATATGTTGTCATATGCACCCCTGTAGAGACTGCAAGTGGACATGCCAACATTCCACAGGCATGGAGCACTGTTTCTATCGGGAAGTTCGTCTAGACTCGCAGTAATGGCAAACCTTGACACCTCAGCTGTTTTGGAACTACATTTCCCATGATGCTCATCTACACTGCAGAGTGCGTGAGCATCATGGGAAATATAGTTCCAAAACATCTGAGGTGTCAAGGTTCACCATCACTGGTCTAGAGCAGGGGTCGCCAAACTTTTCAAGCAAAGGGCCAGCTTACTTTTTTTGAGGCTTTAGGGGGGCCGGATTGTGGCCATTGAAAAATGTCTCGGGCCCAGCATGAGTGAGCGTAAACATGGCCTCAGGGTTTGTGGTTAGTAGGAGTAGTAATGCCCCATCATTGGTATTAGACCCCTTTCACACTGGGGCATTTTTCAGGCGTTTGAGTGCTAAAAATAGTGCCTGAAAAGAACCTAAAAACTGCCCCTAATGCCTGAGTGCTTTCACACTGGGGAGGTGCGCTTGCGGGACCGTAAAAAAAGTCCTGCTAGCAGCCTTGCATCTTTGGGACGGTTTGTACATGTGTACATCGCTTTGGAAGTGCCGCAACACGGATGCTTTTAACCCCTAATTCGGACACAAGCGGGGGTTAAAAGTGCCCTTCTAGAGGCCAAAAAGCGCTGCTTAAACAGCGCTCAAGCGCTTTGCAGCCAATGGGCCCACCGCCCCAGTGTGAAAGCAGATAAAGTACCCCAGTGACCTGGGCATTAGGATAGTTTATATTACACCAGTCATAAAAAAATAAAAATAAATTGCACATACCTACACTTGTCCAACCTAGTTAGTGGTTAGCCCACCTTTTATGAGGATTCTTTGCTATCCTATAGGCAGCAATTTTCTGTAGCATCACCCCTGGCCTCACGGGTTGGGCTTTAGGTTGAGCCTGCCTCTAGGCCCCTTTGTCTATCAAGGGCAGGTAGCGCCACCACCCCCATTTTATTTTTGTTTTCATAATGCCCCATTGCTGGTGTTAGTAGGAGGAATATTGCCTCATATCATTGGCAGGCATTATACTCCAAGGGCCAGATAAAAACTAGCAAAGGGCCACATCCGGCCCTCAGGCTGAAAGGAGTGCATGTAAATAAGAAGTAGCTGAAAGAGGCTGGATCAAGCGCACAGATTTAAAAAAATATATACACACATACACAAAAAATAATATGAAAACAGTATTTTAGGGATAAACATAGCTATTCTCTAAAGTTCTTTAGAAAATAATAGGTCATCCATTTAGGTTTTAGAGCCACTTTAATCATTACTATAGTTCCCCCAAGTTTATTTGGCATCTGAAAGGGGTTGTAAAGGTTTGTTTTTTATTTTCTAAATGCGTTCATTTAAGCTAGTGCATTGTTGGTTCACTTACCTTTTCCTTCGATTTCCCTTCTGAATGTTTTTTTTCTGTGTTTGAATAACTCACTTCCTATTTTTCCTCAGTAAGCTTTCCACCATCATCCGAGCGGTGGAAAGTCACAGCTTACCGAGGAGGAACAGGAAGTGAGAAATTCAGACAAAGAAAATAAAAATAAAAAAAAACATTTAAAAAAGGGAAATAGGAAAAGGTAAGTGAACCAACAATGCACTAGCTTATAGGAACCAGATTAGAAAAGAAAAAAAAACACCTTTACAGCCCCTTGAAGATGGCTCATACATGCAAGGTGGTGTACAGAAAAAGCCCAAGTGTAATCCCATCATTGTGAACACAGATAAACCTAGACTGCCCAGTCCCAGTGAAGGAAGCACCTCTGTATTTCTACACAAATCACCATCAATTGGGGGCGCATACCCTGTAATGTAATAAAAGGCTACCCTCACAAATTTAACGTTTGGATCGCACAGGTTTGCAACTTGGAATTGCTTTTAATCACAATGTTGGCAGGATTAAATTACATTCTTGGAGCTTGAACATTCTTTGCAGGTGTACTGAATGGAATAGTGAATTCATATTACTGCAATCACACAAAAGAAGAATACAAAATGGTAAGAGGGAAAGCCTATGGGCTCCAGTTGATATTTGATCTTCGTGAGATGGAACACACCAGGATCCACCCAGAACTCAATAACAAGCATTTAAGGAAACTACTTTAGAACCTCATCATTTTGCATAGTCTATAGGACACGTTCCTGACATTCTAGAATGTCAGATATTCACCTAGACCAGCGGTTCCCAACCATTGGGCCAGTACTGGGCAGCCTTCCTTCCTGTTGGCACTGGATTCCTCTCTGCTCCGACAGGTAAACTTGAGCTGGAGCAACCGATAGGAGCCACGGCTTGGCAGAAGTGTGCCACCTTATACTCCCGCTAGCTCCTAAAATGCCTTCTGACCAGCTTCTGTCATGGGTGCCTACAGCAGTTCTGCTCAGGCCTTCCCCCTGAGGCTCTTGTCTGTCTCCTACAGACTTTTACCTTGCCAACACCATCCATATAGTTATCAGCCCCTCACTGTTCTGACCCTTAGACTTGGGTCGCTAGCTTTCACAGTGCATACATGCACTCTCTGGGGTCTCCAGTGCACTCCTCAGAAGGGTGGAGCCCAGATCCCTGGTCCTGTCTCTACTATCAGGCCCACACAAACCTGAATAAATCAGTGTGCCAGTGAGTGTCAAAACTCGGACATGTTATCACTACACTGGTGGGGTACCACACTAGCACTAACTAATATATATCTCTCTCTCTATCTTAATCACATTTATTTTTTGCCATTGACTAAAAATATACAGATCAGGAGTTCCAATTATGTATACTTGCTCCAGTCAGGTCAGCAACACGACGCAGGATCAGCATTTTCAAAAGGAAGTTATCAAAAGCAGGCTTTCTTTGAAAGTGGCAATCTACCGAAAACATATATTTAGGTTTCTAGCAGATGCCAGACTGTTAAACCAAGGGACAGATTATAATTATATATATATATATATATAATATATTTTTGTTTACAAACGGTTTATATATATATATAATATAAATGATTATTTTGCTCCCCGTCTATACACCTGGGTCTGCACAGCCAGGTTTTTTTTTTTTTCAAATAAACCACTTTGAAGCAAAATAATGGTCAGTGTCAGTGCCTCTGTGCACATCTGCAGCCTGATCAGCCCCAATGCAGCCTGATGCCTATCTGCAGCCTTACCATCTCTCATGCAGTGCAGGAAATCAAAAGGGGGACAAGCGCTGCCGAAATCACCGAAATCATCTTCTGTTTACAGTACTCGGCTCCCAGTCGGCAGTCACATACACAGTCCCGCCTCTGCCATCGCCATTGGACCAGCTTTTGTGATTGACAGAACACTGGTCCAATGTTGGTGGCAGAGGTGCGACGTTTGTGTGATGTTAGAGCTGAGTAAACAGGACATGACGGCTCAGTGATTCCGACGACGCTTGTCCCCCTCCTTCTCCTCAGAGGTACGCTATCGGCGTATAACACGCACCCGTGATTTCCCCCCTATTTTCAGGGAGAAAAAGTGTGTGTTATACACCGATAAATACAGTATATATATTTCCTGGACCTCCCCACTGTATACTGCCTAAGCCCTCTTCCATACCTGTGCGAACCCGTCCTGCGACTAGGGACTATAAGGTCACCTGACAAGTCGCACCCCATGATTTCCAATAAGTCCCCTTCACATCTGTGTGTCTTCCCATCGCAGTGATCTCAAAGCAGCCCCTGCACCACTCTGGATCGTCCTTGACGTGACTTGAGGTCCATTGACCTCAAAATTATACAGGCACTGCTTCATGTCGCTGCAAAAACACATTAAAGTTGCTGCTAAAATGCATGACTTTAAAATTGCAGAAGTGTAAAAAGGGAGCCCAAAACTAAGCTACTGCAGACTCAATTCCTTCAAGAGCACCGATGTACAGTGCCTTGTGAAAGTATTCGGCCCCCTTGAACTTTGCAACCTTTTGCCACATTTCAGGCTTCAAACATAAAGATATAAAACTGTAATTTTTTGTGAAGAATCAACAACAAGTGGGACACAATCATGAAGTGGACAGAAATGTATTGGATATTTCAAACTTTTTTAACAAATAAAAATCTGAAAAATTGGGCGTGCAAAATTATTCAGCCCCTTTACTCTCAGTGCAGCAAACTCTCTCCAGAAGTTCAGCGAGGATCTCTGAATGATCCAATGTTGACCTGAATGACTAATGATGATAAATAGAATACACCTGTGTGTAATCAAGTCTCCGTATAAATGCACCTGCACTGCGATAGTCTCGGAGGTCCGTTTAAAGGGCAGAGAGCATCATAAAGAACTAGGAAGACACCAGGCAAGTCCGAGATACTGTTGTGGAGAAGTTTAAAGCCGGATTTGGATACAAAAAGATTTCCCAAGCTTTAAACATCCCAAGGAGCACTGTGCAAGCGATAGTATTGAAATTGGAGTATCAGACCACTGCAAATCTATGAAGACCTGGCCGTCCCTCTAAACTTTCAGCTCATACAAGAAGACTGATCAGAGATGCAGCCAAGAGGTCCATGATCACTCTGGATGAACTGCAGAGATCTACAGCTGAGGTTGGAGACTGTCCATAGGACAACAATCAGTCATATACTGCACAAATCTGGCCTTTATGGAAGAGTGGCAAGAAGAAAGCCATTTCTTAAAGATATCCATAAAAAGTGTTGTTTAAAGTTTGCCACAAGCCACCTGAGAGACACACCAAACATGTGGGAGAAGGTGCTCTGGTCAGATGAAACCAATATCTAACTTTTTGGTAACAATGCAAAACTTTATGTTTGGCGTAAAAGCAACATAGCTCATCACCCTGAACACACCATCCCCACTGTCATACATGGTGGTGGCAGCATCATGGTTTGGGCCTGCTTTTCTTCAGCAGGGACAGGGAAGATGGTTAAAATTGATGGGAAGATGGATGGAGCCAAACACAGGACCATTCTGGAAGAAAACCTGATGGAGTCTGCAAAAGACCTGAGACTGGGACGGAGATTTGTCTTCCAACAAGACAATGATCCAAAACATAAAGCAAAATCTACAATGGAATGGTTCACAAATTAACATATCCAGGTGTTAGAATGGCCAAGTCAAAGTCCAGACCTGAATCCAATCGAGAATCTGTGAAAAGAACTGAAAACTGCTGTTCACAAAGGTTCTCCATCCAACCTCACTGAGCTCGAGCTGTTTTGCAAGGAGGAATGGGCAAAAATGTAAGTCTCTCGATGTGAAAAACTGATAGAGACATACCCCAAGCGACTTACAGCTGTAATCGCATTAACTTAAGGGGGGTGAATATATTTGCACGCCCAATTTTTCAGTTTTGTATTTGTTAAAAAAGTTTGAAATATCCAATAAATTTCGTTCCACTTCATGGATTGTGTCCCACTTGTTGTTGATTCTTCACAAAAAATTAAAATTTTATATCTTTATGTTTGAAGCCTGAAATGTGGCAAAAGGTCACAAAGTTCAAGAGGGCCAAAAACTTTTGCAAGGCACTGTATGTATGTATGTATGTATGTATGTATGTATGTATGTATGTATGCAACATCCATGCAAAACATGTGTTTATTCAAGCATGCGTTTAGGCAACAAGCTTGCAAGCATGTATTCTATTGCTGTACTTGCCCAACTGCACTTGGTCCCATACTAGTTTAGCACATATGCATGTCATGCAGCCTTTTCCTGCTTTAGCCTAAAAGTAAGCTCCTGCAGACAAATTCACATTATTCTGAAGTTTGTAAGTATGCACCTGTTCAACTGCACCAGGCCCCAAATGCACAATGTGTTATGTCTCCAGAGGCCCCACCTGGTATTCCCAGGACCACATGGCTTTAATATGGCTGCCCCCCTCTCCAATTTCTGCCTATATAAACATAGGCCATACTGAGCGACCTGAGGTTTCTAGTGGCTGGAGGAGAAACAGCAGCCCACACGACCAAGAAGTACATAGCATGATTAACTTTCTTAGCGGTATTCCTGAGTGTGGCTCAGGGTGAATTTTTAGTACCAAAAGCGGTAACCACAAGCCACACTAGGGATCGCATCGCAGGATCCTTAAACGGCTTACTTACCTTGTCCCCTGGATCCTGCAATCTCCCAAATATGTCTGCAAGCCGTGTGTCCTTCACTCGATTCACAGTGCCGTTCCCTGCAAGCATTGTGACGCACAGGGACGGAGCTCGGTGCCAAACCAAAAAGTGAAAAAACATCTTACAGATTACAGTACTGTATCAAATAATTTCACATTCCCTGCATCCAGTTTTATATTATAAATACGGTTTCTTTCTGCCTTGAAACTGGAGATTGTCCATAGCAACCAAAAAGTGTCCATTTATGTCTAAAGTGATTTCAGACCACTTCGAAAACAGCGATAATAAATTAGAATCTTTTGCAGAATTGAGTGATCGTGATTTGTGGGGAAATTCGTCATTAAAAAACTGAAAATGACATTGACAATTCTAAAACTGAGCAAATTTCAGTGTTTTGGATTTGAATACATTATTGAATAATAATAATAAAAAATAATTAGGGATGTCCCGATACAGATACTAGTATCGGTACCGATACCGAGCATTTGCCCGAGTACTTGTACTCGGGGGGAAATGCTCCGATGCCTCACTCGATACCTGGGCAGGCAGGGGAGTTGAAAGTCTTCTCCCCCCGTGCTGTCTTTCCCCCTGCTCCGTGCTCGTCTACTCTCCCCCCCGCTCCGTGCCCGTCTACTCTCCCCCCGCTCCGTGCCAGTCTACTCTCCCCCCGCTCCGTGCCAGTCTACTCTCCCCCCGCTCCGTGCCAGTCTACTCTCCCCCCGCTCCGTGCCCTCAAGTCAGGAAGGAGAGCGGAAGTAGGAGTCGCTAAATCCGGTGATTACGATGCTTCAGTTTATGAATGGAGAGGAGCTTCTCTCCATTCATTTTAGCTGAGGCTGCATAGAAAGGGACTGGGGAATCTATGTCCTTAGTCCCTTTCTAGGTCTTAAAGAGGAGATGTCAGAGGTCCCCGATATCTCTCCAAAGACCCCCCCCCCCCCAACAGGGTTGATGAAAAAAAAAATGCAATATATATATATATATATATATATATATTATATATATATATATATATATATATATATTAAAAAAAAAAAATTGGTATCGGCGAGTACTTGAATAAAAGTATTGGTACTTAAACTCGGTCTCAAAAAAGTGGTATCAGGACAACCCTAATAATAATTACTATCCGTTATTATTTATAGTTATTTATTATATTATGATTTCGTGTTTCAAACTTTATCATACCCGGAATGTCTACTAGACTCTTGTTTGGACAGATTTAAGCGAGTTATTTCTAATAATTACAGGTCTACAATATAAAATGCCAAATTTCCATGCAAAACAATTGTACTGCTTTCAGCATCAAAAATCATACCGCCAGGGAGGTTAACCGGCACATTGCCCCCAGTGGCCACTAAGAGAACAGACAGTCAGATCTCCATTTCTTAAAAAAGAAACTGCAAAAATGCAGACTTACCATTCCATCTGGAGGACTCCAGTCCAATCTTCACCCATTATGGTGAGCTTTATCATAAAAGACCTTCAGAGACTGGGTCCCCCTTAATCTGGGGTCCACTCCCCTGGACCTGTATAGCGCCCTACCAGAAAGCACCTTGGTCCGAACAAACACTGCACAGGTTTGCATAAGGCTGTAATACAGGCAAAACCTCAAAAAAAATCTCCTCTCCTTCCAATGAGGTTCGAGTAACATCTATTTTGGCCGATAGCTTTTTCGAATGGATCCGATTGAAGTCCATGATTCTTAATAGAATCATTCAGACCTCCAAGTGTGCTCCAAGGTGCACATGTCACATCAGTGACCATACACCTAACAGACACTGGCGAAAAAAACAGAGGTATTTCCTGTGTAGGAGGGGTTATATAGGGGAGGACTTCTTGGTTGATCGATTTACCAGTAGGAGGCATATGCCTCGTTTGCACTGAGCAGATCGGTTAGGTACGATACGCTATTTTGAGTGTGCCATAAAAGTGAACCGTACCGGACCATTCTGGGTCCTGCTTCAGATGTGGGGCCATAGAAAATGGAACGGTTCGGTTAGGGCGGACCTACAATACATCTCACCGATTGGTGGACGTGCTAGGCATTTTTTCTAAATCTTGTATGGTCCCAGATGGTCCGATTTGCAGTGGAAACGCTCAAAGCATAATAGACCGAACCATTCTAAGTGCTCCAAACTGTACCGACCCAAACCGTTCCGTTCAGTGGAAACAAGGCAATATATAACCCATGTAGTAATGACTGTTCTGTTTCCCTTGATGTACGATAAATAAAATCTTTTGTTCTCCTGCACACGATTGGCTAGTCAAAGTGAACAAAGGTTCACTTTTTCTTGTTAAAAAACAAAAAACAGTTTACTTTATTAATCTTGCTTTTTGAACAGCCTCTTCTCCTTTAGCAAGTCATCTGCAGTTTCACCCATATTTATAATGGGTGTCATAATGCGATTTAGAATATAAGCTCTATGGTAAGTACAGCAGAATTCTCTATTGCGTCATTAAAACAAGACACACAAGAAGCACATTAAGAAATAACAGCAGTCAAATTATAATGTGGTTAGAGCTCACTAACATTTCCTCTGCATGTCATTTATTCTACTGGTAGAAAATGAATACATTAATATGAATACACAGCAATCCTTTGTCCTAGTGCACTTGTCCCGGGTAAGAGAACAAGATAATGCCCTTTCTGCCCTATCCCGCCTGTGTAATAAAACCCACAGTCATACAGATACTCAGAAAGGCAAATTTGTACATGTACAATAGGCTCTGTGACACATGACGGGATGGGTAGCGAGAATCTCATAATTCTGCTTTGTGTGCAATGTAATAATTCAACACCCAGATGTCTGTCTGAGTCATTTTTGAAACAAAACACCAATGTCTCCTTAATGCCTTCTCAAAAGGGAATTGTTAATGGGATTTATGGAATCTGTTCTAGGGATTTTTTCTCTTAATAAATTGCATTTTATAATTTGTATAAGCCCAGGTTCACACTGCGGGAGCTGCGGGAATAAAGCTGTGAGAGTCCATCAGAAGTGGTACAATTTCTCTCCTGCATGTCGGTCCTGATGTGTTCCTCCCCTCGAGCGGGCTGCTGCGGACATAAGAGCCATTGTAATAGCCTATTACAATGGCTATTATGCCCGCACCAGCCCGTTCGAGCGGAGGAACACAGTCAAATACATTTACATACCAGTCCAGTACCATCCAACCATATAGGATGATGCTGCTGCTCGCTCCACCCCCTTCTAAGCTGCCGCTATATGCCCGCTCGAGGGGAGGAAACGAAAAAAAACACACCGCCGCCGCCAACCAATTAGGATGATCGCTCGCCCCCCTCTAAGCTCCCGTTCTCCGCTCGCTCAATGTACCGCTCAGCAGCCGCTCGTTAAGAAAAAAAAAAAAAAAGTCAAATACATTTACATGCCAGTCCAGTACCATCCAACCAATTAGGATGACGCTGCCGCTCGCTCCACCCCCTTCTCAGCTGCCGCTATTACTAATATGTGATGTTCCCCCGAGCGGCTGCTGCCAGGTATGGGGGAAATGGCTGCGGGGACATGGATGGATGGAGGGACATGGCTGCATCATATGTGGGGGACATGGCTGGGGGGACATGGCTACATATGAGGGGGACATGGCTTCATATGTGGGAGACATGGCTGCATATGTGGGAGACATGGCTGCATATGTGGGAGACATGGCTGCATATGTGGGAGACATGGCTGCATATGTGGGAGACATGGCTGCATATGTGGGAGACATGGCTGCATATGTGGGAGACATGGCTGCATATGTGGGAGACATGGCTGGGGGGACATGGCTGCATATGTGGGGGACATGGCTGGGGGGACATGGCTGCATATGTGGGGGACATGGCTGGGGGGACATGACTGCAATATTTGGGGGACATGGCTGCATTTGGGGACACATTAAAAAAAAAAGTATCGGTATTCGGTATCAGCGACAACTTGAAAAAAAGTATCGGTACTTGTACTCGGTCCTAAAAAACTGGTATCGGGACAACCCTTATTGTCCCCATTGGAAGATTTTCCCTCTTTTGCCGTTCTAGTGACAATTCAAAATTATAGATTTTTTCACTGTTATCTTGGGTGACAACAGCAATTAATACAAATGAGAGTGTGAATCACCCCAACGGGGGCCACAGATGACAACAAAAACCTTACGTGTTCTAATCCCTCTCTACACTATCCAACAGTAGCCAGTTTATGGACAAGAATTTGCAGATTTTTAAACAACCAGTAAATCTCCACACCAATTAGGCTGCATTCACACCTTTGCGTTGGCGATTTGCGGCGACAAAAAATAGGCGTTTTGTACGGCGATTTGCGGCGACAAAACGAGTCGTATTTAACCGCGTTTTTTTAACAGTCATTGTCGGCTATGCCGAACGCCAAAGCCGCTCGATATGCGAAAAAGGGTCCGGGACTTGTTTGAAAGTCAGCGTTCTATCGACGTACGGCGTTCTGCGTTAGAGATGTGAACAGTCTCCATAGAGAACAATGCAATTTCGACCCTCTGGCATATTGTAGCGTCGCGCTTCAGGCGTAAAAACGCCAAGGTGTGAATGGAGCCTTAATATTCATGATAAAGGTTCTCTATTGTGTAGGTCATCAAAAACTAAAAGATGTTTGGCCAAACCTTTTACATTTAATTCTGTGACCCAGAGTCAGCTGTTGACGAGCAAAATTGGGTGCATGGAGCCAGCTGCCTGCCAACTTCACCTTTCAGGGCATGGCTGAGAGCTGGAGACAGTTTAGCCAACCTCTTTGAGAGTCTGGTGCTCTAGTGACTAACAGTCACTGCTGTCCATTTCCAGCGGATTAAGAGCTGACTGATTAACAGTCATATGATCGCTCAACTCTTAGACCCAGTGTAGTTGCAGTGTCACATGGAAGCTGCAGCATGCTGGCGAGTATGTATTGTTTTTGTTAACCCACAAACTTCTTTAAACCACAGCAACATAATCACTGATAACATTTTCTTAAAATGAAAATGAAAATTGAAATGCAGTCTATTTGATGCCTATATAGTGCGATATTGCACTTAAAGCGTATCTCCACCCTAAAGTGAAGTTTCGCTGATCGGAACCCCCCCCCCCCCTCCGGTGTCACATTTGACACCTTTCAGGGGGGAGAGGGGGTGCAGATACCTGTCTAAAGACAGGTATTTGCACCCACTTCCGGCCCGCAGTCTCGGGCAAAAGACGGGTTTCCCGAACTCTCGGCTCCCAGCACACAGCGGGAGCCAATCGGCGGGCGCAGCGTGACTCGCGCATGCGCCGTAGGGAACCGGGCAGTGAAGCCGGAGCGCTTCACTTCCTGGTTCCCTGACCGTGGATGGAGGGGGGAGCAGCGATCGCTCGTCCTCTGCTGCGGAAGCCGCAGGACTCCAGGACAGGTAAGTGTCCTAATATTAAAAGTCAGC
This sequence comes from Rana kukunoris, assembly GCA_029574335.1. Classification (NCBI taxonomy): domain Eukaryota; kingdom Metazoa; phylum Chordata; class Amphibia; order Anura; family Ranidae; genus Rana; species Rana kukunoris. The sequence goes on from CM056060.1 coordinate 102,590,755, forward strand.
AGCTGCAGTATTTGTAGCTGCTGGCTTTTAATATTTTTTTTTAAGGGGCCATCCACTTTACATTTTTCTTTGTCTCTTTCTGATTAAATTCATTTGTTTGTTACCTTTTGAATATAAACCACAATCTTTGTATAATTCAGATTGTTCTCCATTTTTATTCACAAAAAATAAACAAAATTTGACAAGGAAAATTGAAATGAAAAATTATCAAGACATCTTTACAAATAATTAGGTGCCATACAACGAATAAAAGATCGATTTTTTTTTGTTATATATCTTTAGGCCTCATGCCCATGGGCGCTATGTTATGCTATGGCCTCATGCCCACCCAGATGCAAGGACCTGCAAGTGGCATAGGTGTGGGGTTCCCCCCAGGACGATGCCAGACCCTTCAGTCTGGTGTGGATTTTAAGGGGACCCCCCCCCCCCACGCCAAAATGGGCCAAAACCAGACCCCTTTTCCGAGCACGCAGCCCGGCAGGTTAGAAAGGGGGAGGGGGCGGACGAGAAAGGGCCCCCCTCCCGGACCATACCAGCACACAAGTCGGATCATCATAATCCGACTTCTATTCAAATTAAATAGAGGCAGAGGAACGCTGCTAAAAGCTAGCGCGGCCAAACGCGCATCGACGCCAATGCAAAATGCTGATAAAAAAAGAGTTTTTAACGCTGATTTTTTCCTGCCGTTGATACTAGCTTTACAGCTCATTTTTTATAAACGCACGTGGGCATAAGGCCTAAATTGCTTAAAGTGAGTCAGCAGCTACTAACACTGTAGCTGCTGACTTTTAATAAGAAAACGTACCTGTCCTAGGTGCCAGCGATGATGGGCGATCGCTCAGTCCTGGTGCCTCCATCCTGTCTAAGGGAGCAGGCAGTGAAGCCTTTACTGCCCGTTTCCTACTGCGCACGCGCGACTCGCACAGCGCTTTGTGAATGGGCGGCTGCCTCCTGGGATACACACAGTTCCCGATTTTTGATAAAAAAAATAAAAATCTGAGCGGAACTCCACTTTAATTTCCGCATCATCCATGACTCCTAAAATGTAAACAGTCTTCTAAATTCCAATTAAATTAACTAAGCATCTGTTAGTAAACTAGGCAGAAAAGTTCAAAAGTAGTACACACACAGGGCTGGGGATGACCGATACGGAACGACTGTTTTTTGCAATAAGCTGTGACTCCATTTCCTGAGACATTACCACAGTCCCCGTTAGTGTTTTACCACAAATACCAACGCCCACATGCCCTTCCTCCCCATACACAACATACAAAATTCACATTCCCTGAAAAAAAAAAAAAAAAAAATTAAAAACACTAACAGCAACAGTGATGATCTAAAAGACCAGTAAATCTTCCAATAACTTACAGAGCATAAGTACTAGACATGTGCAGACTGGAATATTTTGTTTTGTTTTTTCGTTTGGAAAATAAATGTATTTAGTTACTCCCGAAAATCGTTTTGATTTATTTCGTTTTTCGTTGGGGAATAGCTTTCGTCCGAAAATCCAATAATACTTGGTTTCTGTCGAATGGTCAAAAGAATATTCGACGGAACGTCGAATCTTTACGTCGAATCGTACATTTCCGTTCGAATATTCCGCCTACAAGAATTCTAATGTTCTATGACTAGTAATAATGTCGAATCTATTTTCTCATAAATCGAAATCTAATCTCTGTAATGTCGAATCTATTATTTCTATAGATTAATTAAGAGGGTATCCCAAGAGAGGCATGGTTGTCTGCATCTTCCCAGGTACTGGAGTGTTGCAGCCAGCCCTGCTCTTGGATGGACAATATAAATATAAACAAGGCTGCAAAGCCGTGGCCTCAATTACCGGCCGTTGCGAAGGCAGGTAATTGAGGCCGCGGCTTTGCGGTCTTGTGAAGTGCCAAGCTTGTGTAATTTTTCACTGCCATCTCCTTCCCTTCCCTCTAATTAGAACCCCCAAACATTATATATATTTTTTATTCTAACACCCTAGAGAATAAAATGGTGATCGTTGCAATACTTTCTGTCACGCCGTATTTGCGCAGCGGCCTTACAAGCGCACTTTTTTAATTAAAAAATAAGACAACAGTAAAGTTATCCCAATTTTTTTTTATATTGTGAAAGATAATGTTACGCCGAGTAAATTGATACTCAACAAGTCACGCTTCAAAATTGCATCCGCTTGTGGAATGCCGACAAACTTTTACCCTTTAAAATCTCCATAGGCCACGTTTAAAAAATTCTACAGGTTGCATGTTTTGAGTTACAGAGGAGGTCTAGAGCTAGAATTATTGCTCTCGCTCTAACGATCGCGGCGATACCTCACATGTGTGGTTTGAATACCGTTTACATATGCGGGTGCTACTCACCTATGTGTTTGCTTCTGCGCGCAAGCTCGTCGGGACGGGGCGCATTTTCTGGCTCCTAACTTTTTTAGCTGGCTCCTAGATTCCAAGCAAATTTGTCAAACCCTGTCTAAATTGGCTATAGTGCAATACCATCGATTCTGGTTTAATCAAGTAAAAAAAGTAACACTAGATATCTACAGAGCACACGGTTCAAAGCCGAAGGTTTCCCCGCATCTATCCATCCATCCATCTATCCAGCGGTCCCCAGTCTTGCTTCAATTGGAGAATTATTATCAGTATTTTTCTGCCTTCTCAGCTACAGTATCTGGTAAGGAGACATCTTACACGGTGGTGAGTCCACGGAGCTCGCAGCAGTGGCATGCCTGCACGGCAACAAATTCAAAGGTATGTCCCTTTGCGCAGCCGTGGCATTTTGCCGACGTAAAAGTACATGCGGTGGTCGGCAAGTGGTTAACCACTTAAAGACTAAACATTTTTCTGACACTTTTTATATTATATATTTTAGCAGAGACCCTAGAGAATAAAATGGCGGTCGTTGCAATATTTTGTGTCACACTGTACTTTCAAACAAATTTTTTGGTGAAAAAATACACTTTAATGAATAATAATAATATTATTATTAACAAAAAATAAAACCTTAAAGTTTTCCATTTTTTTTGGTATAACGTGAAAGCAGATGTTACGCCACAACAATTATGATCTTTATTCTAAGCAAAAAATAAAACAAAAACCGTAATTCTCATTTTAGCCAGAATCCTGCATCTCGCGTATTTCAGAGATTTTACAGGCATATTATTGGTGTTTTACAAAGTTTTTTGCACCTGAAACAAAATGTCTGGAGTTTGCATCCTGGTTTTGGTAAGGGTAAGGAAAAAAAATTCTTCAGGCATGAAAAGGCACCAATCGCACATTAACCTCTTAAGGACCGCCACATGTACATTTACCTCGGCAGAATAGCACAGACAGGCACATCAACGTATATATACGTTGCTGCCTAGACGTGGGTCGGGGGTCCGATCGGGACCCCCCCGGTACATGCGGCGGTCCGGTTTGCTGTAGGAGCGATCCGTGCTGAGGGGGCGGCTGTTCGTTTTTGTCCGCCCCCTCTGGATCGCTCGCAGCCAATGCGCGTGCTCCCCCTGCAGTGCACTTCCTCCTCCTGTGTAAACACAGGAAGAGGGAAGTGATGTGATCTTTGCTCTCTGCGTTTTTTTCAACTGCCGCTGAGGAGAGATCACATCACATAGTAAGTCTGCACAACACTACACTGACACCAGGACACGCAGGCACATTAACCCCTTATGATCAAACCCCCACCCCCCTGTCACAGTGTCACTGAATGCAGTGTACTGATCACTGCATTTAGTGTCAGTGTGACAGTTAGTGTGACAGGCAGTTAGTGTTAGGTTCAGGATAGCCCCGTACCCCCCCCCCCTAATAAAGTTTTAGGCCCTTGATCACCGCCCTAGTTAACCCTTTCACTCCCTATTTGCCAGTGTCACTAAGCGATCATTTTTCTGATCGCTGTATTAGTGACGCTGTTCCCGCTAGGTAGCTATTTTTTTTTTTTTATTGCGATTTTTTTTTTACTAAAGACATGTGGCTAAATAAATTTTGGCCTAAATGTTTGACTACAATTTGGTTTATTTGATTCTTCTTATAACAAAAAGTAAAATATATATATATATTTTTTTTTTTAAATGACGCTCTATTTTTGTATATAGCACAAAAAATAAAAAAAATCGCAGAGGTGATCAAATACCACCAACAAAAAGCTATATTTGTGGGAAGAAAAGGACGCAAATTTTGTTTGGGAGCCACGTCGCACGACCGCGCAATTGTCTGTTAAAGCGACCCAGTGCCGAATTGTAAAAACCCCTTGGGTTATTTACCAGCGTATTGGTCCAGTCCTTAAGTGGTTAACAGTCATTCTCACTGTGTCTATGGGATCAAAAATGTCAGAATATGCTAAAAAAAACACTTTTTACAGTGTACAGCATAGAGTGACTGGGCATACAAATGTGAACAGGCACAATTAGAAAGGATAGAATTCTGCATAGTCAGATGTATTAAAGAAAGGCAGAAAAACGGGACTGAAGACTTTTCTTGGACTGAATCCCAGGATCAAATATCAAGAAGTGAATCAAATATATATTTCTGAGAAGATCCACCCATGAATTCTTTATACATAGTTGATGACATCCCTCTCACCACATCGTTCACACATTCCTGGCAAACCAATTTAGAAAACAAAACAAGAAATCCTTTTTCTATAGATAGCACATTTCCTAGAGCCCGAAAGGATTTGGACTGGTAAAGCCTCGAGTCCAGCCAAGCTGTTTTACATTGGCAAGTTAAAGCGATATTAAAAAGGCAATCTTTTTTTTTTTTTTAATAACAAATATGTCATACTTACCTGCTCTAAACAGTGGTTTTGCACACTAAGCAGCCTGGATCCTCCTCTTCTCAGGTACCCCGCAGGCACTCCTGGCCGAATGCTCCGAGAACAAGCAGGTTGCAATGGGGGCACTGAAGCAGGTTTGCTCCCGAGCCACTGCTCTGGGTATCTATTCACACACAGACCTGCTGCTCAGCCCACCACTCTCTCTCTTCATTAGCTCACCAATGAGGAGGGAAATTCCCCGGAGCCTCTCGTGCACATCGCTGGATCACGAAGGGGGGGGGGGGGGGGGGGGAAGTTGCGCCCAAAGTTACGGTGGCGTAGCATAAATGGGCCGGCGTAACCAAGCCTAATTCAAAATAGGCAGGTAGGGGGCGTGATCCATGTAAATGAATAGTGACCCCACGTAATTGACGCTCTTTACGAACGACGCATGCGCCGTCTGTGGACGTATCCCAGTGCGCATGCTCAAAATTACGCCGCAAATACTCATTGCTTTCGACGTGAACGTAACTTGCGCAAAGCCCTATTCGTGAACGTTTTACGCAAACAACGGAAAATTCAACGCTGTCCCGACGTCCATACTTAACATTGCGTATGCCTCATATAGCAGGGGTAACTTTACGCCAGACTTAAGCTTACCCAAACGACGCAAGTACGTTTGTGAATCGGCGTATCTAGCTAATTTGCATATTCAACGTGTAAATCGACGGAAGCGCCACCTAGCGGCCAGTGTAAATATGTAACTAAGATACGACGGCGTAAGAGACGTACGCCGGTTGTATCTAAGCAAAATTCCGGCGTATCTTGCTTTCTGAATACAGAAAAAAGATACGCCGGCGCATCCTAGAAGTTACGCGGCGTATCTTGTACAAAATCAGTTGATGAGATCCCCTAGTGCGGATGTTTTTTAAGGTATGGTGGGGTAGAGAAGACTAGAATAAGTGGAAATTTAGGAATTAGATATCAATGCTAGCAGACTTGTATATAGCTGTGATAGTTATACTAGAACTGGTTAATAATATTTGCTCACAATCAGAGCTTTTTTTCTCAGAAAATAGGTGCAGGAACTCAACCACGACCCGTTCAGATTTCACAAACAGTAGAAGGGTCTTAAAGGGGCATTAAATACCAGAATTGCATTACATACAGTGTGCAGAGTTCAGGGGGTTACAAAGCAGTCACTTGTAAACACAGAAACCAGACTTCTGTGTTCACAAGTGATTGTGGTGAGCGGGCACCAAAGGGTCTGAGCCAAAGGTGGTGGAACTGAGTTCCACCAAGTTCCCCCAGAAAAAATGCAGTCCAGCTAAAGTTCGCTCATAGCAATGTGCGTTTTATAAACTATAACTATATATGTCACTGTGGCCCCCGGAGCAGTCCATAGCTGAGGGCCACCGATTATATGAAAAGCACATGAGGCCCAAGCAAACAGCATCATGCTACAGATTTCATCAGAAAAGGCAGAAACCTTCTCGCATACCATGCTTTTTCTAGGTTGAGCGCTCTGTAATTTTCCGGATATAAAACTGTTGGAGATAAAGACAGGTTGGTAGGAATGCGATTACCTGCAGGTCAGCTTCTGGGTCTCTTTATGGCTGGGCTCATCCAATTCTTGGCCCCAAGGTGTCTTGTAGAGTGGACATTGACTCTTTCTTTTATAAACCTGCACCAGATGTTAAGGCGAGGTCCAGCGGCCCACGGGCTAGAGAGGTAAAACATTTGTTAGCTGCGGAAGGAAATAGAACACTAATAAAAGTGTACGGCTTTAAATGATAGTCATTTAGAAGTAGTAAAGAAATAGAAAATGGTTTAAAAGCATGGACTAATATAATGCAGTTATACTGAAGGTCAGTAGGGGGAAGGGACTTTATCACACATACATGGAATACCAGGACACAGGCTGCCCCTCCCTATAGAGGAAAAAAAAGATCACACAGACAAGACAAAAAAAATAGCAACAGCATATAGAAAGATCAGGCAAGTACTACAGAAGTGGAGGGCAGTGGAAAGTACCATGTATTATATCATATCCATACAGCCAGCATATACTCAGGCTTTTAAGTAGACAGTGAAGACTTATAAACACCTACAAAAAGTTTATTAAAGCTGAACTCTGAACACAAAAACCTTTGATCATTGTTGGCCACAAAGGATTTAAATTCATTTTGTTTGTACCAAATTTGAAAACCCAGTTACTACCTTGTAAAACGTAGCAGACACACATAGCCTGTGCAGACAGAAAAGCTGTGGGAGGGGCCCAGATGACCCAATCACAACAGACAGGAAGGGGTGGAGACAAGACCAGTCACCATGCAGAAGGAGAGCGAGCAGTAGTGACCGGTCTTTATTACCGGAAGCTCCTGCACAAGGGCAAAGCTTCACACTGCACAGAGCTGGAATAAACAAACAATGCACTCCAAGATTTAAAGTGGTAGTAAACCTTTACAATCCACTTTTTACTACAGGTAAGCCTATAATAAGGCTCACCTGTAGCTACCCCCCAGATATCTCCTAAACCTGCACGGTTTAGGAGATATCCCCTGTATCTGCCGACGTCATCGGCACATGCGTACTGAAGCATTGGCATGTGCTGTTGTTTCAGCTTGTGTGCCTTTACTGGGGGCTACTGTGCGCATGCGTGGAAGTGACGTCATCGCAGCTCTGGCCAATCACAGCGTCGGAGCCTGCGATACCCAGAAGTAACTCTGGGAGCAATGTTGCCGGGCAGAGCTGTATACTGGGACTGCTGTGGGGGCTTCGATCTAAGGCAGTGGTCTCCAAACTGCGGCCCTTTACTTGCTGCTATCCGGCCCTTGGGGCATTATTCCCCCCCCCCCCCCCCCTGTCTGCAACTAATAATAAGGCATGTATCCTCCCACTGACACCAACGATGGGGAACTATCACTGACACCAATAGCAGAGCAGTATTACTACCACTGAAACTAATGATGGGACACTATTCCTCCCATTGATACTAACAATGGAGTACAAATACTACCGCTGATTGCCATCAATGGGAGGAATAGCGCCCCATCATTGCCATGAAAGGGCAGTATTCCTCCCATTGATGGCAATGAAGGGGCAGTATTCCTCCCATTGATGGCAATGATGGGGAAGTATTACTCCCATTGACGGGGCGCTATTCCTCCCATTGATGGCAATGATGGGGCGCTATTCCTCCCATTGATGGCAATGATGGGGCAGTATTCCTCCCATTGATGGCAATGATGGGGCAGTATTCCTCCCATTGATGGCAATGAAGGGGCAGTATTCCTCCCATTGATGGCAATGATGGGGCAGTATTCCTCCCATTGATGGCAATGATGGGGCAGTATTCCTCCCATTGATGGCAATGAAGGGGCAGTATTCCTCCCATTGATGGGGCAGTATTCCTCCCATTGATGGCAATGATGGGGCAGTATTCCTCCCATTGATGGCAATGATGGGGAAGTATTACTCCCATTGACGGGGCGCTATTCCTCCCATTGATGGCAATGATGGGGCGCTATTCCTCCCATTGATGGCAATGATGGGGCAGTATTCCTCCCATTGATGGCAATGATGGGGCAGTATTCCTCCCATTGATGGCAATGAAGGGGCAGTATTCCTCCCATTGATGGCAATGATGGGGCAGTATTCCTCCCATTGATGGCAATGATGGGGCAGTATTCCTCCCATTGATGGCAATGAAGGGGCAGTATTCCTCCCATTGATGGCAATGATGGGGCAGTATTCCTCCCATTGATGGCAATGATGGGGCAGTATTCCTCCCATTGATGGCAATGATGGGGCAGTATTCCTCCCATTGATTGCAATGATGGGGCAGTAGTTCTCCCATTGATGGCAATGATGGGGCAGTATTCCTCCCATTGATGACAATGATGGGGCAGTATTCCTCCCATTGATGGCAATGATGGGGCAGTAGTTCTCCCATTGATGGCAATGATGGGGCAGTATTCCTCCCATTGATGACAATGATGGGGCAGTATTCCTCCCATTGATGACAATGATGGGGCAGTATTCCTCCCATTGATGACAATGATGGGGCAGTATTCCTCCCATTGATGACAATGATGGGGAAGTATTACTCCCATTGATGACAATGATGGGGCAGTATTACTCCCATTGATGGCAATGATGGGGCAGTACTACTCCCATTAATGGCAATGATGGGGCAGCATTACTCCCATTGATGTCAATGATGGGGTAGCATTACTCCCATTGATGTCAATGATGGGGGAGCATTACTCCCCCTTATATTATTTAACGGTGAACGGTTTACTCCTACTGACGCCTGGACATTTTCTACTCCCACCGGCCACAGTCCGGCCCTCTTATATTTTGAAGGACAGTAAACTGGCCTTTTGTTCAAGAAGTTTGGAGACCCCTGATATAAGGTGAGGATTTAATAATGAGCTAGTATGCTCTGCATACTAGCCCATTATGCCTTGGTCTTGCAGGTTGTTTTTCTTTGTGGGTTTACAACCAACTTTTAGAATAGATATGCCTCTTGTAACTTATACACAATGGTTGCTTATTCCAGATTCCAGCTTTAACCACTTGCTGTCCACCCCATAGCAGATTTACTGCTATAGGGCGGCTCTCCTGTGCAGAATCAAGTATACATAGTATACATACATGCGATTCTGCACTTCCGCCTAGGGGGGGGGGGGCACACCGCCGGCAGCCTACTTCTGCTGTGATTAATCACGACAGAAGCTGATCTGCGGGTGCCATGCACTGGATGTCCACCGGCACTCACCAATCGTGTGTAAAACACACAGAACGAAGATCTGCCAATGTAAACAAGGCAGATGTACACAGATCTGTACCACACAGGCACAGAGAGCTGTACACTCAAAAACTAACGTACCTCTGTACCTGGGAGAGACAGGCGTTTGTGTACAAATCATTGGCCGGCTGTGGCTGTGTGCCGGCAACTGCACATTTCAGCAACTACTTGCATGCAGTTTGTTTTATGAAATGACCAATGGATCTCCCGGATTTAAAAAAAGTCAATTGACCTTTCCCTATCTAGTGACACCGCATATGGGACTAGAGCGGGTTCATTTTCCTTCATGTTTAGTTTCATGTACTGTAACCGTCTAGATATTGTTCATCTGTTGGATGGATTGCATATTAATACAACTTTTTTTTTTAAAGAAAAATAAATTAACTTTACAGAGATCTCCTGCCCACGTGACAGGAAGTTAAGGAAAATCTCCCCCATGGGAAGTATACAGCAAAAAAAAAAAAAAAAAACTTGACTTTTTTTACCACTTGCTACTCGTAAAACAAACACAGCAAAGTTCGGGCTTTAGATACTTTTATCCAAAGCTAAACCCCGGGCAGATATAAAATACATAAAAATAGTGCAGTTCTGTATTCAAACAAATGTCCTTAACTGATTTATTTATAAATGAACACATTGCGAGTCCCAGAATTTGCTTTGGCATCACCTTCTTGCAGTCCCTGTACAGCAGAATCAGACAAAGGGGGAAAAGGAGCAAAAGAAGCCAACAATTATGCTGCAGTGTAAGTAGCATGCTGATAGGAGGAGAGAGCTAAATGATTGGTTTTCAGACGCAGTATAGTGCTTTCTGTGCACTGTTCCCCGATATTCCAGTCTACTTGTACTACACATCATTATTTACGTGTGTACGCTTACTCATTTATTGAAAATGCCCCCCGCTGGCTCCAAGACTGAGAACCGAGCGATCAAAGACTGCCAAAACGCTCAGTTCTCAGAGCTCTGAGAGCAAAAAGCTGGTAACTGACAGTCAGCCCCATGCAGTAGTGTATTTAGGTAAATATGACCCACCCCTTCCTGTCAAGGCCACACCCCTTTCTGTACAAGACCCATCCTGAATTTTTCGAGTGGGAACACTAGTTCTTAGGGCCGGGGGGCGTTATTGAATTTCCTTAATTTGCATAGAATTTCTCTTACTTCCTGTGTGGCTATGGGGCAGGAAGTGAAGTCTCTGCAATGGGTCAGGAATGGTAAAAAATAAACTGACAGGCGCTATAACCCTCCCTTAGAGCTCTGAGAGCAGAAAGCTGGTGACTCACAGTCAGCCCCATGCAGTAGTGTATTTAGATAAATATGACCCACCCCTTCCTGTCAAGGCCACACCCCTTTCTGTACAAGACCCATCCTGAATTTTTCGAGTGGGAACACTAGTTCTTAGGGCCGGGGGGGGCGTTATTGAATTTCCTTAATTTGCATAGAATTTCACTTACTTCCTGTTTGGCTATGGGGCAGGAAGTGAAGTCTCTGCAATGGTTCTATCCAAAATGAAAAAAAAAAATTGCCAATAGTTCTACTTTAAGCACAAATTTCTGATAATTTTATGGAGAAGACTAAGAAGATATAGCCATGCCAGTGGTGCAGCAGAAAACATATAGCACAGTGAGGAAGGTTTGTGGTCCAGGATGATAGGGCAGTTAAAATTAGAAGCAGCTTGCGTTACACTAACAGCGCAGCCCGAGCCGGCGGGGACTCTTTCCGTGCTGCCCAAACGCAAAGTGCTACCCTAGGCCTGGGCCTTGTTGGCCTAGGCTAGGATACAGCGTTGCCCCATGCTCACTGGAGTGCTGGGCTGTGGAGGGGATGGGAGCGACCAGCTCAGGCTCTCTGCGTTTTACTGAGAGGCTTAGCCGGTTGCCAGTGCAGGCATTTTGGGTAGATCCTGACCATATGGTAACAATCCTTTCTAAACCTGGACTGACGTCAGCCTGCTGTCAGCTGAAAATGGGTCACAGGACGAACTGCACTCCTGGTATCCACAGAAAAAGTACAGCCAAACAAGCCTTGGTTGTACTTATCATTTAAAGGGGTTGTAAAGGTAAAAGTGTTTTACCTTAATGCATCCTATGCATTAAAGGTAAAAAAACTAGGGCTGTTACTGATCAAAATGTTTGTGTTCGATTAATCGTTTATTTTTTTAATCGATTAATTTAGATTAATTATAAACGCACATACAGATCCAACTACTTTTAGCTGATCTCCTTGCAGGCCGATTCCCAGTGCAGCTTCCAACCACTGGAAAAATGGATAGCAGGATACAAAAAACACACAAAGGCAGCGCTCCATGGGAATAGCATTAAGGCCCCTTTCACACGGAGCGGTCCGTTTTTCGGTCCGCTCCGTGTGTGTCTGTCGGCTCAGCGGGGGGTCCCGCTGAGCTGTCGGCGGACAGGGCGGTCCCCGCACACTGTGCAGGGACCACCCTGTCTCTCCTCCGCTATCCCCTATGGGGAATCGGATGAAAACGGACCGTCTGTCTATTTGCATCTGATCCGATCGATGGAAGAAAAATAGGGTTTTCTTCCGTCCGAAAAAACGGAAGCGGATCTTGCGGACGTTAGCGGATGCATCATCTGCTAACGTTAGCGGATGCATCATCTGCTAATCTGCGATCCCATAGGGGCCCATTACAAGTACGTAAACTTTTATAGTCTTCAAATAGGTAACACAATAAATATTGCACTGGAGATAAAAATCGATGTAGCTACATAAACTGTAAAAATGGTGCGAGTAATACCAAACGGTACCAAAAGCAGTCATAAAACATGTAGCTAAGTATGATACTGGTATAAAAATGTGTACAATGATACCACTGCTGAATCCAGATGAGGAGGGGTTAACATCAGTCGGTCGGCATGTAGATGTCCCGTGAAGGGAACTATCACAACTCCCAGTGGAAGGTTGTAGAATTCCAGGTTGATAGAGGGAAGTGTAACAGCCCTTGCGTGTGGCACATAGTAAGGTCCCACCAGCATGCAGATATGAAGGTACAGCAAAGAAGCCCTTTGGATGGACACGGCAAGCCTGAAGGCCCAGAAGCCGGCGGAGAGGTGAGTACCAAGAAAAATAATTTTAAATCGATCAAAAATATTTTGATCGATCAAAAAGATTAATCGATTAATTAAAAGTTAATTTGCACAGCCCTAAAAAAACACATCTGACAGCAGATGCTGTCAATCACAACGGATGACGCGGCGTGTCCGGACGAGTGATACAGTCGGCGGCTGGGCCGCCGCTGTATTACGGGAGCGCGCTCGCAAAAGCTTTCCACCATGCAAGCTCGCTCGCATGAAGGTAGAAAGCTTTTGCGAGGGGGAGCCGAGACAGCTGCCATGGGACCCCAGAAGACAGCGTTCGGGGACACTGTGTGCAAAACGAGCTGCACAGTGGAGGTAAGTATAACATGTTTGTTATTTAAAAAAAAAAAAAATCCTGACTTTAGTGTTCCTTTAACTGCATATCTTCCAAACAGTTACAAATGGCAAAGATACCGTGGTGGAACGCTGCGCTAGGAATTTATGAGCGCAGACTTTTCTTCTCAGCTCGTTGTGAGTGAGGCATTTCATTACAGCATTGTCAGCCTTGTTTTGGTCGGGACATGTTTGTCATACAACCCCCGTGACCCTAAGGATTGTGTCATGGTTCTTTTCCCCTGAAGTCACATGTCTTCTCTAGTTCCATGTTGTAATCTCCTCACAGATGCCATGTCTGAACTTGTTGTAGGGGGAATTCTGCCCGTCTTGCAGCTCATGGAAAAGGGGAATTCCCACGATTCATTTCCATGATACAGGACCATCAGAAGTAAATAGACAGCTCATGTTACGGACTGGAAATGCTCCTTGAAGAGGCCGTCACCTGCTGGCTTGGAGGGGGTACAGTGTGGGAGGAATGGGAACTGACTGGAGTGTATTAAATGGTCCCGTTGTCTCCACCTCAAGCAGCTATGCACATCTGGCACAAGCCATCTGTGAAAGAAATCGCAGCATGCTGGAGCCAAGGACCTAATGCAGGGTTAGAAGAAATGTAATACATAATGCAAAAATCAATACATAGCCAACAGCTCTCCACATAATGGCCTGACATACTTTTACAATGTATCTTCTATAATCCATTTCTTTAACAGAAAATAAGGGCACTTTCACACTGATGGGGTTTTCCCAAACCGTGGTGCAGTGCGGTATACCCATCATTTTGGTGTGGGTTAACTGCGCTTTGCCATGGACTTTTATCATGTCCTTTCTGAAAGCACACCAAAAACGCAGGACATATTGGAAGTCTATGGAAAGGCACAGCAAACTAGCAAAGGCACCTTTCACACTGCCGTGATTTTGACGCAATTTCAGGGACTGCCTGTGTAAACTTGAGGTCTGTGGACCTCAACTCACATCAAAGTTGGACCAAAGTAGTACAGACTACTTTAACCACTTGCTTACTGGACACTAAAACCCCCCTCCGGCCCAGACCAATTTTCAGCTTTCAGCGCTGATGCAAATTTGAATGACAATTGTGCGGTCATACAACACTGTACCCAAATGACATTTTTATCATTTTTTCCCCACAAATAGAGCTTTCTTTTGGTGGTATTTGATCACCTCTGCGGTTTTTATTTTTTGCTAAAAAAAAATAATAAAAAAAAAAATGTCTTCATATTTTGTTATAACATTTTTCAAACAGATAATTTTTCTCCTTCATTGATGTACGCTGATGAGGCTGCACTGATGGCCACCGATGGGCTGCACTGGTGGGCACCGATAGGCGACACTGATGGGTGGCAGTAATGGGCACTGACGGCCGGCAGTGCTAGGTGGCACTTAGGAGGCATCGATAGGTGGCACTCATGGGCATTGATGGGTGGCACTAGCAGGGGTTACTGGCGGCACACGAGGCAGATGTGCCTCCTTCCTTTTGGGACCGATGTCCCTTTCACATAAGCCGTTGATCGGCTTTTTTTTTCTCCTCACGTGGTCAGCGAAAAAAAAAAAAAAAGGATTACTGGCTTTTGTTTACATCACATGATCAGCTGTCATTGGCTGACAGATGATCACGTGGTAAGGGGCTGGGACGGCCCCTTACTCGGATCCCTGATCACCAGAGTCTCAGTGACTTGGGTGATCACAGCGCACGCCGTGCGTGCCCTGCATTGACGTCCTCCCGGCGTAACTCACACCAAACCCGCAGGTATAGGATATGGGTATGGGATAACCGCATCAGTGTGAAAACACACCAATGCAGTTAAAGGGGCATTCTATTGAAGGTAGAGTGTAGATGGATTAGAATACATGTCTGTTTTTACTGCCATCTGTGCCCCCGTTAGAGAGATTCATCCCTGTTTATCATTAAAAGTGAAAGTAAAAGAAAAACCCCACATTTTTGCTTGTCCCCAGAAAATTTGAGTGGAAATCTTTAAGTGGGGACACTTTCTTGTGACCTGGGGGTGTTCCGTCAGATATGGCGACCCTTCAGAATTGGTAACAGAAAGGGACGTTGCGTTGCCGCCATCTTGTTCCCCCCCCCCGCACTCCTTCATAGTAACGATATACCGAGAATGGGGCAAGCGGACATCTTGTTACACCCACTGGAGTTTTGCATTTCACAGTTATTTGTTTAACAGAAAACAGAGCATATATGGTGAAATACAGGATTTAGAAATCTGACGGACTTTATACATGTTGAATTTTGAGGCCGTATGCACACTGGACGTTAAAAAATAACGTCATTAAAAAAACGCCAGTAGCTTTGTAGCGAGTTTAACTTTTTTCAATGGATCAAAAATGCTAAAAAAAACGCTGACGTGTGAAGTTTGAGCGTTTGTCAGCTGGAAAAACGTCTCTCAGAACCCACTAGTTTTTTTTTTTTTTTTTACTGCTCAAAAACGCCACTGCCCAAAACTGCCGATAACAGCCTATGTGTGCATGGACACATAGGATAACACATAGGAGAATTTATTGACTGGAAAACAGCTAAAAAATAAACAGTAAAAACATCCGAAAACATGCTAAAAACATCCAAAAACGTCTCCAGTGTGCACGAGGCCTAAAAAGTAGCGGCAACCTTGCTGATCTCTCAGGTTTGCTAATCTGACAGAACACCGCTGCTTTTAAATTTCAACATGTAAACAGTCTGATGGATTTCCAAATAATGTATTTCAACATATATGCTCTGTTTCCTGTTAAAAATAACTGTGAAATGCAAAACTCTGCTGGGTGTAACAAGATGTCCACTTGTCCCCTTCTCTGTGCATCGTTACTGTGGAGGAGTGCAGGGTGTAGCAAGATGGTGGCGACAGAACGTCACTTCTGTCACCATTTCCGATGGGTTGCCTAATCTGACGGAACAAGGGTCCCCAAGATATTCCCTTAATTTGCAGGGATTTCCTCTCACTTCCTATGCTATGGGACAGGAAGTGAAAAAAAAAAAAAAACTCTACAAATGGTAAAAAAAATGACGACATATGGTTATGATGAATACACTCACATCTTGCATAAAGGACTACACTGCTTTCCATAGAAATCAACATCATAAGAAATGTATGCAAATACAAAAAAAATATAAAAACACACAGGAATGCTCCCAATAGCGTAAGGGCCAATTCACACCATAGAAACGCAGTATGGATGCGTTTTAGATGCTTTTCTGCATGTGCATTTTTGATGCAGTCCAGTACATTTTATTCCCCTCTTTTCTTAACCTAAAAAAAGGACATGCATGTTCTAGTAAGTTTTTTGGTGTCTTTAGGTGTGTTCCAATGCGTTTTTGATAAATTTTAAAGCGTTCCAGTACAGTCCAGCACAGGAAAAAAAAAAAAAAAATCAGCATGTCCTACTTTTTTTTAATGAAACTGGAACTGCAAGCACTGGTGTGAACTATGCCATTGGAAACTATATGACCTACTTTCTAGGGATGTCCCGATACTGATACTAGTATCGGTATCGATACCGAGCATTTCGTGAGTACTTGTACTCGGGGGGAATTGCTCCGATGCTCCACCCGATACCTTGGCAGTCAGGTATCGGGTGGTGGGGGGAGTTACAAGTCTTCTCCGTGCCGTCTTCTCCCCCTCCGTGCCGTCTTCTCCCCCTCAATTTGCTCCTACCTTTTCCGAATGATCACCGACTCTGTCCACTCACATAACCGAGCATCGTAACCTGTGTTTACGCTGCTTCCATTTATGAATGGAGAGAAGCTTCTCTCCATTCATTTTAGCTGAGGCTGCAGAGAAATGGACTGGGGAATCTGTGTCCTTAGTCCCTTTCTCTGTCTTAAAGTGGAGATGTCAGAGGTCTGTTAAGACCCCTGATATCTCACCAAAGCCCCCCCCCCTCCCCAACAGGGCTGGTAAAAAATAAATAAAAAAATTGCAATAAATAAAAATAAAAAAGGTAAAAGGTAAAACACTGACAATCACTGGAAAAAAAAAAGAGAAGAAGAAGGTTCTGTCACAAGACATTAAAAAATAAATAAAAAGTATTGGTATTCGGTATCAGCGAAGACCCGATCATCAGGTGCAGACATGTGTGGTGATATCAGGACATCTAGCTCTTTCCAACGTGTTTCATGAGATGTGATGTCATCAGGAGCAAGTGGAGACCACCAGAATAGCGGTGCCTGCTACAATGATTTCAAGCTTTCAGGGACATTGGCCAGGTATTGTATATGCATATTTACATTGGTCCAAGCTGCAACAATGTAACCATGTACAATATATCCAAAGCCGAACTAAAGGGGGGTAAAAAATAAAAATAAATGTATCCTTTCTTTTCTTACAGTGCGGCTTTCTTCTTCTCTAAGGGGTTGCAAGCACTCTAATGTCATAAAGCACAATGCAGAGCTAAAAGCCCTGCACTGGACACGCGGATTACCAAGAGACCAGCCACCTCAGGGAGAAAAGAGCACCAGCTGCCAAGAGGAGAGTTCAGCTTTAATCCGGCATGATAGTCACCCCCTAGAAATCCCTGAACAGCAGCACTCAGACTGGCAGGCGGGGGGGGTTGAGGGTTAGTGCCTCCGTTTTCAATGTTGTCCATGTCGCTGTCTGAACACAATTGAAAAAACCTGTCAAAATGAAAGTTGGAGGACTTCCAGTTCACACCAATGACCTGGATCTTCTTTCACCAGTCCTAATATAGATTAGAAGACTACAGGCCATTCAAGAATTCTGTGAAGACATGCTGGAACTTGTAGTTCCTTGTTCGCCAAGTCTGCAGCATAACTAGCGCACAGTCATTCACACATATCGGTGAACTTTTTCCATTCATCCCATGAACTGAGCAAAGCTGTACATCTCCAAAGACAGACCATTAGCAATTACCCAAGCGCTTTCCCATGGCTTTATTGAGAGCCCCCATGCAGAACAATGGTCTGTCAAAATAGACATATTGTGCCATCTCCAAACAACATAAATAATACACAACTCTGTCTGATGGGAAAAAATGTACAATGGGTCACACTAGTCTGTCTCAACTTCGCTTTTCACAGGCCAAAGCCTTATGTTCCAGCTGGGACTCGCATCAAGCTGAATGTTAAACAGCCGATACTGGGGAACGCATCCAATTTTTAAGAGCCCCCTCCCTTACAACGGTCTTTAATACACACCCTCCAGTATGTGATGAGATGGTGACAGATGGAGCGGAGGAGGCCAGAAAGGAGCCAGTGTCCCTGGCAATGCCACGAATTCTGGAAAGAGAAAGTGCCACATGGCATCACCCACTACAAAATATCACCCAGTAATTCAACAAACTCAGATCTGTTCCGGGTCTGCTAAATGCCCCAGGCGTTGCCCCTTAATGAGGTACAGTAACAGCAATGGGAACCTGTCAAATCTATAAAATCAGGTAATTATTAACTGTATCTGAACAAAAGATCTCAGGTCCCTACTCCTGTGGCACCCTCAAGTCCCAAATCTGGGCTAAGGCATGCTCTGACATGAAAATCGCACGACTTTGTCTGGCGCCTTCAGGCACGACTTTGACGCAACTTCAGAGAACACCTGTGTAATCTTCCCATAGTGTCGGATCTAAATCACATCAATTAAGATAAAAATCTGACTTCCATTCAATTCTATGGACTGAAAATCAAACAGAAGTCGGACCAAAGTAGTGCAGGAACCTTTTCCAAAGTCGCACCTACACAAGTTGGTCCACTTAAGACGGCTCTCATAGGGAAACATTGATTTTTTACATGTCAAGCGACATTAGCTCTCAAAGTCAGAGCACATGTTGCACCAGTGTGAACGGGGCCTTAGGGCCCTTTCACACCAGCGGACCGCATGTCCGTTTTTTCATCCATCCATTTATAGATAAAAAAGGGATATACATGTACCCTTATGGGATAGCGGGTGTCAGAGGATGAACATCCGCTGACACCTGATCTCATCGGTGTCCGCTATGCTCAGATTCTGCGGACAGAGGAAAATACAATTTTTCCATCCATCTGCAGAGCAGATCGGGTGAACACAGACAGTCGGTCCGAGTTCATCCGATCCCCCTCCCCATAGGGGATAGGGGGACAGCCCTGTCATCTGCCGGCTCAGGGGTGATCAACTGAGCGATCCCCGCTGAGCAAGCGGATAAGAAAGGTACGGATCCTCACAGGATCCGGACGCAGTGCCGATCCGGACCTCCCTGGGGCCCTGACATGTCACATTGAAGTTGAGAAGCGGGGGGCGCTGCCGACAGTGACATGCATGTCACATCACATTATAGATTAAAGTTGAGAAGCGGGGGGAGGGGGTGTTCTTCTGTCGGAAATGACATCTTACATCAAAGTGAGAAATGGGGGGTGCTGACTTCTTACCTCTTACATGTAGCCAGCGGGGTGAGGGGCCGAAAATGACTTCTCACCAGGCGGGGCCACTAGTAATTTGGGGGGCCCTCCGCAGCTTTGCGGTGCCCTAAGCGGCTTGCATAGTGAGCCTATAGGGTGGATTGGCCCAGTCTGTACGTCTGAAAGGGCCCTTTGTGTCACAGCACTGCACCTTTCTTGTGACCTTTTTGTAGGCCCCTTTATCATATAGAATGGTTCCAAAGCCTGGTTCATACATTCATGTTAGAGAACGTATACATTTTACATGCAGTTGTCCAATTCTGGCAATGTTAATTTTGCAGCCTGGTGGTTGACAGACAGTAAAAATGCAGATCAATTGCCTGTAAAAGAGCCCCAAGGGCATCTTCTCATAAGACCCGGGCTGCCCTGTATTTACTTGCCAGTCAAATCATGACATCACACCTGCCTAGGCACCACAGGTGGAAGACAGGAGGAGGCAAGTAAGGATATTTAAATAACACACTGAGCTATTCTTATCATGGAAACTATTTTCTCTGCGTATTTAGAGCATTGTGAACTCCCTTTTAAGTTACAATGCACAGATATCAACGAGGCCGAAACTGAAGCCAGTGAAAGCAGGTCAAAGTGTCCCCTGGTTGCAGTACAACCATTTCTCCATCCAATAGCGGCTCTGACCAAACGCACCATGAGACAGAGATTGTAAGGTCTATTGGAAAGCTGCGTAATCGTGCTGTACTGGCAACTGTGTCTAAGCAGAACTCTGAAAATGTACCTTTTGTTTTGAATTCCTCAAAGCAGTAGTAAACCCGCACAAAAAAAAAAAAAACAACCCTGCACGGCAAAGGCATAATGAGCTAGTATGCAGTGCAGGGGTCCTCAAACTTTTTAAACAGGGGGCCAGTTCACTGTCCTCAGACCGTTAGAGGGCCGGACTATAAAAAAAAAAAAAAAACTATGAACAATTTCCTATGCACACTGCACATATGTTATTTTGAAGTATATACACACACACACACACACACAGCGCTACAAAACAAATATACCAGCAAGAACGCTCTTTGGACCATCAATGCTCGCCAGTCCAGCCCAATCAGTGCCTGCCTCACCATCATTGCAAGTCCCCCTCACCATCATTGAAAGCCCCCCTCACCGTCATTTCAAGACATCATTGCAAGCCCACCCTCACTGTCATTCAGACCATCCATGCAAGCCCCCCACCACCACCATTTCAAATTCAAGCCATCATTTCAAGCCTCCCCTCACCATTGCAAGCCCCTCACGAACATTGCAAGCCCCCCTTCATCATTATAAGCCCCTCATTGCAAGCCCCCCTCGCAATCATTAATTGCAAACTGATCATGATCATTGCAAGCCCCCCCCACCTCACCATCATTACATCACCATCATCATCCCCTCATTGCAAGCCCCCCCTCGCCATTATAATTGTAAGCCCCTCATTACAAGCCCCCCCTCACAATCATAATTGCAAGCCGATCAAGATCATTGCAAGCCCCCCAAATCATCATTACATCATCATTCCCTCGTTGCAACTCCCCTCACCTTTGCAAGCCCCCCTCACCATAATCAGCCCCTCATTGCAACCCCCCCTCACCATTGCAAGCACCTGATTGCAAGCCCCCCCACCTTCATCATAACATCATCAGCCCTTCAAGCTCCCCCCATCATCATAATTTTATCATCAGCCCTCCACCATCATTATTACATCAATATCAGCCCCCCTCACCATCGCAAGCCCCCTCCCTCCCTCACCATTGTAAGCCCTGCACAGCACTTTCTCCTTACCGTGCCACACTGCTCACTCAACTGCCGTGACGATCCCGCTGTGTCACGAAGGTAACAGTTCTGGCGCGCTGTGATAAATGTCCCGCCCTCCTCCTCCTAGACCAGCTTGTGTGATAGACATCACACCGGCTCTATCACACGAGCTAGTCTAGGAGGAGGAGGGCGGGACATTTATCACAGCGCGCCGTTAACACTGTCATCTCCGTGACACAGCGGGATTGCCGTGTTACAATCTGCAGTGTAACCGGCGTTGCCTGTCAGAGTCAGGTGGGCGGTTACAAGTCCTGCGGCCCGCGGGCCGTAGTTTGAGGACCCCTGATGCAGTGCATATTAGCTCATTATGGACTACTTGCTTAGAACGAAGCCCCCGTATCGGAGTCCGGTCCACGCTGAGGGAGCCGACATCTTGCCCTCAGCGCGTCTTCCGGGTTCGCAGTTCTGGCGCGGTGATTGGCCGGAGCTGCAATGACGTCACTTGCACACATGCACGCTGGAGTTGTCTTCCCGGCAACGCTGCCGGACCTTAAGCTGGGGCATTCAGAGCGCATGCATAGGGAACATCTCCTAAACCATACAGTTTTAGGAGATATTCATTTTACCTACAGGTAAACCTTATTATAGGCGAAAGTGTAAGATTTGTGTATACAACCGCTTTAAAAAAAAAACAGAACGTTCCTGGTATCAAGTGACTTCAGTCTCATAGCTGTATAAATGTAGCATGAAATCTCAGTCATGTCTGCCATTTTGGGAAAAAGTGAAGTGAGATTTTGAGATGCCCCTGCCAAGCTGCTCACGGTTTACCTTGCTGGTGTACTGTCACATTCCGCTCCCCATCACAGATTGCTCCGGAAGTGACGTTCCGTCGCCGCCATCTTGCTACACCCCACAGCATTGCACAGTAATGATAGAGTGAGAAGGGGGGCAAGCGGACATCTTGTTACACCCACCAGAGTTTTAGATTTCACTGTTATTTTCAACACAAAACTGAGCTTATATGCTCAATTACAGTGTTTGTAAATCTGATCGACTGTTTACATGTTAAATGTGAAAATCAGAGGTGTTCTGTCACATTAGCAACCATGTAAGGTCAGCAGGTTTGCTGCCGCTTTAAAAATTTAACATGTAAACAGTCCGTCAGATTTACAAACACTGTATGTAAGCATATAAGCTCTGTTATATGTTGAAAATACCTGTGAAATCTAAAACTCTGTTGGGTGTAACAAGATTGCCCCCTTCTCACTCTTATTACTGTGCAATGGTGTGGGGTGTAGCAAGATGGTGGCGACGGAACGTCACTTTTGGAGCAATCTGTGATGGGGAGCCAAATGTGACAAGACACTGTCTCTGCCTCTGACATGAGGAAGCAAATCCCTGCCTCTACCAAGATGGCCACCTCCATACAGAGGCACAGAGCAGAACAATGCATGAAAAGTCGATAATGGGCAAAAGGGTCAGCTTCAGGGGGGCCACAGGTACTACTGGTGACTAGTGCTTTGTTCACATTGTCTGCCTTTGTCTTGGGCACAGCTTTGAGAGTGGTTTCTCTTAAACAGTGGAAATGTAATGGCAATCTGCGAGAATCCAATGTAATCAATTTCTCACCCAAGGCACCTTTCACACGGGTTGGATCCATTGGACGGACTCCGCTAGCTCAGCGGGGGAATCACTTTGTTGATCCCCCACTGAGAAGGTGGATGGCAGGTCCGTTTCCTATTCTCTATGGGGAGATTTGTTTTCATCCGATCTGATGGCAAACATATTGCCCTCTGTCTGTTTTGAGCAGATCTTGTTGGATTGGATGGCAATACACCTGCCCATAGAAGTCAAAGGGTGGCCCGCTCAGATGCGCTTAAAAAAAAAAAAAAAAAAAAAAAAACAACACTAGGCAGGTGGATCTGAGTGGGCTGATCGTTTAAAAAGGGACCTTAAAATGATATTAAAGTATTTTTTTGTATAAAAACAACAAACATATAGTGCCCCCACAGCAAGCAGATTTCTATGGGGGCACCCGAGCAGGCTCGCTCCCCTCTCTCTCCTCACTGACTTTGACGGGAGGCAATGGCATCTGCTGCTGTCTCTGCATCGAGATGGGGCTCAGGTACGTATTAGGGGGGGCTGCTGCACACAAGTTTTTTTTATCTTAATGCATAGAATGCATGTAAAAAAAAAAAAAAAAAAAAAAAAAAAAAAAAACAACACACCTTCTCCCTTTAGAACCACTTTAATCCAACTATCACTAAAATATCATTCTTCATTTGTCGCAGTGTAATAGCTAGCTACTGAAATGTCAGATCACATGGGTTTATATATTTAGTTATTCCGAAAAGCAAGAGTACCCAAGGAATCATATCAGCATCTCTACTATTTGCAGGTAAACCTGTCATTTCATGCACTGGGAGTAGGTGGTGGAGGGGCCCTGTATACAGGGTATCTGATGTATCCAAGCAGGTGCTATGGCAGACAAATCACACCATAAGGTACACACATCTGTGAGTCTACCACCAGCAACTATATGAACGGTAAACACAGGCAACAATACACAAGACACTGATCTCTCATTTAGTTATGCAGAAGAGCGCAGGTTAGATCGGCAGATGATTGAGTAATCTTTGAGTGAACCTACTTGCCGAGACAGGGTCATCCAGTGCCTAGGGGCAAAGATGCCAAACTGAGACAGACCCCCCCCACACACAATTTATTACACGAGTCAATGTCATTAGGGAAGAAAATATCATCTCACAAAGGCAAGTACATCGCTCACATTTTTGTAAATATTTTATCATATCTTTTCATGTGACAACACTGAAGAAATGACACTTTGCTACAATGTAAAGTAGTGAGTGTACAGCGTGTACAACAGTGTAAATTCGCTGTCCCCTCAAAATAACTCAACACAGTCATTAATGTCTAAACTGCTGGGGAAAAATAAAGTGAGTACACCCCTAAGTAAAAATTTCCAAATTGGATGCAATTAGCCATTTTCCCTCTCTGGTGTCATGTGACTCGTTAGTGTTACAAGGTTTCAGGTATGATTGGGGAACAGTTAAATTTGTTGTCATCGCTCTCTCTCATGGGATAGCAGACCGCAGGATTGACATAAATAATAAAAAGAACACTACTACCTTATTTTGGCAAAAAATGTTTGGCCGCGGCCTTTATTATTGGCTTTAATTATTAACAATAAGTTAAACTTTAATAAAAACTAGGGTTGTCCCGATACCACTTTTTTAGGACCGAGTACAAGTACCGATACTTTTTTTCAAGTAGTCGCCGATACCGAATACCGATACTTTTTTTAAACATGTCCCCAAATGCAGCCATGTCCCCCCACATATTGCAGCCATGTCCCCCCCATATTGCAGCCATGTCCCCCCCATATTGCAGCCATGTCCCCCCCATATTGCAGCCATGTCCCCCCCTACCTGATGATGATGCCGCCACCGCCGCCGCCGCCGTATATACAAAGCCGCCGCGAACATTATAGGCACCTTTGTTAAGGACACTCCCTCTTGCTCGGGATTGGACAGATCCGAGCAAGGGGGAGTGTCTATACACGCGCAGCAGGAAAACAGCCATTCAAAGGTGCCTATAATGTTCGCTGCGGCAGCGGCTTTGTATATACGGCGGCGGGGGTCGGATTTGCTTATACGGCGGCGTTGGGGGGTGTATTCTATTTGGGTACAAGTACTCCCGCAAATACTCGGTATCGGTCCCGAAAATCGGGGAAAATCAATGAAGCAATTAGTCAGTCAGTGTTTAGAGCTTGAGAGAGCAGGACGCTCTCAAACGAGTCGGCTCTCTCCCAGGGACAGCACAGATTAGGCTGCTAGGCAGGCAGGCTCCTGCAAACCCCTTGCTGCATGATACAATCTGCAGCCCCTAGGACCAGCTCCTTCCTCCCCTTGGACTCCCTCTTCTCCAGGTAGGACCCTGTCTTTTTTAGGGTACTCTACCTCTACCTCCCCTGCAAACCGTTGGCGGCCGTCCTTTTCAGGACAAGCCGCTACATCTTGCAGCTCTCCCCCTCTCCTCTACCCCTCATCGCCATCCACAGTTCGGGGCACCCCCCCCCCGCCGCCTCTCGGGCTCAGTTCTGCGGCTTCTTCCCGATCCCGCTGGCATCCGCGCCAGCCTGCTCACATTCGCGGCCGCCGCGGCTTAGGAAAGACCGCGGCTTCAGCCGCGGCCTAGCGGCGCGCCGCTCCTACGCCTGTAAAAACCTGTACACAGCCCAAAATACCCCCCCTATCTCTGGAGGATCCCATCCACCCCGCAGTGAACCATCCAGTTCACTATAGCCATCCATCCACCCAGCTGACAGTCCCCAGCATATGCCCTGTGTCTTGGTCGGTGGCCAGCTTGGTACACCCCAGAAACAGAGACACCTCTCACCCACCCCTTCCTCCTTCACAACTAATACTGCTTGATCCAGGGTTCTTCTCCGATCGCCTCCCAGGGATCAGGAAGGAATTTTTTTTCCCTGGCCTCTGCACATTGGCTCAGCACAGCCAGGGTTTTTTTTGCCTTCCTCTGGACCAAGCCGGGAGAGAGGATTCAATGAATCCCCCCTCCATCACCATTTAAACATCATAGCCCCCCCCCCCCCCGATGACTGCAACTATGGCTCTTTTGCAATAGTCTGCAGAAACCATTTGGGGTCTGAGGCAATTCGCCACAGTCTTACCAGCCGTCACCAAAAAGGCCTTAAAATTATAGCAACTATTGAGAACCGATCGACTATCAAGAGTTTCAGCCATTTACCTCAGCTTAAGCACATATGTGCTCTGATCAGCGCAAGATCGGCAGTAAAACACCGATCAGAAATCCATGATTTCATTCTACAATATGATTTAGACTGCCTTTTTATTACAGAAAGCTGGCTCACAGCCGACTGTAACACCATTCTAGGAGAACTGGTGCCAGAAAACTACCGCATTATAACGGAAAACAGAATAGGGCAAAGAGGTGGAGGCCTGGCGGTGATCCACAGGATTCATCTGGCGATCACCAAACCAGTCCTTTAAAATCCTCTTCCATTTATGGAAACCCTTACTCTACAACTGCAAGCAAACCCCCAGGAGACCGTCCACATTCTTCTCTGCTATAGGCCTCCCGGGCCAAAATCGCAGCTACTCACATCATTGACGGAGTTTATCTCCACTTATACCCTTAAAAGCAAACACCTTTTGTTTCTTGGGGACTTCAATCTCTGGGAAAACTCATCTCAGGATCCTGTTGCCGACGCCTGTATTGACCACCTGGAAGGATTAGGGCTACAGCAACAAGTATGTGGGCCCACACATGTTTCAGGTCACACGCTTGACTTAATTTTCAGACAAAATCTGAAAATAAGCATTATGGAAAATGAACCATTGCCATGGACAGATCACCATGCAATTAAATTCATAATTCCCAAAATCCCCCCATTGAGAAAAACACCCAAGCTGGTGAAAATACACTGGACTAGATCTCATAAGAAGCTCCATTCGGAACTCTTCAAATCTACCTTGGGAAATAAAATAAAAATAATCCAACCACTTATAACAGCCTCAGAAACACTGGATGTCATAAATGCAGCCCTACTACAGTCAGCCGACTTAGTAGCACCGAAACGCAAAACCCGCATCCAGAAAAACAAGTCCGGCTGGTTCAACAACCAACTGTCACTACTGAAGCAAGAGCGCAGAAGGGCGGAAGCCGCCTGGAAAAGAAGCGCTTCAGAGGAGAACCTCATCATCTACAAGGAATTAACAAGAAAATACCATAAAGAAATCTTTAAAGCCAAGAAACATCATTTTTCTGTGACTATCAACAGCGCTTTAAATCGCCCCCGCGAACTCTTCAAGTTGGTCACTCAGACCATGAATCCAGGTTGCCTGGAAGCCCCCAATTTAGATACCCAAGAATTTTGCGATGAACTATCGGATTTCTTCATTAATAAAATTGAGGGAATTCGGGAAAGCATTCGGCAAATCAATACCCCTCTCAACCCCCGTCCCAACCAACCACATAACATCCACAGAAACCATCGACAATCAACGATGTTCACTCTGGAACCCATCTCCATCGAGGCCACTAAAAATATCATCGGTACTTTGCGAAACAGCACAGCGCCTAATGATATTATCCCCACTAAACTGCTGAAGGAATGTGCCGACATCTTGGCACTACCTATCACGCAGCTTATAAACCAGTCATTTAAGGAAGGCATAGTGCCCTCCCTGCTGAAAGAGGGCACAATCAAGCCCATCTTGAAAAAGCCTACCCTGGATCCCAAGGACCCAGCTCACCGCCGTCCCATAACAGGCCTTAACGTTCTCTCCAAGGTAATGGAAAAGTAGTGGTAAAACAGCTGCAACAGCATCTGGATACCCACAACCTACTTGATCCATTTCAATCAGGCTTCCGTCCCGGACACGGAACGGAAACAGCATTACTTAAGATATGGGATGACGCCCTCGAGGCCGCAGACGAAGGAGAATCCTCTCTCCTGGTTCTGCTGGACCTAAGCGCAGCCTTTGACACTGTAGACCACAAACTTTTACTGACTCGGCTGGCTGAGGTAGCCAGAGTCGCAGAAGGTGATCTACCATGGTTTTCCTCTTTTTAGTCCCCCTTTAGGCCCATTATCACAAACAGTGAAATTGGGACCTTTCACCTCTGAAAAACGCACTGTGTCATGTGGAGTCCCTCAAGGATCCCCTTTGTCACCGCTGCTCTTCAACATCTATCTTCGCCCTCTCTTTGAAATTATCAGTAGCCAAGATCTACTTTATCATTCATACGCAGACGACACGCAACTGTATTTTCGCATCTGCAACAAAAAGGATCATCATCTCAGTTTAGAGAAATGTCTCTCTTTGATAGAAAACTGGATGACTAAGAGTTATCTTAAACTCAACAGTTCCAAAACAGAACTTCTTCTGTTTCACGCCAGTCGCAAGAGTCAACTGGCAACTACTTGGAAACCCCCGCCCATTTTGGGCCAGATCATCACCCCTAGCGCCAAAGTCAAAAGTCTAGGTGTCATCTTCGACACCTACATGACTATGGACGCACAAATAGGGTCAGTAGTCAGCGGATCTCACCATCTGCTGCGCCTACTATGCAGACTTACTCCATTTATTCCCAAAGAAGAAGTAGCAGTCGTGGTGGGAACAATTGTAAACTCCAGATTGGACTGTGCAAATGCCCTTTACCTCGGACTCCCGAAGTACCAAATCGCTCGTCTGCAAGTCGTTCAAAATACGGCCGCCAGACTTGTGACTGGGAAAAAACCCTGGGAATCCATCTCACCTTCACTGAGATCCCTTCATTGGTTGCCAGTAAAGGACAGAATTGCTTTCAAAGCACTCTGTCTGACACATAAGTGCATCCATGGGAAGGCCCCGCAATATCTATGCGAAAAGATAGAAGCCCACAATTCCAATCGCGTTCTGCGATCCACCGACCAAAATCTGGTCAAGATACCCAAAGCCAGATACAAGTCCAAAGGAGAAAGAAGGTTTGCTTTCCAAGGTCCCAGACTATGGAACGCTTTACCAACCAGCATTCGGTTGGAGGAAAACCACCTGACCTTCAGAAGACAGATTAAAACTCTACTCTTTTGATGTCAAGACAGACAGAAACAACAAGCGCCCAGAGGCGATTTAGTTCGCATGTGCCGCGCTATATACGTTTTTCATTCATTCATTCATTCGATACCGATACTGGTATCGGTATCGATACAACCCTAATAAAAACACGTAAACAGCTCAGCCATTACGGCTCAAGCTGCATCATAAAATAAAGAGAAACTCCCCACTGGACAAAACATAACTTTGTTTAACTTATATACAAAGAAAGCAGTCCCCCTTTAGGCCCAATTCAGATTTGCACTACAGCCCATTTAACATGGTTTCCTATGGAACAAATCTGCAAAAAGCACTAAAAATGCATTAGGTGTGAATCCAGCCTTATAGGTGACACCAGCCACATAATAAAGTTGAAAGCCTGCGACAAAGGGAGGGTGGGAGGGAACACCACAGCTGCTGCTACTGAGGCAACTTAGCCTTTAGGGCTCCGAATCCCTCGCAGAAACCCCCTTAGCTGCCCAGATACAGAGGTCACCTGACCATCTCGGGCAGCCACATTTTTTAGCCCCGAGGAGGTTGCCCAATAATAAGCTATCAAACCCCTAAACTGCCCAGCTACAGCTACCCCTATCACCAGCTGTTCCTAATCCAATGGGAACCTTTCCCTCTATTTTTTGTTCTGAAGTAAAATAAAGAAACCCCGCTGCCGCAATCCCTTGAGGCAAAGGGGGCTTAAACATTTTTCCTTACATACTGGTCAATTGTTGCTCTACATACAGATGGAATAGGCTATAAGAAGATTACCAAGACCCTGAAACGGAGCTGCAGCATGGTGGCCAAGACCATACAACTGTTTAACAGGGCAGGTTCCACTCAGACCAGGCCTGGCCATGGTCAACCAAAGAAGTTGAGTGAGCATGCCCAGCGTCATAATGTCTAAAAGGGATAGAGGGGCCAGCCTGTCAGTGCTCAAACCATACGCGCTGACACATACAAGTGGACCAAGGACATGGGATTACTGGAACCAGGTCATGTGGTCTGATTAGACCAAGATAAGTGGGAAGGCTGGCCATAGGCGAGCCTGTGTTTGTAGGAGGAGTCGGAGGGCTATTTAACCCTCCTCCCCTCTCAACTCTATCCGAGCTTTCGCTATGTGGGGGACCCCTCTGTCCTCCCTCCCGCTTCTCCCAGTTCTCGCAGGGGGGGCTGCTTGCATCCCCCTTTCCCTGGGCGCTATTCGGCATCATGGAGGGGTTAGCCGCGCAGAGCGGCAGTGCACCTCATTGCAGTGCTGTGCTCACGCCATCCTTCTCCTTTCCCCGCTGATCGCCTCTCAGGGGACGCCAGCATACCTCCTGTATCGCGTAACGGCTGCATGAGGGGAGGGCGCTCACCTGCTAGCTCACGCCGGGCATCCGGGGACGGCAGGTACCCTTCCTCATCCTTTGTCAGCTGAGTGCCGCTCACGGGGGGGAGGGCATGTCTACCCACCCTCCCACTCCTCCGTGGCTCCTTCTACTTTCCCGCTCACGCCGGGCACCATGGGGAGGACTGTTAAAGCCAGGCACAGCTTCATAGGGGCCGCCCACTTCTCTACCCGGGTTTGCGCTACGTGGGGGTCCCTCCGTGCGCCTCCCGCTCCTCCGGGCACTCACGTGATGTCCACGTGCGGCAGGGCTTCATGGAAACTGCATGCCCGTTTCTCCTGCTGCCTCCGGACAGGTACGCATCGGCTCATCCCTGCTCCTGGCTGGGGGGGGGGGGGGGGCATCCACTCTTCGGTCCATCCACTGTTGCTGTGCCCATGCAGGCGGCGGGGGGGGGGGGTGGTTTGTCATGTCGCAGGTTTGGGGGGGGGGGGGTCTCACGCTGGGTCATGAGGGGGACCCCATTCACCCTTCGGTCAGGGCTCACGCTGTAGGGGGAGGACATCCACTCACTGGTCCATCTCCAAGGGTCACGCTGGCAGCAGGGGAAAGGGCTGTCCACCCACTTTTCAGGGGTCACGCTGGCAGCATGTGGGGCTGTCCACCTTTTCTCCCGGGTCACGCTGGCAGCAGGGGAGGTGTTGTCCACCCACTTAGGGGGTCACTCTGGCAGCATGAGGTGGGGGGCTGTGCACCCACGTCTCCACGGGTCACGCTGACAGTTTTCCTTGCTAGTTGTCAGATACTGTCTCTGCGTTCCAGTCCTTGCATTTTCTGTAGCGTTTCTGCCCCAGGGTATTCTGTCATAGCGTTTCTGCCCCAGGGTTTTCTGTCATAGCGTTTCTGCCCCAAGGGTTTTACTGTCATAGCGTTTCTGCCCCAAGGGTTTTACTGTCATAGCGTTTCTGCCCCAAGGGTTTTACGGTCATAGCGTTTCTGCCCCAAGGGTTTTACGGTCATAGCGTTTCTGCCCCAAGGGTTTTACGGTCATAGCGTTTCTGCCCCAAGGGTTTTACGGTCATAGCGTTTCTGCCCCAAGGGTTTTACTGTCATAGCGTTTCTGCCCCAAGGGTTTTACTGTCATAGCGTTTCTGCCCCAATGGTTTTACTGTCATAGCGTTTCTGCCCCAAGGGTTTTACTGTCATAGCGTTTCTGCCCCAAAAATGTTTTTCTGTCATAGCGTTTCTGTCATACAGCTGTTTTCCTGTTGTTGCGTGTGCTGTCACAGCGGTTAGCGGTGCTGTCAGCAGTATGTTTTCTGTCGTAGCGGTTCTGTCAGCAGCATGTTTTCTGTCATAGGCATTTCTGTCAGCAGTATGTTTTCTGTCATAGCGGTTCTGTCATAGCGGTTCTGTCGGCAGTCATTTTTCATATGTTTTGCTCCTGGTCCAGTGGGCTAGGGCTCACATCTCGGGAGCTGTCATGTCTACAGATCCTTTCGTGCTGAGGTTATCATTTTCCAGATGATTGTTGACATCAATCTTCTCGCCTGTCACGTCGTGTCTTACCATGCATTACGTTTCCTTTCACCGGCAGGACTACCCACCACGGTCTGTGGGTACACGGGTCCTCAGTGTTCGGTGGCGCAGCAGGTCACTTGCGCTCACTAGTTATTCACCGGGGGGTCGTCAGGTTCTTCACATGCTGGGGTCCCTCTAGGACTGCATGTCTTCATGCTTGGGTAGGCGTACAGGGGGTTGCGTTTTCTGTCGTAGTATGTTCTACTCCAGCATGGTTCGGTGGTGGCTGTCGTTGTTATGCAGTCTCGACGCTCACGTTTGGCCTTGTAGCGTCTTTTGTTCGTAGGTCTTGTCATTACTTTCCTTCAGGTTCTTGCATTCTGGGTATAGTAAGCCAGGGTGCGCATCTCAGGATCTGTCACGTCTACAGATCCATACGGGCTGAGGTTTTCGTTGTTAATGATTGTTGACCACAATCTTCTCGCCTGTATACCATACATCATACGTGCACGTTCATTCTTACGCCTACTCATCTACCCACCACGGTCTGTGGGTACATCGGCCCTGAGTGTTTCGTTTTTTAATTACCTGTCTCTGCGCGGCAGGTTACTCGGGCTCACTTACTGCTTACACGTATCACATACACTTGGGTGGGATCTGTCATCAGGTTCATTCACGCGCTGAAGTCTGGTCATTTCTGCTCACGTCTTTGGCCCAGGCAGCTACAGTGGGGGGGGGGGGGTGTTTCATGTTTGGTTGTCTGTTGTCTTTTCTTCCTACTTTCCTAGGGTTGGGCGTGCTGCACGTTTCGGTTGGTCACAGTCTGGTACATCCCGGCTGCCCCACGTGGGGGTTCAGAGCATGGTAGTAAGCCGTCGCTCAGGGGTGGGTCCGTGCTTGACTCAGCAGAGCGGTAAGTCAACAAGGGGTTTCCTTTTCTGGCCACAGCAGGGTAGGCGGTAGGCTTCAGTTTGTGTCCTATTCCTTCCCAGGTACTTGAAGTACCGGCATGGAGCGTGTTCTGGCCTTTCCTGCTAGGGTATTTTATCAGGGTTCTCGTCCATGAAGTCGGCGCTTCTTCACTGCACAATGGTAGGGGTCTGGGCCGATATCTTTTGGTACTGTTCTCTGGTTTACAGGTTGCCGGATCGTCGGGGCAGGTGCGTCAGTCCTGGCTTCTTTGTCCAGTTCCCAGCCTGTTCCTAGGTGGGATCACAGTCTCTCGGGTAGGTTGTGTCATGCCATGTCTGGTTCTGTCTGTCTATCGTTGCATCACTACAGCGTGTTGGCCTCATCTGTCAACATCAGCGACTCTTCTTTCAGGTGTGGCTCTCATACCCCTTCCCTCCTATCAGTTTGTCCACTTTTTGCATCTCTCCCTTTCATGTCCCTTACCAGGTATGGACTGTTGGGCCAGGGGTTGTGGGTGTTTGACAGGGCACAGGTCTTGCGTCCATTGGATGGTGTTCAACCTTTGCATTATTTCACAGGGCTCCTCAGGTCTGCCCTTGTTCCATTCCCCCACATATCCTCTCGCCACTAGTTGCGCCCATGTGTGTGCTTTCTGGAAGAAGGCTTAGCTTATCAGTCAGGGGGCAGTCATTTGGTTTCTGGGTAGTTTCGCAAGTGCCAACAGATGGGTTTCCTTCCAATCATCGGTTCGTAGGACGCTGGTTTCTGCTGTCGCAACTGGGCTTGTCGGAGCCATTTTTTGAGACCATACAAGTGTGCGTCGCTCTACCAGACAGATGGTTCATGTCCTTCTACTTTCTTATCACACCTGCTTCAGGGTCTTTTTGCCCACTTATAGGCATACTGACCAGCAAGGCCAATGGCACACCTCAGGCGTGGGTAGATAGGGTGTTGCATTTCTCAGTGCATTCCTCGGTGAAGACTCTGACTACAAGTGGGAAGGCTGGCCGTAGGCGAGCCTGTGTTTGTAGGAGGAGTCGGAGGGCTATTTAACCCTCCTCCCCTCTCAACTCCGGCGTCGGTGAGGTTTCTGGGTACCCACCCACCCGTTCCCCCCTTTTTTCATATTATCATTTTCTTCATTCATTTCTTCATAATTACTTCAGGGTATGCCCACTTATAGGCATACTGACCAGCAAGGCCAATGGCACACCTCAGGCGTGGGTAGATAGGGTGTTGCATTCCTCAGTGCATTCCTCGGTGAAGACTCCGACTACAAACATATTTAGCTCAGATGGTATCAAGCGTGTGTGGCGGCAACCAGGTGAGAAGTATGAAGACAAGTGTGTCTTGCTTACAGTTAAGCATGTTGGTGGGGAGTGTCATGGTCTGGGGCTGTACAAGTGCTTCCGGCACTGGAGAGCTACAGTTCATTGAGGAACCATGAATGCCAACATGTACTGTGACATACTGAAGCAGAGCATGATTCCCTCCCTTCGGAGACTGGACCACAGGGTAGTATTCCAACATAACAACCCCAAACACCTCCTTGCTTCCTGCTTTCCTCGCCATGATTGGCCACAGCCAAGGGCCCATCAGAAGATTCTGGGGGCATCATGGGAAATGCAGTCCCTTAAGAGTGGCGGCCCCAGCGTGTTTTACAGACACAATGCTAAAGCCCACAGCATGCAAGCACTCTGCTGCTAATGCTGGGGGAAGCCAGAGAGAGCCACGCTGTAGCCGCACGAACCAGAGAGGGAGGGAGTCACGCTGTAGCCGAACCAACCAGAGAGGGAGGGAGTCACGCTGTAGCCGAACCAACCAGAGAGGGAGGGAGTCACGCTGTAGCCGAACCAACCAGAGAGGGAGGGAGTCACGCTGTAGCCGAACCAACCAGAGAGGGAGGGAGTCACGCTGTAGCCGAACCAACCAGAGAGGGAGGGAGTCACGCTGTAGCCGAACCAACCAGAGAGGGAGGGAGTCACGCTGTAGCCGAACCAACCAGAGAGGGAGGGAGTCACGCTGTAGCCGAACCAACCAGAGAGGGAGGGAGTCACGCTGTAGCCGAACCAACCAGAGAGGGAGGGAGTCACGCTGTAGCCGAACCAACCAGAGAGGGAGGGAGTCACGCTGTAGCCGAACCAACCAGAGAGGGAGGGAGTCACGCTGTAGCCGAACCAACCAGAGAGGGAGGGAGTCACGCTGTAGCCGAACCAACCAGAGAGGGAGGGAGTCACGCTGTAGCCGAACCAACCAGAGAGGGAGGGAGTCACGCTGTAGCCGAACCAACCAGAGAGGGAGGGAGTCACGCTGTAGCCGAACCAACCAGAGAGGGAGGGAGTCACGCTGTAGCCGAACCAACCAGAGAGGGAGGGAGTCACGCTGTAGCCGAACCAACCAGAGAGGGAGGGAGTCACGCTGTAGCCGAACCAACCAGAGAGGGAGGGAGTCACGCTGTAGCCGAACCAACCAGAGAGGGAGGGAGTCACGCTGTAGCCGAACCAACCAGAGAGGGAGGGAGTCACGCTGTAGCCGAACCAACCAGAGAGGGAGGGAGTCACGCTGTAGCCGAACCAACCAGAGAGGGAGGGAGTCACGCTGTAGCCGAACCAACCAGAGAGGGAGGGAGTCACGCTGTAGCCGAACCAACCAGAGAGGGAGGGAGTCACGCTGTAGCCGAACCAACCAGAGAGGGAGGGAGTCACGCTGTAGCCGAACCAACCAGAGAGGGAGGGAGTCACGCTGTAGCCGAACCAACCAGAGAGGGAGGGAGTCACGCTGTAGCCGAACCAACCAGAGAGGGAGGGAGTCACGCTGTAGCCGAACCAACCAGAGAGGGAGGGAGTCACGCTGTAGCCGAACCAACCAGAGAGGGAGGGAGTCACGCTGTAGCCGAACCAACCAGAGAGGGAGGGAGTCACGCTGTAGCCGAACCAACCAGAGAGGGAGGGAGTCACGCTGTAGCCGAACCAACCAGAGAGGGAGGGAGTCACGCTGTAGCCGAACCAACCAGAGAGGGAGGGAGTCACGCTGTAGCCGAACCAACCAGAGAGGGAGGGAGTCACGCTGTAGCCGAACCAACCAGAGAGGGAGGGAGTCACGCTGTAGCCGAACCAACCAGAGAGGGAGGGAGTCACGCTGTAGCCGAACCAACCAGAGAGGGAGGGAGTCACGCTGTAGCCGAACCAACCAGAGAGGGAGGGAGTCACGCTGTAGCCGAACCAACCAGAGAGGGAGGGAGTCACGCTGTAGCCGAACCAACCAGAGAGGGAGGGAGTCACGCTGTAGCCGAACCAACCAGAGAGGGAGGGAGTCACGCTGTAGCCGAACCAACCAGAGAGGGAGGGAGTCACGCTGTAGCCGAACCAACCAGAGAGGGAGGGAGTCACGCTGTAGCCGAACCAACCAGAGAGGGAGGGAGTCACGCTGTAGCCGAACCAACCAGAGAGGGAGGGAGTCACGCTGTAGCCGAACCAACCAGAGAGGGAGGGAGTCACGCTGTAGCCGAACCAACCAGAGAGGGAGGGAGTCACGCTGTAGCCGAACCAACCAGAGAGGGAGGGAGTCACGCTGTAGCCGAACCAACCAGAGAGGGAGGGAGTCACGCTGTAGCCGAACCAACCAGAGAGGGAGGGAGTCACGCTGTAGCCGAACCAACCAGAGAGGGAGGGAGTCACGCTGTAGCCGAACCAACCAGAGAGGGAGGGAGTCACGCTGTAGCCGAACCAACCAGAGAGGGAGGGAGTCACGCTGTAGCC
This sequence comes from Rana kukunoris, assembly GCA_029574335.1. Taxonomy (NCBI): domain Eukaryota; kingdom Metazoa; phylum Chordata; class Amphibia; order Anura; family Ranidae; genus Rana; species Rana kukunoris. Next base: position 102,627,044 of record CM056060.1, read on the forward strand.
GAACCAACCAGAGAGGGAGGGAGTCACGCTGTAGCCGAACCAACCAGAGAGGGAGGGAGTCACGCTGTAGCCGAACCAACCAGAGAGGGAGGGAGTCACGCTGTAGCCGAACCAACCAGAGAGGGAGGGAGTCACGCTGTAGCCGAACCAACCAGAGAGGGAGGGAGTCACGCTGTAGCCGAACCAACCAGAGAGGGAGGGAGTCACGCTGTAGCCGAACCAACCAGAGAGGGAGGGAGTCACGCTGTAGCCGAACCAACCAGAGAGGGAGGGAGTCACGCTGTAGCCGAACCAACCAGAGAGGGAGGGAGTCACGCTGTAGCCGAACCAACCAGAGAGGGAGGGAGTCACGCTGTAGCCGAACCAACCAGAGAGGGAGGGAGTCACGCTGTAGCCGAACCAACCAGAGAGGGAGGGAGTCACGCTGTAGCCGAACCAACCAGAGAGGGAGGGAGTCACGCTGTAGCCGAACCAACCAGAGAGGGAGGGAGTCACGCTGTAGCCGAACCAACCAGAGAGGGAGGGAGTCACGCTGTAGCCGAACCAACCAGAGAGGGAGGGAGTCACGCTGTAGCCGAACCAACCAGAGAGGGAGGGAGTCACGCTGTAGCCGAACCAACCAGAGAGGGAGGGAGTCACGCTGTAGCCGAACCAACCAGAGAGGGAGGGAGTCACGCTGTAGCCGAACCAACCAGAGAGGGAGGGAGTCACGCTGTAGCCGAACCAACCAGAGAGGGAGGGAGTCACGCTGTAGCCGAACCAACCAGAGAGGGAGGGAGTCACGCTGTAGCCGAACCAACCAGAGAGGGAGGGAGTCACGCTGTAGCCGAACCAACCAGAGAGGGAGGGAGTCACGCTGTAGCCGAACCAACCAGAGAGGGAGGGAGTCACGCTGTAGCCGAACCAACCAGAGAGGGAGGGAGTCACGCTGTAGCCGAACCAACCAGAGAGGGAGGGAGTCACGCTGTAGCCGAACCAACCAGAGAGGGAGGGAGTCACGCTGTAGCCGAACCAACCAGAGAGGGAGGGAGTCACGCTGTAGCCGAACCAACCAGAGAGGGAGGGAGTCACGCTGTAGCCGAACCAACCAGAGAGGGAGGGAGTCACGCTGTAGCCGAACCAACCAGAGAGGGAGGGAGTCACGCTGTAGCCGAACCAACCAGAGAGGGAGGGAGTCACGCTGTAGCCGAACCAACCAGAGAGGGAGGGAGTCACGCTGTAGCCGAACCAACCAGAGAGGGAGGGAGTCACGCTGTAGCCGAACCAACCAGAGAGGGAGGGAGTCACGCTGTAGCCGAACCAACCAGAGAGGGAGGGAGTCACGCTGTAGCCGAACCAACCAGAGAGGGAGGGAGTCACGCTGTAGCCGAACCAACCAGAGAGGGAGGGAGTCACGCTGTAGCCGAACCAACCAGAGAGGGAGGGAGTCACGCTGTAGCCGAACCAACCAGAGAGGGAGGGAGTCACGCTGTAGCCGAACCAACCAGAGAGGGAGGGAGTCACGCTGTAGCCGAACCAACCAGAGAGGGAGGGAGTCACGCTGTAGCCGAACCAACCAGAGAGGGAGGGAGTCACGCTGTAGCCGAACCAACCAGAGAGGGAGGGAGTCACGCTGTAGCCGAACCAACCAGAGAGGGAGGGAGTCACGCTGTAGCCGAACCAACCAGAGAGGGAGGGAGTCACGCTGTAGCCGAACCAACCAGAGAGGGAGGGAGTCACGCTGTAGCCGAACCAACCAGAGAGGGAGGGAGTCACGCTGTAGCCGAACCAACCAGAGAGGGAGGGAGTCACGCTGTAGCCGAACCAACCAGAGAGGGAGGGAGTCACGCTGTAGCCGAACCAACCAGAGAGGGAGGGAGTCACGCTGTAGCCGAACCAACCAGAGAGGGAGGGAGTCACGCTGTAGCCGAACCAACCAGAGAGGGAGGGAGTCACGCTGTAGCCGAACCAACCAGAGAGGGAGGGAGTCACGCTGTAGCCGAACCAACCAGAGAGGGAGGGAGTCACGCTGTAGCCGAACCAACCAGAGAGGGAGGGAGTCACGCTGTAGCCGAACCAACCAGAGAGGGAGGGAGTCACGCTGTAGCCGAACCAACCAGAGAGGGAGGGAGTCACGCTGTAGCCGAACCAACCAGAGAGGGAGGGAGTCACGCTGTAGCCGAACCAACCAGAGAGGGAGGGAGTCACGCTGTAGCCGAACCAACCAGAGAGGGAGGGAGTCACGCTGTAGCCGAACCAACCAGAGAGGGAGGGAGTCACGCTGTAGCCGAACCAACCAGAGAGGGAGGGAGTCACGCTGTAGCCGAACCAACCAGAGAGGGAGGGAGTCACGCTGTAGCCGAACCAACCAGAGAGGGAGGGAGTCACGCTGTAGCCGAACCAACCAGAGAGGGAGGGAGTCACGCTGTAGCCGAACCAACCAGAGAGGGAGGGAGTCACGCTGTAGCCGAACCAACCAGAGAGGGAGGGAGTCACGCTGTAGCCGAACCAACCAGAGAGGGAGGGAGTCACGCTGTAGCCGAACCAACCAGAGAGGGAGGGAGTCACGCTGTAGCCGAACCAACCAGAGAGGGAGGGAGTCACGCTGTAGCCGAACCAACCAGAGAGGGAGGGAGTCACGCTGTAGCCGAACCAACCAGAGAGGGAGGGAGTCACGCTGTAGCCGAACCAACCAGAGAGGGAGGGAGTCACGCTGTAGCCGAACCAACCAGAGAGGGAGGGAGTCACGCTGTAGCCGAACCAACCAGAGAGGGAGGGAGTCACGCTGTAGCCGAACCAACCAGAGAGGGAGGGAGTCACGCTGTAGCCGAACCAACCAGAGAGGGAGGGAGTCACGCTGTAGCCGAACCAACCAGAGAGGGAGGGAGTCACGCTGTAGCCGAACCAACCAGAGAGGGAGGGAGTCACGCTGTAGCCGAACCAACCAGAGAGGGAGGGAGTCACGCTGTAGCCGAACCAACCAGAGAGGGAGGGAGTCACGCTGTAGCCGAACCAACCAGAGAGGGAGGGAGTCACGCTGTAGCCGAACCAACCAGAGAGGGAGGGAGTCACGCTGTAGCCGAACCAACCAGAGAGGGAGGGAGTCACGCTGTAGCCGAACCAACCAGAGAGGGAGGGAGTCACGCTGTAGCCGAACCAACCAGAGAGGGAGGGAGTCACGCTGTAGCCGAACCAACCAGAGAGGGAGGGAGTCACGCTGTAGCCGAACCAACCAGAGAGGGAGGGAGTCACGCTGTAGCCGAACCAACCAGAGAGGGAGGGAGTCACGCTGTAGCCGAACCAACCAGAGAGGGAGGGAGTCACGCTGTAGCCGAACCAACCAGAGAGGGAGGGAGTCACGCTGTAGCCGAACCAACCAGAGAGGGAGGGAGTCACGCTGTAGCCGAACCAACCAGAGAGGGAGGGAGTCACGCTGTAGCCGAACCAACCAGAGAGGGAGGGAGTCACGCTGTAGCCGAACCAACCAGAGAGGGAGGGAGTCACGCTGTAGCCGAACCAACCAGAGAGGGAGGGAGTCACGCTGTAGCCGAACCAACCAGAGAGGGAGGGAGTCACGCTGTAGCCGAACCAACCAGAGAGGGAGGGAGTCACGCTGTAGCCGAACCAACCAGAGAGGGAGGGAGTCACGCTGTAGCCGAACCAACCAGAGAGGGAGGGAGTCACGCTGTAGCCGAACCAACCAGAGAGGGAGGGAGTCACGCTGTAGCCGAACCAACCAGAGAGGGAGGGAGTCACGCTGTAGCCGAACCAACCAGAGAGGGAGGGAGTCACGCTGTAGCCGAACCAACCAGAGAGGGAGGGAGTCACGCTGTAGCCGAACCAACCAGAGAGGGAGGGAGTCACGCTGTAGCCGAACCAACCAGAGAGGGAGGGAGTCACGCTGTAGCCGAACCAACCAGAGAGGGAGGGAGTCACGCTGTAGCCGAACCAACCAGAGAGGGAGGGAGTCACGCTGTAGCCGAACCAACCAGAGAGGGAGGGAGTCACGCTGTAGCCGAACCAACCAGAGAGGGAGGGAGTCACGCTGTAGCCGAACCAACCAGAGAGGGAGGGAGTCACGCTGTAGCCGAACCAACCAGAGAGGGAGGGAGTCACGCTGTAGCCGAACCAACCAGAGAGGGAGGGAGTCACGCTGTAGCCGAACCAACCAGAGAGGGAGGGAGTCACGCTGTAGCCGAACCAACCAGAGAGGGAGGGAGTCACGCTGTAGCCGAACCAACCAGAGAGGGAGGGAGTCACGCTGTAGCCGAACCAACCAGAGAGGGAGGGAGTCACGCTGTAGCCGAACCAACCAGAGAGGGAGGGAGTCACGCTGTAGCCGAACCAACCAGAGAGGGAGGGAGTCACGCTGTAGCCGAACCAACCAGAGAGGGAGGGAGTCACGCTGTAGCCGAACCAACCAGAGAGGGAGGGAGTCACGCTGTAGCCGAACCAACCAGAGAGGGAGGGAGTCACGCTGTAGCCGAACCAACCAGAGAGGGAGGGAGTCACGCTGTAGCCGAACCAACCAGAGAGGGAGGGAGTCACGCTGTAGCCGAACCAACCAGAGAGGGAGGGAGTCACGCTGTAGCCGAACCAACCAGAGAGGGAGGGAGTCACGCTGTAGCCGAACCAACCAGAGAGGGAGGGAGTCACGCTGTAGCCGAACCAACCAGAGAGGGAGGGAGTCACGCTGTAGCCGAACCAACCAGAGAGGGAGGGAGTCACGCTGTAGCCGAACCAACCAGAGAGGGAGGGAGTCACGCTGTAGCCGAACCAACCAGAGAGGGAGGGAGTCACGCTGTAGCCGAACCAACCAGAGAGGGAGGGAGTCACGCTGTAGCCGAACCAACCAGAGAGGGAGGGAGTCACGCTGTAGCCGAACCAACCAGAGAGGGAGGGAGTCACGCTGTAGCCGAACCAACCAGAGAGGGAGGGAGTCACGCTGTAGCCGAACCAACCAGAGAGGGAGGGAGTCACGCTGTAGCCGAACCAACCAGAGAGGGAGGGAGTCACGCTGTAGCCGAACCAAGAGGGAGGGAGTCCAGAACCAACCAGAGGGAGGGAGTCACGCTGTAGCCGAACCAACCAGAGAGGGAGGGAGTCACGCTGTAGCCGAACCAACCAGAGAGGGAGGGAGTCACGCTGTAGCCGAACCAACCAGAGAGGGAGGGAGTCACGCTGTAGCCGAACCAACCAGAGAGGGAGGGAGTCACGCTGTAGCCGAACCAACCAGAGAGGGAGGGAGTCACGCTGTAGCCGAACCAACCAGAGAGGGAGGGAGTCACGCTGTAGCCGAACCAACCAGAGAGGGAGGGAGTCACGCTGTAGCCGAACCAACCAGAGAGGGAGGGAGTCACGCTGTAGCCGAACCAACCAGAGAGGGAGGGAGTCACGCTGTAGCCGAACCAACCAGAGAGGGAGGGAGTCACGCTGTAGCCGAACCAACCAGAGAGGGAGGGAGTCACGCTGTAGCCGAACCAACCAGAGAGGGAGGGAGTCACGCTGTAGCCGAACCAACCAGAGAGGGAGGGAGTCACGCTGTAGCCGAACCAACCAGAGAGGGAGGGAGTCACGCTGTAGCCGAACCAACCAGAGAGGGAGGGAGTCACGCTGTAGCCGAACCAACCAGAGAGGGAGGGAGTCACGCTGTAGCCGAACCAACCAGAGAGGGAGGGAGTCACGCTGTAGCCGAACCAACCAGAGAGGGAGGGAGTCACGCTGTAGCCGAACCAACCAGAGAGGGAGGGAGTCACGCTGTAGCCGAACCAACCAGAGAGGGAGGGAGTCACGCTGTAGCCGAACCAACCAGAGAGGGAGGGAGTCACGCTGTAGCCGAACCAACCAGAGAGGGAGGGAGTCACGCTGTAGCCGAACCAACCAGAGAGGGAGGGAGTCACGCTGTAGCCGAACCAACCAGAGAGGGAGGGAGTCACGCTGTAGCCGAACCAACCAGAGAGGGAGGGAGTCACGCTGTAGCCGAACCAACCAGAGAGGGAGGGAGTCACGCTGTAGCCGAACCAACCAGAGAGGGAGGGAGTCACGCTGTAGCCGAACCAACCAGAGAGGGAGGGAGTCACGCTGTAGCCGAACCAACCAGAGAGGGAGGGAGTCACGCTGTAGCCGAACCAACCAGAGAGGGAGGGAGTCACGCTGTAGCCGAACCAACCAGAGAGGGAGGGAGTCACGCTGTAGCCGAACCAACCAGAGAGGGAGGGAGTCACGCTGTAGCCGAACCAACCAGAGAGGGAGGGAGTCACGCTGTAGCCGAACCAACCAGAGAGGGAGGGAGTCACGCTGTAGCCGAACCAACCAGAGAGGGAGGGAGTCACGCTGTAGCCGAACCAACCAGAGAGGGAGGGAGTCACGCTGTAGCCGAACCAACCAGAGAGGGAGGGAGTCACGCTGTAGCCGAACCAACCAGAGAGGGAGGGAGTCACGCTGTAGCCGAACCAACCAGAGAGGGAGGGAGTCACGCTGTAGCCGAACCAACCAGAGAGGGAGGGAGTCACGCTGTAGCCGAACCAACCAGAGAGGGAGGGAGTCACGCTGTAGCCGAACCAACCAGAGAGGGAGGGAGTCACGCTGTAGCCGAACCAACCAGAGAGGGAGGGAGTCACGCTGTAGCCGAACCAACCAGAGAGGGAGGGAGTCACGCTGTAGCCGAACCAACCAGAGAGGGAGGGAGTCACGCTGTAGCCGAACCAACCAGAGAGGGAGGGAGTCACGCTGTAGCCGAACCAACCAGAGAGGGAGGGAGTCACGCTGTAGCCGAACCAACCAGAGAGGGAGGGAGTCACGCTGTAGCCGAACCAACCAGAGAGGGAGGGAGTCACGCTGTAGCCGAACCAACCAGAGAGGGAGGGAGTCACGCTGTAGCCGAACCAACCAGAGAGGGAGGGAGTCACGCTGTAGCCGAACCAACCAGAGAGGGAGGGAGTCACGCTGTAGCCGAACCAACCAGAGAGGGAGGGAGTCACGCTGTAGCCGAACCAACCAGAGAGGGAGGGAGTCACGCTGTAGCCGAACCAACCAGAGAGGGAGGGAGTCACGCTGTAGCCGAACCAACCAGAGAGGGAGGGAGTCACGCTGTAGCCGAACCAACCAGAGAGGGAGGGAGTCACGCTGTAGCCGAACCAACCAGAGAGGGAGGGAGTCACGCTGTAGCCGAACCAACCAGAGAGGGAGGGAGTCACGCTGTAGCCGAACCAACCAGAGAGGGAGGGAGTCACGCTGTAGCCGAACCAACCAGAGAGGGAGGGAGTCACGCTGTAGCCGAACCAACCAGAGAGGGAGGGAGTCACGCTGTAGCCGAACCAACCAGAGAGGGAGGGAGTCACGCTGTAGCCGAACCAACCAGAGAGGGAGGGAGTCACGCTGTAGCCGAACCAACCAGAGAGGGAGGGAGTCACGCTGTAGCCGAACCAACCAGAGAGGGAGGGAGTCACGCTGTAGCCGAACCAACCAGAGAGGGAGGGAGTCACGCTGTAGCCGAACCAACCAGAGAGGGAGGGAGTCACGCTGTAGCCGAACCAACCAGAGAGGGAGGGAGTCACGCTGTAGCCGAACCAACCAGAGAGGGAGGGAGTCACGCTGTAGCCGAACCAACCAGAGAGGGAGGGAGTCACGCTGTAGCCGAACCAACCAGAGAGGGAGGGAGTCACGCTGTAGCCGAACCAACCAGAGAGGGAGGGAGTCACGCTGTAGCCGAACCAACCAGAGAGGGAGGGAGTCACGCTGTAGCCGAACCAACCAGAGAGGGAGGGAGTCACGCTGTAGCCGAACCAACCAGAGAGGGAGGGAGTCACGCTGTAGCTGAACCAACCAGAGAAGGAGTCGGGAGCACAAAAAAAAAAAGTGCTGAAAAACTCTGCTTATAGCTCGAGTATATATACACGGTACTGGGAATATTCTGCCAGTAAGGTGTTGCTTACTTACGTTATTTGGCCAGCAGACATGTGAATAGAGTTTACTAAAAGTTGCGCTTCTGGAGTCTTCGCCGAAATGACAAACCACCAGTAGGCAAAACAAAAATGCCTCAAGCTTAATATCCAGTACTGGTCTCATAAAAGACACGACAAAGAAAGTGTAACAGCAGTATACCGAGGGATTTCATGATTCATGTACTTTCATACAAACCACAGCACAGGAAAGCCACAAAATTGTGCGAATTAACTTTAAAAAAATATATAATAAAATAAAAACACATGAAATCCAGCAGAAAAACAACATGTTCCATTGCCTTGTGTACATCATATAGACATACACATCACACTGTGATGACACATGCAGAATTCAATACCCTCTCTGTCCAACTGGCTAGCAATAGAGAACAGAGTCGTTAGTAACCGATTGTAAAAATTGTTTTTGATTCTCCAAAACTATATAAAAATGAAAAAAGAAATGCACCCTTACAATTTGTATCCAGCCATACCAGTTACAGAGCCGTTTGGCAGATCTAATGGTCAACACACACACACTTCGATTTAATTATGCGATCAATGAGCGAATCAAAAACAATCAAATGTGCAAAAACCATTGAATATACGTAATATCCTTCCAATCAATTTAGATCAAACTGTGCCAATAGGTCAGAGAAGAAATCTATCAATCGTGTTCTTCTTGTATTTTGATCAGATGATGTGAAAATAGATGCGATCAAGAACTTATGCTCATTTCTTACAACTATCTATGAAAATCAAGTTCTGTGTAACATCAACTGAATGGGTTTGCCGACTATAGATCGATTATTTCTATCAGCGGGAATCAATCAGAAAATAAATTGATTATTTACTGAAGCATGTATGGGCACCAATCAAATTGTATAGGGACTATAGTCAGCTTTAGGTGAGAGGACTGCAGATTATGCAACCCAAATTAAACAAATCTGATTTCCTGTACTCCCCATACAGACCCCCCCACCGTGTCCTCATACTCTCTGCACTCCCCATATGCCCCCCCCCCCCCCCATGTACCCATACACCCACCTATGTCCTCAAACTCTGTACTCCCAATACAGACACCCCCCCCTATTCCCTAATACTCCCCAATACAGCCCCCCCCCTCCATGTCCTCATACACTGCACTCCCCATATCCCCATGCACCCGCCCCCATGTCCTCATACTCTGTACTGTGCATACACCCCCACGCCATGTCCTCATACTCTAGTCTATACCCTCCTATACACCCCTCCCATGTCCTCATACTTTGTGACCCCTCAAAAATACCTCCAGCAGATCCTGGCTCTCCACCCGGTCTCAGTTCTCGCCGGGCGTGTTGCGATTCTCCAAAGCAGTCCAGCACCTCCAGGAAGCCTCTCTGTACTGTCCCGGGCCAGTCCGACACTTACTAGCTGCTTCCAGCCATACCTGCCCTGAGGAGAAGCAACTCGCCCATCACTGTTCGCACTATCCCATTCAGCTGGAGAGCCACTGGGATGGAGAATCCTCCAACCTCAGCTCCGAATCTACCACCCATCGCAATTTTTTGGATATGGCCTGAGACACAAATGTGTATATGTTACACAGGTGTCCGCTCATTGGGCAAGAAAATTTCAAAGATTTGATAAAAGTAAACCCTGCTGGGCTACATGCAAGCTAAATCCACCTGACACAGAATGTCCCAGGCGTCGGGGGATATGATTTGAGCATCCCTGAAATGGGCTGACAAAAGACCCGGCGACAGGCCGCAATTTCTAGTCACCATGTTGACCTGGCCCCTGAGATTTGCCCTGTACAAACACATAACATATACTGTATCAATGATATTACATAAACACGACTAAAAGTATTAAAACCCCATGTGTTCAGAATATATTAATGTTGAAATGCGCTGTGCAAACTGCTGGCGCTATATAAATCCTGTAAAATATAAAATAATAATAATACGTCCATCGTGACTTTTTGTAGAGACATTAGGACAAAACCCAACATGTTTCAGAAAAAGTCCTTCTTCAGGGAATATGCCGCGTATAGTAGATCAACAACACGTAAATAATAGTTGTATACACATGGTTGCAAGCATAGGGCTACGAACACACTGCTCGTCCAACCTGGATCTGGATGCGGATACATCCCAGGGGCCAACACACATTCACTGAGGCGACCATGTGTAAGAAAGCAGCCACCCACTCCCGTCTTGATGTCAGCTATTAACCATTGGATTGGTTCAAAATTGTTTTACCTGCACGGCATTGCTAAACGTTATTTTTCATCCTCTTCAACGAGTACTGTCCATCATACTTTTTTTATTTTATTTTATTTTTTTTATGTGCAGCAACAATCACATTTTCTGGACAAGCTTTGGTGATTTCCCGCCTTCTTTCAAGGTCCAAACAGTACTAATACAAAGTTTTAGGAGAACGAACTTTTGTGTATTAGAATTGCTTGGACCAAAAATATAAACGGTTGGTGCAAAAAAATAAATAAATCATTGACAGTACTAATGTTTTTGTTGCACATGCATGCACTTATATGGATAAAATAAATAAATTACTCTGACTGAAGAAATCCCACAGAACAAACATCGGACTTTATACCCAATAACGTTACAATAAACCACTTTGTGTGAACTGCAGCACCAGCACAACGCTATACACGAGATAACATACGGGATTAGTAGGAATTACAGAACGTCGGAATTGCTTTGGGGACTACATTAGTAGAGATTAGAAATTGCTTATAGTCCTGCTAAACGCATGTCAACTACTCATTTATTTACACGTAAAATAATGGATAGTATGCAACAATCAAAAATACTCATGCATTACTAACTATATTGAGGGACATTGCATGGACACAAGCACTGATCCTTAGATAACAATCCAAAAGATCCTGAGGATCAGCACTGATATCAATTCCAATGGCTCTGCATGTCTCCAAACCTGGCCCTGCCAGTCTGACCTGCTGTCTTCCTTGAGCCGATACTAAGAAGATTCAATCAAGTCCCCTTGCAGAATTGGGGGAAAAAATAAATAAAAAAAATCTTCCAATTTTCAGGACGCTTCCTGGCTTTGCACGCCGTCTTCGTTAACCCTCCAGCTACCGATATATCAGCGCAGCACGAACCACTCTCCTTCGAAGGACAAAAAGGCACAATAACAAGACGTTCAGCGCACTAGTGGGACTGGGAGCCGCTAGCAGCAGAGGAGTTAAGACGGCAGAATATTTAGGTGACAGATTTGCAGCAAATAAACAGATGGGTCACCGTGGAAACGAGGAGGGAAAAGGACATGTAAATTCCAAGATAACCCACAAACTCAGGAAAGAACAGGCGGTAGAGTAAAGTGATGCTGGATATCTACAAGCTGATGGTGAACATGCTGTTCTTAATGAAACTGCTGAGTATCCATAACAGCAGACTGTAAAATATTACAGATAATGACCCATTTAGACAGCATGAGCGCCAATGGTGTCAACCCTGACCAAAAAAGGCGGGAATTGCCACTCAGCGGTCTGGCTGCCCTAAACACTGAAATGTGGTTGCTTTGGATAACAGAACATCACTGCTCTTTGTTACGTGTTAATAAACGATTGGATGCTTTCATAGAAAGCCATTAACTTAAAAAACGCAATTTATAGGTTTACCATACACAGACTTGTTCAACACTCCTATAGATTTGGCCTCCAGATACTGGATATGGGTGGTAGGGACATACAGATTATTGAACCATGTCTTGCATCCCAAGCTATTCAACAGAAGTTTTGGTCTTCAAAGTAACCAAGGCAAATGAAGAGAAGGCTTAAAAACATGATCTGCCCACTTGGACAATTAGGCTCGGTTCACACTGAGGCGACTGACAAGTTGCACTCCATTTAGTGCAATGGAACCGTTCTTATCAGAGTGACTCAAGTCGCACCGACTTAGAAAAAAGTTTCTTCACAACTTGAGGTCGACTTCAGAGCGGCCTGCATTGACTTCTATTAAAAAAAAAAGTCATTGGCAAGCTGCACTGATGTTGCGCTGTGCGTCTCCCAAACGGGAACGTTCCGCTTTACCTCCTTTTTGTTTGGGGGGGGGTACCTGATTTTGACAGATACCCACTTCCAGTCAGTTTTCCACTGAAATTGGAGCGGAAATTTACCACCACCCCCTGCCTTCCTCCCGCAGGCTCTTGGGACATGTCATAGGTCCCAGGAAACTGCGGGACCATTCGCAGGGCGCAGTGCAGCTTGCGCATGCACAGTGGGCAGCCAGCTAGGATGCTGCAAGGAGTCACAGTTGGCTATCCACAGTTAGGATGCCTGTGCCTGAACCCAATGACTGACAAAGTCAGATAAGTTTGAACAGAGATAGGGCTTAAGGGACCCCAAAAACCCAAAAGACCAGAAGCAAAAAGCTAAAGAAAAAGGAGGGCAGTAAGACTATAGCGGTACAGGGTAAAACAGGTAAACTCAAAAGAGCTATCATTATTAAAAAAAATCTAAATTTATTAACATGATATTAAGAAAATAAAAAAAAACATCACACAGCAATTGCGGCGATCTTACCTGGAAGTGGGTACCTGGTTTTGACAGTTATCTGCTCCCCCGAAAAGGTGCCCAATGTGGCAGTGAATGGGGAGGAAGCAAACAAGCCAAGCTTCCCCTTTTGGGTGGAGCTTCACTTTAATTAAACAAGCTGAAGTTAGAAGTGGATTGGCTACCATGCACAGCTGCACCAGATTTTGCACTCTGCAGTTTTAGTAAATCAATCCCACTGACTTTGGTGTTTTGAGTCACAGAGTAACTACACAGATCAGGACTCAGGACTACTAAAGTCTCTAAAATGTATGAACTGCGTGTTCTTGTTTAGTGACTGAAATGCATAACTGTGCGGTGGGTGGTAAAACGCAGACTATAGGGCAGGGGTCAAGTCCTGAAAAAAAAAAAAAAGATTTCCCCTCACCGTGCCCATCAATGCAGACTCACTGTGCCCATCAACATAGCCTCACCTGTGCCCATCAACACAGCCTCACCTGTGCCTGGGATTATTCACTCTGCCACTGTGTCATGGAGCTTGGGTCTGCAATGTTCGGCGGCTTGCCACTGTAACAAAGTCCTGCCTACTAGACTGGCAATGGCCCCTCTGATGGAACACTGATCCAATGCCAAGAAATTGAATCCATGCACACAGTCTATCACAGGAGCCGGCTGTCAAATATTGCAGTAAGGTACACAAGAGGAGGGAGGGAGGAGGGGGGAGGACTCTGCACCTGATCCTCCCAGGATTGGCCCTGGGTGCCGCTGCAGCGACAGTGCAAAGTGGTCCCAGGGCAGACGGCCTACAGGGAAATTTCCCGATATCCCGGTTAGCCAGTCTGGCCCTGCTGCCAACGGGAACAGAGTCCCTGTTGTGAAAAAAGTACAGGAACAATGTTCTATGTGTTCCTGCAGGACTCCAGCACTGCTATAGAGGGAGATTTACTAAAACTGGTGCACACAGAATCTGGTACAGCTGTGCAAAGTAACCAGGTTATAACTTCAGCTTGTTCAATTAAGCTTTGACAATAAGTTCACACTAGATGCAGTGCAAATTCACTGCAAATCAGCACCACTTCTAAATCATAACCTGTTCAAGCAAACTGATTGCGAAGTGTATGTTAAGTTATGTTAAAGGAACACTAAAGGTTTGTTTTTTATTAGATCAATTGATTGCTGTAAGCTAGCGCATTTAAATATCACTTACCTTGTTTTTCCTTTTGACCTCCAAAATACAGTAATCCAGGTTTGAAAATGCCATTTCCTGTCTCTCCTCTTCTTGCTTTCCACCAGCACCTGAGCCATTTTGCATGGTGGAAAGCAGAATGTGCTCACCCCCTCCCTATGACTACAGCCCTGTGTGAAGATGCTCTCTTATGCCTCATAGGCATGGAGGCTAAGCCTAATGGGAACTGTAGTTCCCATTAGGCTGTGAAGTAGCAAGAATGAATGCGCACTGCAAAGTCAGTGAGAATAACGATTCAGGAGTGATGGAGGTGAATAAAACAGCTCGATTTCAACAGGGATCAAACTAGTATTAATGCAAAACATTACTTTTTACTTTATCAGCTACTGTCAGACTTTATTTTAAGAGGAAAATATTTTTGTCTTTACAACCCCTTTAAAGCGGATCTCCACCCTAAAGTGAAGATCCGCTGATCGGAACCCTCCCCCCTCCGGTGTCACAATTGACACCTTTCAGGGGGGAGGGGGGTGCAGATACCTGTCTAAAGACAGGTATCTGCAACCACTTCCGGCCCGCAGTCTCGGGCAAAAGTCGGGTTTTTTGGCGACATCCCGTCGCCCCCCCCGTTGTGTGCTGGGAACTCTTGGCTCCCAGCACACAGCGGGAGCCAATCGCGGGCGCAGCGCGACTCGCGCATGCGCCGTAGGGAACCGGGCAGTGAAGCTGGAGCGCTTCACTTCCTGGTTCCCTCGCCGTGGATGGAGGGGGGAGCAGCAGGGTGACGAGCGATCGCTCATCCTCTGTTGCGGACGCCGCTGGACTCCAGGACAGGTAAGTGTCCTAATATTAAAAGTCAGCAGCTGCAGTATTTGTTGCTGCTGGCTTTTAATATTTTTTTTTTCTGAACCATCCGCTTTAAGCTTCCTGACGACATCAATAGATGAAACGTACGTCGAGGCATTCCTGGTCACATTCAGCTTCTTCCTGATTTGGCACAGAGAGGCGGTGGAACGCACGCTACACCTACCTACGCGAGTGAGACATAGTGCAGCTGGTGCTCCACGTCACATCTAGCTGTAACACGCTTGATTCCTTAGTGCCAAGGTCTCGGGACTTGTACAAGGAAGCAGCTATTTGGCTTTTGTTTTTAATCTGTTTTACAATAAATCGCAGAACTTCACTATAGCCCGTTTTTCTTCATTTTATCCATGGTAATTTCTTCTGTTGGGAGTCCATTCCTGGCCAGTCCCATCCAGGAACCAGTACAGACCTTAGGCCACCAACTGTACTAAAGTGGTGATGGTGTGTACTCTCAAGTCAACCATTTGATGCATGGACTTACCAATGCTTATCATTTAGTGACCATTGCTGCATTTTTTTGGACCTGTTTGCACCTATTTTTTGATGTTATTATATTATAGTTAATAAATTAATATATATATTGTTTCAAGCTACAATTTCGAATTTATCTATCACCTACTATTAGCGCCCCCTTATTATACACCCCCACATTGCTAAAGTTGTTTTCACACCACTTTAGGGGAGCAGCTCCTTTAATATATTACCATAGCACGGAGTTCTCTATATATATTTTTTTTTTTTTATGTTAACCACTTAAGACCCGGACCAAAATGCAGGTAAAGGACCTTGCCCCTTTTTGCGATTCGGCACTGCGTCGTTTTAACTGACAATTGCGCGGTCGTGCGACATGGCTCCCAAACAAAATTGGCGTCCTGTTTTCCCCACAAATAGAGATTTCTTTTGGTGGTATTTGATCATCTCTGCGGTTTTTATTTTTTGCGCTATAAACAAAAATAGAGCGACAATTAAAAAAAAAAAGGCAATATTTTTTACTTTTTGCTATAATAAATATCCCCCAAAAATATATAAAAAAACTTTTTTTCCTCAGTTTAGGCCGATACGTATTCTTCTACATATTTTTGGTTAAAAAAAAAAAAAAAAATTGCAATAAGCGTTTATCGGTTGGTTTTCGCTAAATTTATAGCGTTTACAAAATAAGGGATAGTTTTATCGAATTTTTATTTTTTTTATTTTTTTTACTACCAATAGCGGTGATCAGCGATTTTTTTCATGACTGCGACATTATGGCGGACACTTCGGAAAATTTTGACACATTTTTGGGACAATTGTCATTTTCACAGCAAAAAATGCATTTAAATTGCATTGTTTACTGTGGAAATGACAGTTGCAGTTTGGGAGTTAACCACAGGGGGCGCTGTGACTTTTAATGTTCCCTGTGTGTGTGTTTACAACTGTAGGGGGGTGTGGCTGTAGGTGTGATGTCATCGATCGCGTCCCCCTATTACATGGATGACGCGATCGATGCTGCGGCCACAGAGAAGCACGGGGAAGCCGTGTTTACACACAGCTCTCCCCGTTCTTCAGCTCCAGGTACGGATCACCGCACTGCAGCGGCGATCGGGTCCGCGAATCTCCCGGTCCTATAGCTTCGGACCGGGTCACGGGAGCGCGCCGCGGGCGCGCGCCCGTGACCCACGGCTGGGTACTAAAATCAACGTAAATATACGTTGATGTGCCCAGCCGTGCCATTCTGCCGACGTATATGTGCAGTCGGCGGTCCTTAAGTGGTTAAAGCAGGGGTCCACCCTAAAAAAAAAAAATTCTAACATTACATCCAGCATACAAACGACAGGTACAGTATAAGTATATGATGTGAATCTGCGCTGGGACTACAGGTCTAGGCTGCTGCCCCCCCTAAACCTATCCCCTGAACAGGGGCGGACTGACCATTGAGGAACTCGGGCACTGCCCGAGTGCCCCATGCCACTAGGGGGCCCCATCAGGGATGCCAGGCTAATTAAAACCAGGGACAGTATGTAAAAATCTGTGTTTTTTTTTTTTACATCTGTCTCCGATATGTCCAAAACCTACATGCTTTTGATGTGAAAATCCTGAGATTTTAGCTGCCCCGCCTCTGTACTGCTACCTGGCTCGGTGGCTATCTGTAAGCCTGGGGGCCCCATAATCTTCTATTGCCCGGGGGCCCCATGAGTTGTCAGTCCGCCCCTGCCCCTAAATAGGAGGTAAATAAAGTATGGGTAGTAAAAGTATGGGGGTAGTGGCGCTGCCTAAAGACACATCTAAATACCCATATGCACTCAAGCAGTGATACTAAGCGGTTTGTATGAGGTAAGTGCAATATGGGGGCGTACAACCCAATATGGAGGCTAATAACGGGTGCTCACCCACCAAATGCACGGGTGCCAGTGAAAAAGTAGGTTATATATACACAGTTAGACAAACACACCCACAGGGGTAGGGAGAGGCCCAATACAAGCCCTCTGTCAAACTGTGAGCTCACAAGTGTAAATGGGATTACTGTTAGCCAAGTGCATACATATATATGGTAGTATATGTGGTGAACCCGGAGATGTGCCTGAAAAGATCGCGCCGCCGCTGCAAGGGGTTAAACGCCATGCGGGAACATCACAGCATTCATTTGAATAGCTGTAGTCTTCCCGCCCATATAGACACTCCCCCTTGCTCGGGATTGGATGGGTGATCGTGATCTGTCCAATCCCGAGCAAGGGGGAGTGTCTATACGGGCGGGCTATTCAAATGAATCCTGTGGTTTTCTCCATGCGGCTTTCGGCGGCAAAGGTAAGGGAAATGCTGAACGGACATTGCTGCATATGTGAGGGACATGGCTAGAGGGACATGGGACATGGCTGCATATGTGAGGGACATGGCTAGAGGGACATGGCTGCATATGTGAGGGACATGGCTAGAGGGACATGGCTGCATATGCGAGGGACATGGCTAGAGGGACATGGCTGCATATGCGAGGGACATGGCTAGAGGGACATGGCTGCATATGCGAGGGACATGGCTAGAGGGACATGGCTGCATATGTGAGGGACATGGCTAGAGGGACATGGCTGCATATGTGAGGGACATGGCTAGAGGGACATGGGACATTGCTGCATATGTGAGGGACATGGCTAGAGGGACATGGCTGAAGGGACATGGCTGCATATGTGAGGGACATGGCTAGAGGGACATGGCTGCATATGTGAGGGACATGGCTAGAGGGACATGGCTGAAGGGACATGGCTGCATATGTGAGGGACATGGCTAGAGGGACATGGCTGCATATGTGAGGGACATGGCTGAAGGGACATGGCTGCATATGTGAGGGACATGGCTAGAGGGACATGGCTGCATATGTGGGGGGACATGGCTGCATTTGGGGACACATGTAAAAAAAGTATCGGTATTCGGTATCGGCGAGTACATGAAAAAAAGTATCGGTACTTGTACTCGGTCCTAAAAAAGAGGCATCGGGACAACCCTAGTAATAATATCAAACCACAGAAAAACAAACAGTGACACAGTATCTCAACATATACCACAATATCTTAGCATATACCACATATGCTGCTCTTTTTCATTTTTTTTTTTTCCCGTACATACCATTTTAGCGATATTTTCACCCCCGGCTTACGGGTATTGAATCCCGCGGGAGTGGGTGTTCCTTTTAACAGCCTAAGTGATTGACGTGCTTCCGACCGGCACATACAGCGCGTCACTACTTGCCAAAAGAAGCCGAACGTTGGTGCGCAGGCGCCGTATAGAGCCCACTCGACGTCCGGCTTCTTTCGGCAAGTCGTGACGCGCTGTATGCGCCGGTCGGAAGCACGTCAATCACTTAGGCTGTTAATAGGAATGCCCACTCCCGCGAGATTCACTACCCGGAAGCCAGGGGGGGAAAAGATCACTAAAATGGTATGTACGGAAAAAAAAAAAGAAGAGCATACTCTCACTCTCAGGAGTCTGCTCAATGGTCTTGAGGAGTATGGTCTTGACAGGAAGGAGTGGGTCATATTTAAATTAGGGGGTTCACGAGTTTAGTCAGGCCTAGGGCAGCACAGAACCTGAATACAATACTGGGTAGAAGGAACGCTCTCGCCACAAAAAGGGACCACTTTATTACCAAGGACCACACTGAATAACTAAAGCAAGTGCCGGAGCATTTTTTCACACCAAATAAGCATGGTGGGAGAATCAGGAAACTTTAGTTTAGGCGGTGATCAAGTCAGGGACCCAACCAGCAGAGGTGATGCTTGCACAGCAGCCATTTGTGTCAAGCCAGGGACCGAGCCCGCCAGCAGGCGTGAAGCTTGAGAAGTGCCAAGCTAGGGACCCAGCAAGGAAGCGGGGGTGACGCTTGAGGGAGATACCACTGCAAAGATTGGAGGAGCTCAAAGGATTCAGTGAATCGGAAGGTCTAGTGAGAGACCAGGAGCAAGTGTTGAACTACAAGAGGCAGTTGTAGTAAAACTGAAGGAACTATTACGTTTGAGTTGGGAGCTGTTAAAGACTGTTGCCATAGGAGACAGCATTCCCGCATGTGCAGATACCTTGCTAGGGCTTTCCCTGCATGGCTGTCTTCTTATTGAAAAAGGTATGGGCCCCACGGCGCGCTGTCCTATCGGTGACTGTTTCTGGTAACCATGGCTACAACGGCATGTTTTTATGGTGCTTTAGTGCACATGTGATACCTTGCATCTAATGTTTGTCTTTTTTTTAAATACCTGTTTGTATATTAACGGATCTGTATAAACCAATAACAGCCTGTTTTTATTCCAGAAAAACCAATAGCTCCCGATGAAGCGGACACCCGCGAAACATGTAGAGCTTGTCTTTGAATACCTATATACATGTTAGCCATCAGGGTCACTAAAAGGAAAAAAAAATGTTTTGCTGAAATGACTGTTTACAAGGTATAGAGACATAAAAGTGAACGGATTCCTTTTCAAAATGATTAAAAATCAATCATATAATGTGCCTGCAGGTTAGTTTCACTTTTGAACTGGCTTCATGTTTCTGTGAAGTAGAAATAAACACACAGAACAAAAACAAATCCAGGGCAGTTTTTTGTTTTTAAAATGATTCCGATTGGTTCTGGGAAGTTTTAGACACACAGTAATGACAGCTTAGACCACCGTGAGAAATCTCCCAGCACTGTGGTTATAAGGAAACAGACAAGCAGGAAGTGTGGAGAACAGAGCAGGATTACAGCAACTTCAAAGCAAAAACAAACAATAAGGACATGAAACCAGTACTGCAGTAAGGTAAAGGAAGCTATTTAGCTTAAAACAAAAAATCCTTAAGTGATCCTTCAACCTTGATGTCTCCTTTGGACCAGTTTTGGTTTAAATGTTTTGTAAATTATTGCAATTTTTTGTGATAACTCCTTTTGTGTTTTTAATGTATTTTATAAATGTATCCACTTTTATTGTTGATTCAATAACCCGTGCGGGATTGGATCAATAAAATAACCTTTTTTCAACGATTAGTTGAACGATTAGTCCACTTTTGTGTTCCTCCAACAACCTTTTTACTATAATTAGGACGTGGCACTGTACTACTCCGAGACACCCACAGTCCATCCTGTGGCCTGTGTACTCTTACTCATTTAATTTTGTCTTCCTATTGAAGGCTAAACGTTTTTTCAGCATGTCCAAAAAACAAAGTATTTCCAACTTCATCATTAAAAACGATGTTGCCCACACACCATCGTTTTTGAAAAATGATGAACAAAGCACGGTGACGTACAACGGCACTCTAAAGGGGAAATTCTATTCGCCTTTGGGCTCATTTTAACTGATTACTTGTTAGTAAAAGGCGAATCACGCTTTTTTGTCTGTTACAGCGTGATGAATATGCTTACTCCATTATGAATGGTAGTTTTACCAGAATGAGCCCTCCTGTTTCATAACTTGCTTCTGAGCATGCGCGGGTTTAAAACATTGTTTTATCCCCCCACACAATAATTTTTTACAACCAGAAAAACTACATTTTTAAAATTATTATTATTATTTTAAATGATGTTTTTAAAAACGTTGTTTTTTTTCAATCCCGAAAAACGATCGTGTGTATGCGGCATCAGTCTTCCAATTGAATTTACAGCTAATTAAGTGTTTCCTGGCCCGAACCCTCTTTCCCCCAAAAATACAAAAAGGACTGTTAAATAAAACCTATTTTACAACCAAGAAGTGTCTGGTGCCCAATAACTTTGTTCACCTTGCATCCACCAAGCCTCACAACCCATCACATACAGGAGGATGTTAGCGATCTTTGGCCTGGAAAGTTCTGATTAGACTGGACAAAGCCAGAGACCTTGCTACAGGAGCGTTTGTTGAGCGTCAGAAATTTCCAAAGAGATGCCAAATCCCAAATACTGAAACGGACATGTGTTAAAGAGGAAGTAAATCCTGATAGGTTTTACTTCCTCTTTGTTTCCCTGAAAAAGTAAAGCATAATGGGCTACTATGCATCGCAATATCCCAGATTTCCTTGCCGACTGGAAGTATCCACCTTCCTTCCGGGATCACGGACCCAGGCTCTGTGACTGGCTAGAGTCGCATGACGTCACTTCCGCTCATGCCACCAGTCACGGCATGACCTTTAATAGGAACGGCATGGCGTGAGCTTTCTACAGTGCATATGCGCCGAATACATCGGTGCATGCGCAGAAGAAACTCTTGTACGGGGAATTGTAATTATCTCCTAAACCGTGTAGGTCTATGAGTTAATTACAGCACATACAGGTAAGCCTTAGGCCCCTTTCACACTGGGACAGTATGTGCGGTGGCGGTATAGCGCCTATTTTTTTACGGTGCTATACTGTCGGAATTGCGACAGTAGTGGTGCGGCATTAACCCCCGCTAAAAGAGTTAATACCTCTGGCAATGCGCCTCTGCAGACGCGTATTACCGCGGCGTCCGCTTGTTTTCAATGGGAAGGAGCGGTGAAGCAGTGGTATACACACCGGTCCTCTCACCACTCCAAAGATGCTGCTTGTAGGAGATTTTTTTTTCTCCAGCCAGCGCATCGCCTCAGTGTGAAAGACCTCAGACTTTCACATTGAGAATGCTGGGGCAGGAGTATTTCAGGCGTTATTTATGTGCTATTTTTAGCGCTAAAACACCTGAAATATGCCTCTGTGTGAAAGGGGAGAGCAGTGTGTAAACACAGTTTCCCCGTTCTTCACTGTGGCACCGTCATCGATTGTGCTTCCCTATATTAGGAAAACACACATTCAATGACGTCACACCTACAGCCACACCCCCCTACAGTTAGAAAAACAGATGGAGGTCACACTTAACCCCTTCAGCGCCCCCTTGTTATTAACTCCCAAACTGCAATTGTCATTTTCACAATAAAACAATGCATTTTTAGCTGTGAATATGACAATGGTCCCAAAAATGTGTCAAAATTGTCTGAAGTGTCCTCCATAATGTTGCAGTCACGAAAAAATAAATAAATCGCCGATCGCCGCTATTAGTAGTAAAACATTTTTTTTTTATAAAAATGCAATAAAACTATCCCCCATTTTGTAAACGCTATAAATTTTGCACTAACCAACCGATAAACGCTTATTGCGATTTTTTTTACCAAAAATAGGTAGAAGAATACGTATCGGCCTAAACCGAGGAAAGATTTTTTTTTAGATGTTTATTATAGCAAAAAGTAAAAAATATTGCATTTTTTTCAAAATTGTCGCTCTATTTTTGTTTATAGCGCAAAAAATAGAAAAAAAAACGCAGAGGTGATCAAATACCTCCAAAAGAAAGGTCTATTTGTGGGGAATGAAAGGACGCCAATATTGTTTGGGAGCCAAGTCGCACGACCGCTCAATTGTCAGTTGAAGCGACGCAGTGCCGAATCGCAAAAACTGTCCAGATCCTTTACCTGCCTAAAGGTCCGGGTCTTAAGTGGTAAAGCTCGTATGAGATTAAAGTATAATATGTATCTGCGTTCACTATAAAGTCGCAGGTAAATGGTATATGAACACTTCAAGCTGGATCTGAATGAATGGGCCTTGTACTTGAAAAATTAAAGGAAAGATTAGCCTGTAACAAACTATTGGAATCCAGCCACCTTGTCTCATATCAGGTTACAGAATGTAAGGGAGAGGCCGATAAGCACACTACGGGTCATACACACACACACACACACACTTTCCTACCAGGACCTTAGTCATCTGATGCTACCTGTCCAATGGGTGAGCCCCGTCAGGCCCTGGAAAATACGCTGCGGTTATCAAACCATAATTCTTATGCACAGAAAAATGTATTATTCAAATTCAATCTGATATCAGTATGAAATCAAATATCACAAAATGAAAAATACATAAAAAAAAATAAAAATGAACTTGTTGTCTATAGCAACCAGCCGTTTACACAGTGTGTTTGAGACTGTAGCCAGGATTTTGTTGTTGCTAAGGGTAATGGAAACAACCCTGTTACTATGCAGAAGGGCAGTCGTTGGATACAGGGCCCAGAAGATCGCAGCGATCACTGTATATAGCACTGACTATTATAGCGACTGCATTCCCAACAGTCCCACAGGTATGACTGAATCCAATGGTTCAAATGGAGCCAGAGATCTCTGGTGCCCTATCACTGCCCTGTGGTGATGTCCTCTTCTGGATCCTGCAATGACCCCGCCGCAGAAATTCTAACAGAAAGTATTTATACCATGGAGCCACTGATGTGGACACCCAAAACACTGTTAATTTTGGCATCAGATTTAGTTTTATAGTCTTATGCCGCGTACAAACGACCATTTTTCATTAAGAGAAAACTGCCATTTTTTAGATTGGTCGTGAAAACTTTGTGTGTATGCTGCATAGCAGTTTTCTCGACGAGAAAACTGCCTCCAAAAAAATTAGAACCTGCTCTATTTTTTCTTGTCACAAAAGCAGCCCAAAGGATGGCGCCATTTGAATGGAACTTCCCCTTTATAGTGCCGTTGGACATCAACGCGCTTTGCTCAAGCGTCTTTTTTCCCCCCATGAACCTCTGTATGCAAGGCAGGCTTGAGAGGAATCACGTAGAGAAAAACTATGTTTTTTTGCATGACAGGAAAAAAGGGTCATGTGTACGTGGTAGTCTAATGCACACGGTCGTTTTTTGCGATGAAAAAAAACGACGTTTTTTAAAACGTCATTTAAATTGATCGTGTGTGGGCAAAACGTCGTTTTTTGTCTTCAAAAAAACGACCAAAAAAAAATTCCAACATGCTTGAATTTTTTGTGTCGTTTTTCAAAACGTCGTTTTTTGTTTCACAAAAAGTCACCGTGTGTAGCAAAAACGTCGTTCAAAACGACGTTTTTCAACCCGCGCATGCCCAGAAGCTAGTTATGAAGTGAGCTTCAATGGAAAAGAGTGGTGAACGTAACCTCGCTTTATGTGAAAAAACGATGGTGTGTATGCAAAATTGTCTTTGAAAAGTGACGTTTCAAAAACGTCGTTTTTTACTTCACAGAAAACGTTGTTTTTTTTCATCGCAAAAAACGACCGTGTGTACGCGGCATTAGGACTAAAATCAAATTTTTAGTTTTAGTCCCATTTAAGTCGACTAGTTAAGGTTGTCCCGATGCCACTTTTTTAGGACCAAGTACAAGTACCGATACTTTTTTTCAAGTAGTCGCCGATACCTAATAACGATACTTTTTTTAAAATGTGTCCCCAAATGCAGCCATGTCCCCCACATATGCAGCCATGTCCCCCCAGCCATGTCCCTCCCGCCATGTCCCCCACAAATGCAGCCATGTCCCCCACAAATGCAGCCATGTCCCTCCCGCCATGTCCCCCACATATGCAGCCATGTCCCCCACATATGCAGCCATGTCCCCCCAGCCATGTCCCCCACATATGCAGCCATGTCCCTCCAGCCATTTCCCCCATACCTAGCAGCCGCCCGGGGAACATCACAGCTTTCATTTGAATAGCTGTAGTGTTCCCGTGCGTATAGACACTCCCCCTTGCTCGGGATTGGACAGATCACGATCACCCATCCAATCCCAAGCAAGGGGGAGTGTCTATACGTGCAGGAACACTACAGCTATTCAGATGAAAGCTGTGATGTTCCCGCACGCTTTAACCATGCAGCGTGTGCAGCGGTTTTCATTGCGGCGTGTGCGGCGGCTTTCATTGCGGCGTGACAAGTATTCTATTTAGGTATCGGGGGTATTTGCGGGAGTACAAGTACTCCCGCAAATACTCTGTATCGGTCCCGATACCGATACTGGTATCGGTATCGGGACAACCCTAGCATTAGTTAACATTTCTCTACAATTTCCAAACTCCTTATATACTGCTGGAGTGAAAAATCTAATATGTTATTTATGGTATTGATGTCAAATTTTAATTTAGTTTTAGTCTTAAAGGGTTAGTAAAGGAATTTCTTTTTCCCTTTAAAATAACAAACATGTCATACTTACTTCCACTGTGCAGTTTGTTTTTGCACAGAGTGGGCCCGATCCACGTCTTCTGGGGTCCCTCGGCGGCTGTCTCGGTCCTCCTCGCAAGAACTCACCACATTTATGTCACTGGATGTGATTGACAGCAGTGCCAGCCAATGGCTGGGCTGCTCTCAATCCATCCGTTCTAGCCAATCAGTGGCCAGGCTGAGCGGCAAAAAGGATCTCGGGACCGAGCGCAGGACTTGAGGGGTCAGTAAAACAGGGGCTTGGGGAGGGGGCGGAAACATCAGATGTTTTTTCACCTTAATGCATAGATTGCATTAAGGTGAAAATATTTTTTCCTTTACAACTGCTTTAAGCCCCATACACACCATCAGTTTTCCTGCAGGTTTTTCTCTTCAGGTTTACCAAAACCATCTAATAATATGAGGTCAAACCTCAAGAGTTTCAATTCGTATGCAATCAGGCAGGCCCTTTCACTACATGGTTTTGGTAAACCTGAAGAGAAAAACGGATAGTGTGTATGGGGCTTTAGACTTTTGATTAAAATGGCATTATAGTTTTAGTCCCATTTTAGTCTTTTGGCTAAAATGCTGTTTTAGTCATATTTTAGTCATCTCAGTTGTTTGTCGTATTTTAGTCGACTAAATTAACACTGCACCCAAAGAAGAACTCAAGCGGGAAGGAAACATAAGAGGAGATTCAGGACTGAAGTGCTGCATGAAAAGATATTGTCATTTAGAGTCAGAGTTTGAGTCCCCCCCCAATAATCAGATATAGAGGGGAGAGCAGAGGGTGACATTAATCCCAAAGTAGAACTCCAGATCATTTTTTTTTTTTTTTTTTTTTTTAAGTGAAGGGGGTCAGATTTTTATCAGGACTGGTCTACATTAAAGCGGGGTTCCACCCGCGATTTTTTTTTTTTTTTTAAAGTCAGCAGCTACAAACACTGTAGCTGCTGACTTTTAATAAGGACACTTGCCTGTCCTAGGTGCCTGCGATGTCGGCCCCCAAGGCCGATCCCTCGATCCTGGCAGCTCCGGTGTTGTAAAAAAACCTAGGACCTGACTGCATATGGTGGGCACAACTGCTGCGTATGACTGGCACAAGTGGCTGCATATGGTGGGCACACTGGCTGCGTATGACGAGCACAAGTGGCTGCATACGGTGGGCACAATTGCTGCATGTGACAACATATGACGGGCACAAGTGGCAACATATGACGGGCACAAGTGGCTGTGTATGGTCGGCACACTGGCTGCATATGACGGGCACAAGTGGCTGCGTATGACGGGCACAAGTGGCTTGCGTTTGACGGGCACAAGTGGCTTGCGTTTGACGGGCACAAGTGGCTTGCGTTTGACGGGCACAAGTGGCTGCAATTGCTCCCCCAAATTTTTGAGCACCAGCCGCCACTGTTACAGACACTATTATAGCATTTTCCCTGACCTCCTTTATAAGTATTTTGGTCCCACAGGCAAAGCTCCATATTTTTCATGCACCTACCATTGATATAAACGGGGCCCGTCCCCCTTCAGCAGAGAAGGCTAGGAGCGGGACGGCTCTATATTTTTTCTCGACCGCGGGACCATTTATAAGTGGCATGCCTCCCTTCTCCAGAGCAGGCTAGTGTGTGTTAAGGACGGGGCTGGAGGCGGTGCTGCCGATAATATCATTAAGAATCTTGCTCCGCCTCCACCCGCCTACCCGAGTCTATGATTTTCCCGGACAAAAAAAAAGTGTCGGTGCATCCGCCGTGGAACCGCGATCAGCTATGCTTATGACGTACGAGCACCAGAAGTGACGCGGTCCGATTTTTTTATAGGTCCAAGGTTTTTTTACAACACCGGTGCCACCATCCTCACTAAGGAAATCTGACACTGCCTGTTTCCTACTGCGCATTTGCGCGACTCGCGACGCTTTGTGAATGGGCGGCTGCTTTTTGGGCTACACACAGTTCCCAGAAGGCAGTGTGCCCCATTCCCCAGAAGTTGGGGTGCCATGCCAATGTACCCCTACCAGCTCCCCACATCGGGAGATTTACCTCTACCGGGTCCCTCGCACCGGGAGATTTACTTTTACTATTTGTTCTGATCATAAGTGGTCACTGGCACAGGAAATGACAAAAAAATAACTAAAAAAAGTTAACTTGAATGCCACTTCAACGTCAGGCATGTGTCATAAACCACAAGCTTCAAATCCCGGGGTTTCCTGTCCATCTGACACATCGAAATGTCGATTAAGGGAAATTCAAATATTACACAATAACAGTTAAAACTGCTTTATAACAACAAGAAAAGATTTCCATCCATAGCACTGTATAGAGAAGCAATACCCATGTATGTGTACAGACAGCGTGGAATACTCGATAACGAGTGCACTACGAAAACACAGCTGTGCACATCGCAGTCCCATGAGTAAGATGGAGGGAAGCGTATTTCCTGATCCCACAGGGTAATCACATGAGGTATACCTAACTGACATCAGAGATAAGAGGAAAGAAAAACGTCTATGACAGAACAAGAGACAGGATGTAGAAGTCATACACAAGGGTCAGGATGGAAGGAAGGAGATCAGGAACAGAAGATCACATAAGCTGGCCATACACAGGAAGATTTGTGTTCAAACGTTCATAGAAAAATCATTAATTCGAAAACTCTTTTTCATTATTGAGTCAATTAAAATCTCAGACAGACATTCTCTTCGAATGGCACCCGAGACGTATTAGACTCATCATACATGTTACAATTAGGGTTGTCCCGATACCGATACTAGTATCGGTATCGGGACCGATACCAAGCATTTGCCCGAGTACTTGTACTCGGGCAAATGCTCCAGATACTTGTACTGTCAGCGGTGATCAGTGCATGGGGAAGTTACAAGCACCGATCACCGCTGTATAGATTTAAAAGTAATTACTCCTCTCTCTCTCCCCCGCGCTTGGCTTTCAGCTGCTTTAAAATCAGCGATGATCGGTGCTTGTAACTCCCCCACACACGATCGTCGCTAACTGTCCCGTGTCCTCCTCCAGCCCCCCCTCCATTTTGCTGCAGTCTGTCTCCCTCTCTCCATGTCCCCTGCGGTGTTTTTCTCTCCCTCCGTGTATTCCTCCGTGTATCCCGCCGTGTATCCCTCTCCTTCCGTTCAGTCTGTCTCCCTCCATGTCCCCTGCGGTGTTTCTCTCTCCCTCCGTGTATTCCTCCGTGTATCCCCCTGCTTCCGTTCCAGTCTGTCTCCCTCCCTCCATGTCCCCTGCGGTGTTTCTCTCTCCCTCCGTGTATTCCTCCATGTATCCCGCCGGGTATCCCCCTGCTTCCGTTCAGTCTGTCTCCCTCCCTCCATGTCCCCTGCGGTGTTTCTCTCTCCCTCCGTGTATTCCTCCGTGTATCCCGCCGTGTATCCCCCTCCTTCCGTTCAGTCTGTCTCCCTCCCTCCATGTCCCCTGCGGTGTTTCTCTCTCCCTCCGTGTATTCCTCCGTGTATCCCTCTGCTTCCGTTCAGTCTGTCTCCCTCCCTCCATGTCCCCTGCTGTGTTTCTCTCTCCCTCCGTGTATTCCTCTGTGTATCCCGCCGTGTATTCCTCTCCTTCCGTGCTCCGTCTCTCCCCTGGAACTGTCAGGATGGAGAGCGGGTTAGGAGCCAGTAAATCCGGCTCCATATTGTTTCGAATGGACAGAGTCAGTGATCACTTACTCTGTCTATTCACATAACTGAAACATCGTAACCTCCTGTGATTACAATGTTTCAGTTTATGAATGAAGAGAAACCGCTATCTTCTCTCCATTCATTTTCAGCGCAGTTGATGGTGCTGAGAAAGGGACTGGGGAATCTGTGTCCCTAGTCCCATTCTCTGTCTCAAAGGGGGGATGTCAGAGGTCTGTTAAGAACCCTGATATCTCACCAAAGTCCCCCAACAGGGCTGAAAAAAAAAAAAATAAAAAATATTGTAGAAAATAACAAAAAAATAAAAGAAAAATTACACTGACACACTCCATCCCCCCCCCCCCTTAAAAAAAAAAAAAAGCATTATAAATAAAATAAAAAAGTAAAACATTTAAAACAAATTGTTAAAAAAAATAAAAAATAAATACTGACATGTGCCGCTGTCACATGAGATTAAAAAAGTATCGGTATTCGGAATCGGCGAGTACTTGAAAAAAAAGTATCGGTACTTGTACTCGGTCTTAAAAAAGTGGTATCGGGACAACCCTAGTTACAATCAACTTTATGCAGGCCCCCGTCACGACACATTTGTTGGCAGATCTAAAGAAGATTGTATAATCAGATCTGCACAGGAACACACAACAACCGCCTTCTATGTGCAGAGTACCTTAACGTTTTTGAAACGTAACGCACTAGGGATGCACCAAAATTTCATTTGCCGAAACATATCTGACGAAAATTGTGTTATCGCCACTTTGCCGATAAGAGATAAAAAGGTGCCGATGACAGCGTAGTGTCGATTTTGATGCAATTTTTTATAGGTCATTCGACTCAAAAGTCATATCAAAAACGCAACACAGGTTTGTTACTGATGTGTTCTTGCTGCGTTTTCAATGCATTTCAACATGGAGGTGCGTTTTTTTTTACTGACCAAAAATGCAGAAAGCAGGATTTTTGAGGCTCGGTTGTCATTTGTGCGATGCAGAAATCAGTGCGATTCATGTGCGGGTTCCCGCAGTGGAACTTGAATTGCTGGCGGTATCAATGTAAAGTTAAAGCGGAAGGCCGCCGAAAAAAAAAATATTTTTAAAAGCAAGCAGCTACAAATACTGCAGCTGCTGACTTTTAAAATAAGGACACTTGCATGTCCAGCCCACCTTGGATGCTGCCATCTTCGCTAAGGGAATCAGGAAATGAAGCCTCGCTGACCCTAAACAAGCATATAGCAAGTAGAATCAGAGTGAAACCAGAACTTCTGATCTGCATACATGCTGGGTCAGGAAAATAATCAGGAAGAGAGTCAGGCAACCAGCATTTTCAGGGGGTCAGCAGTGGCAGCCCATCTTTTCCCTCAAAGCTTCCTTTGGCGCTCATTCACACTATATGCAGTGATGTGCATTTTTCTGCCCAGATCACATTGAAAACAAATGTTCACACTACAATACTGCGGGGAACAGTACAGATGCGCTGTTAATCACTATACTTAAATTTTCGTATAACAGAACAACATCAGAAGTGACGCAATGTGTTGAATAGTTTGGTATGTATTCTTTCGTTTCCGAGCATGCGCAGTCTTGAGATTTTTTCATACATAAACCATACTAATGAAATGAAAATCGGACTTTGAGTTCACATTCGACAAAAATGTTAGTCTGCACATCCAGCTTTTGTCTGACGAAATAGTGAAATCGGCTATCCAAAGCACCGTACCAACGATCTGAAAAATCGGCAGGCGGCTCGTTATACAGATTTTTCAATCTGATTTTGTTGCAGAAGAGACAAGCTATGTTGTAATACCACACTTACCAGTCTGCTTACAGTCCTCTGCTGAACCTACACTGAGCTGCGAATGTGCATTCCCAGCACACGGTAGTTGTACCAAAATGACTGACACCTGTGTGCATGCGCGGGATGACGTCATCCCCACCGACTGAAAAACCATGCCCGGGAAGAAGATGACAGCGGCCGGTGAGAGATGTAACCGACGCATCGCTGGGAGATGAAGAAGTATTTTCAGGAGTTTAGTTTCACTTTAAAGTGATTGTAAGGCTCCATGTACACGGGACGTTTTTACAACTGCTCCTAAATTATTAAACTTAACAGATAGTAACCCACGTTTAAAACGTCCGTTTTGCCGCGTTTAGAAGCGATTCTAAAAAAAAAAACGCGGCTACCGCGTTTAGCTACATTTGGCGTCTGAAACATGGAGATCTCCGGCGCCTGAACTCATTTTTTTGCTTTCACTTCCTGGTTCCCTACTGTGCATGAGCGAATAACGCTGCGCGATCTGAGGAACCTGTTAGTCTCCCAGAAAATAGTGGGGGGGGGGAGACAGATGAGGCGCCCGAAGTGGCGTAGATAGCCGCAGGTGGCTCAGCTATCTATGCCTGGAAGTGGGAGCAAATACCTGTATTATACAGGTATCTGCTCCTCTTCCCCTAAAGGGGCCAAATGTGACACCAGAAGGGGGAAGGTTTCCGGAAAGCAGAAGTTCCATTTTTGGGTAGAACTCTGCTTTAAAGACAGACACACACACACACACACACACACTACAAAATTGTAAGGCCTTGTTCACTTAAGCATACTTCCAATGCGCTGGGGATACACAGGTGTTCCATGCGTTCCCGTGCACACAGACCCACTCATTCCAGTTGGGACACAGCAACTGTACAGATAGCCGTTGCTCCCAATCCGACATCCGTATTGGGTGCACATCCCCGATCTCACCAATCCGACATCCGTATGGGTGCACATCCCTGATCTCACCAATCCGACATCCGTATTGGGTGCACATCCCTGATCTCACCAATCCGACATCCGTATTGGGTGCACATCCCCAATCTCACCAATGCGACATCCGTATTGGGTGCACATCCCCGATCTCACCAATCCGACATCCGTTTCGGGTGCACATCCCTGATCTCACCAATCCGACATCCGTATTGGGTGCACATCCCTGATCTCACCAATCCGACATCCGTATGGGTGCACACCCCCGATCTCACCAATCCGACATCCGTATTGGGTGCACATCCCTGATCTCACCAATCCGACATCCGTATGGGTGCACATCTGTGATCTCACCAATCCGACATCCGTATGGGTGCACATCCCTGATCTCACCAATCCGACATCCGTTTCGGGTGCACATCCCTGATCTCACCAATCCGACATCCGTATGGCTGCACATCCCTGATCTCACCAATCCGATATCCGTATGGCTGCACATCCCTGATCTCACCAATCCGACATCCGTATGGGTGCACATCCCTGATCTCATTAATCCGACATCCGTATTGGGTGCACATCCCCAATCTCACCAATCCGACATCCGTATTGGGTGCACATCCCCGATCTCACCAATCCGACATCCGTTTCGGGTGCACATCCCTGATCTCACCAATCCGACATCCGTATTGGGTGCACATCCCTGATCTCACCAATCCGACATCCGTATGGGTGCACACCCCCGATCTCACCAATCCGACATCCGTATTGGGTGCACATCCCTGATCTCACCAATCCGACATCCGTATGGGTGCACATCTGTGATCTCACCAATCCGACATCCGTATGGGTGCACATCTGTGATCTCACCAATCCGACATCCGTATGGGTGCACATCCCTGATCTCACCAATCCGACATCCGTATGGGTGCACATCCCTGATCTCACCAATCCGACATCCGTATGGCTGCACATCCCTGATCTCACCAATCCGATATCCGTATGGCTGCACATCCCTGATCTCACCAATCCGACATCCGTATGGCTGCACATCCCTGATCTCACATTGTCTGCATTCAGGAAACCCGCAGTGGATGTGTCTGTGCAGCTGCTGCGACCCAATTGACATGAATGGGACTGTTTGCATGCAGATACATGGAACACCTAAAGTGATTGTCCAGACCGGACAAAAGTCAGCAGCTACAAATCCTGTAGCTGCTGACTTGTATTATAAGTACACTTACCTGTCCAGGGACCCAGTGCCATGCTCACCTGGGCTAGTTCTTCACTAGACTTTCAGTTCCAGGTCCTAACTGTGGGCAGCCGGCTTTGCAGCTTCACAACCGGCTGCCCAATGCACATGCACAAGTCTGGCTTTGTAAATGGTCCTGTAATCTTCTGGGACATGTGATGTGTCCCAGAAGACTATGGGAGGTGGGGGGTAGAACGTCCGCTCAGATCGCCTATGTGATTTAAGAGGAAATAGCAACGGGTACCTGTCAAAATAATTATTTTTTTTGTCGGCCGACCTGAACGACCACTCCATACATCTCTATGGAGAGTCGGATGTCAGCAGAGGAATGTCCGCTGACATCCGACCCAATCCGCTAAAATCAGACGGATGGCGATCTGATTCGCCATGGACGGATGGTGACGTGCGAGATCTGATGAAAATGGACATGCTGTCCGTTTTTATCAGATCTCTATAGGAGACAGTGGTGCTGCACAAGCCCCTCCCCACTCAGTGAGCAGAGATGGACTTGTCATCCACTGGCGGAGGGACTTGTCATCCGCTGACGGAGTCCGCCTAGTGTGAAAGGGGCTTAATTCGGTAGGGTCTAGGAGTAGGTTCACACTTGCGCGGGTGGTTCCTGCTGTGGGTCGGCACCTGTTCCCGCAGCTGCAACTACCCGCACAGAAAACGCAGGAGAGTGCGGGTGCCATGAATCCTGGCACCTGGAGGCACTGGAAAAATCGCAGCAGCCGCTTCCCGCTCTGCGCTTGCGATTTCCGTGCAGTCTGCAATTTAAAAAAAAAACGGAGCCTGGACCTTTTCCCACCAGGCCTTAAACGTGTACCTGCCAATATAGGTGCGTTAGTGGTGGAGCAATGCATTGTTACAAAGCGTTGCACTTTTTTCAAAAACTTTATTGAAGTGTCACAAAATGACACTTCACTGAACTCTATGCACCAGAACACACTGCATAAAAACACTTCATTTTTCTGCGCCACGTGAACAAGGAATATAGAGAACGATCGTTTTCTCCGTGTCCTCGTACGGATCTTTGCAGATCGCAGGATGTGGTGTGAAGGAGCCCTGATGGGCGCTTTATCAGATCTTCACACATTGTAGCAAAAAGCAGATACAGAAAATGATGAACTCTACAGACTCATCACAGCACTGGAAACAGAACACCTTTAGACCAGACCGGGGATCTCCAAACTGCGGCCCGAGGGCCGGATGTAGCCCTTTGCTAGCCTTCATCCGGCCCTTGGGGCAGTATTGCTTCCAATGATATGAGGCATTATTCCTCCCAATGGCACCAACAATGGGGCAATCTCTTAGACTAGTAGCAATGATGGAGCCCTATTCCTCCTCCTACTGCCCACCAACACTGGGGTTGTGTTTATTCTCACTGATGCTCGGCCCTGGGGCATTTTCTACCCGATCCGGTCCCCCCTAAAGTCTAAAAGACCGTAAAAACTGGTCCTTTGCTTGAAAAGTATGGACTAGACTGATCAGAGAGGTATCGGAGCAGATGGCACTCTTGCACAGCTTTGGGCGCCGGGTTCGAATCCCACCCTCTACACCAGCTGCATGGAGTTTGTATGTTCTCCAGTTTCCTCCCCCAGTCCAAAAAATATATACTGCTCTCTTTCCAAAATTAGGAGTGCAGAAAAGAAGGAGATGAAGGGATCAAGTACTTTAAAGTAAATAATAAATATACATAAGAATGACTGATGACAATACAATGGCAGAACCTAGATGAGGCCAATACAGAACACATTGAAAGAAGGACTAGATCTGAGGACAGTGTGGTAATCACAGGATAATGAACTACAACTCCCAGCAAAGCCAGTAGAGTAGCACCCCTATGCCCACAGTGGGTATGTAGTTCCTGTCCATACACACAGCCTGTAACCCCCTTCCCTGCACTCACCTGTGGGCTCTCCCTCACTGTCCCCAGCGCTCTGCTCTTCCTCTCTCCAGCACAACACACACACACACACTTTCTGGGCGTGGCGGCGGTTAGCCAGCTGGATGGGCGTTCTTTCCTGACGTCTGGGCGTGGTTTCTTGTTGTGGGCGGGAACGCGAAGGAAACTAGGAAGGAGAGACACGTGGGTGTGAGCTGAGTCAGGGAGAAGGTGTGAGGGGTTATTGGGGTGTACGCTGTAGGGGGGGTGATGGTGATGTGACCCGACCTCGGCTGAGCACGGCGGGCTGTGGTAAAAGCTCTGGAGATCGTACGTCACCTTCCATAGACTGGGTGTGAGGGAGAGGTGGTGGGACTTGTCTGGACTAGCAGGAGCAGGGAATTGTGGAAGGAATGTGTGGGAGCTGAGGATAGGAAATGGGCGACAAAGAGGAATTATCCGGGCTGGCTCTCCTGAGCTGTCTGCCATGCTAATACATTCAGTGATATAGGAGCGCTCTGGAAGTATTACCTCCTAGAACCAGGAGGGGCAGAAGCAGAGTGCCCCATGACAATGACTGGGGGGGGAACTACATTGTGTTAAATATCTGAGTATAGCCTCAGGATGTGATTAAAGCGGAGCCCAATTAAAAGTGTAGCTGCTGACTTTTAACCACTTCATTACGAGGCATAGCTGCTGACTTTTAACCACTTCATTACGAGGCATAGCTGCTGACTTTTAACCACTTCATTACGAGGCATAGCTGCTGACTTTTAACCACTTCATTACGAGGCATAGCTGCTGACTTTTAACCACTTCATTACGAGGCATAGCTGCTGACTTTTAACCACTTCATTACGAGGCATAGCTGCTGACTTTTAACCACTTCATTACGGGGCATTTTCACCCCCTTCCTGCCCAGGCCAGCTTTCAGCGGGGAAAGGAAATTGCGACGCTGTTCCCTAATGAATTTTTTTATCATTTTTTTTTTCTCACAAATAGAGCTTTCTTTTGGTGGTATTTGATGACCCAGATCTGCGGTTTTTATTTTTTGCGCTATAAACAAAAGAAGAGCGACAATTTTTAAAAATAAACATTTTTTTTTACTTTTTGATTTGGTAAATATCACAATTTAATAAAATATATAAATATTTTCCTCAGTTTAGGGCAATATGTATTCCTCTACATATTTTTGGTAAAAAAAAAAAAATCACATTAAGCGTATATTGATTAGTTTGCGCAAAGGTTTTAGGCCTACAAGTTTAACCACTAAAACAATTTTTTACTATATTATAAATATCACTTTTTTTTTTTTCCTATGTAATCTACACATCTACATTTTTGAAAAACAAATTGCAATAAGCGTATATTGATTGGTTTGCGCAAAAGTTTTAAGTGCCTACAAAATAGGGGAAAGATTAACCACTTCACCCCTGGAAGAATTTATCGCCTTCCTGACCAGAGCACTTTTTGCGATTCAGCACTGCGTCGCTTTAACTGACAATTGCGCGGTGGTGCGACGTGGCTCCCAAACAAAGTTGACATCTTTTTTTTCCCCCACAAATAGAGCTTTCTTTTGGTGGTATTTGATCTCCTCTGTGGTTTTTATTTTTGTGCTATAAACAAAAATAGAGCGTCAATTTTTTTAGAAATTAAAGAACAATATTTTTTTCTTTTTGATTTAATAAATATCTCAATTGTATATATATATTTTTCCCTCAGTTTAGACCGATACGTATTCTACATATTTTTGTTAAAAAAAATCGCAATAAGCATATATTGATCGGTTTGCGCCAAAGTTATAGCATCTACAAAATAGAGGATAGTTGTATTGCATTTTTTTTTTTACTAGTAATGGCGGCGATCTGCGTTTTTTTTTTATTTTTTATTATTGTGACCGTGACATTGCGACGGACATATCGGACACTTTTGACACATTTTTGGGACCATTTACATTTATACAGAGATTAGTGCTATATAACTGCACTGATTATATAACTGCGCTGAAGGGGTTAATTATGTTTCCTAGTGAGTGATTCTAACTGTAGGGGGAGGGGACTCACAAGGGGAGGAGACCAATGTGTGTTCCAGTGTGTGTTCCTCTGTACTGGAACACACATCGGTCTCCTCACCTCTGACAGGACCTGGATCTGTGTGTTGTCAGGAAGCCCAGGACGTCATATGACGTCCACTCAGGATGGGAGATCCCAGTTGTACACATCTAATGACTATGGGCGGGTAGGGAAGTGGTTAATGGCATTTTTTTTATTTCAATTTTTTTTTTTTTTTTACTAGTAATGGCGGCGATCTGCGATTTTTATCGTGACTGTGACATTGCGGTCACTTTTGACACTATTTTGGGGCCTTTGACATTATAACATTATTATTTGTCTCCCTCCCCCTTAGTAGGTATTGCTTTGGGACGTCCCACTTAGTAATAACTTGCTCTGTGTCCCGTGATGTTCGATAAAGAAAATAGGATTTTTATAACAGCTTATCTGTAAAATCCTTTTCTTGGAGTATATCACGGGACACAGAGCTCCCGCCCCTCTTGTTTGTGGGATATTGGGACACTTATTGCTTTGCTACAAAAACTGAGGTGCTCCCAGTATGGGAGGGGTTATACAGGGAGGAAACTTCCTGTCTAATTGATTACACCAGTGTCCAGCACCTAAAGAAGGAATATAACCCACTTAGTAATTACTAGGCTCTGTGTCCCGTGGTGTACTCCAAGAAAAGGATTTTACAGGTAAGATTTGTCCTCCCCGCGAGAAGCGTGGAGAACACCACCGAGGCCGCAGACAGACGCCTGACCAGACAAGGCCGACGATGGGCAAGACACTGACGAGGGGCATCTAAACTGTAAGTATTTTCTTTTTTCAGGATTTTCCCTTTTAGGTTGGGGGTGCGCGCAATACCCCAATAAATACGGTAGCCCAATTTTTTTGTATAATGTGAAAGATGATGTTACGCCAAGTAAATAGATACTTAACATGCCACGCTTTAAAATTGCGCACACTCATGGAATGGCACCAAACTTTGGTACTTAAAAATCTCCATAGGCGACGATTGAATTTTTTTTACAGGTTACTATTTTTGAGTAACAGAGGAGGTCTAGTGCTAGAATGTTGTTGCACGCGCTCTAACAGACTTGACGATACCTCACATTACTTTTATTTATTTATTTTACACTTTTTTTTTACTTTTTTTTTTTTTTTTTGATCACTTTTATTCCTATTACAAGGAATGTAAACATTCCTTGTAATAGGAATCACTGTGACAGGTCCTCTTTATGGAGAGATTTGGGGTCAATAAGACCC
Organism: Rana kukunoris; assembly: GCA_029574335.1. Classification (NCBI taxonomy): domain Eukaryota; kingdom Metazoa; phylum Chordata; class Amphibia; order Anura; family Ranidae; genus Rana; species Rana kukunoris. The sequence continues at coordinate 102,664,772 of CM056060.1, forward strand.
CACATCTCTCCTCCAGCTTACAAGCATGAAATCGGTGAAAAAAAAAATCATAGATCACATGCCGATAGCCGCGATTGCGGCTTTGTTTACTTTCCAGGTACCGGGCGTGATGTCATAACATTGCGACCAGGCCTCCGACAGTCATAGAGATGACTGGTGACCATGTGGGAGAGCCCGGAGAAGCACCGGAGGGGGTGGGGTGGAGGGGGCAAGTCCCCTTCCGCTGCCTATAAGAATGATCAAGTGGCGGAACCGCCGCTTTGATCATTCTTATTGTACAGAGAATCGGTAGCTGAAGATAGTGATATCCGAATGATGCCTATAGCTGCAGGCATCATTCAGATATCACAGCACAAAGCCATGGACGTCCTCAGTCGTCAAGTGGTTAAAGCGGTATTTCGACCGTTTTTTTTTTTTTTTTTAATTGCTGTGCCGCTCTTACCTGGTCTTGATATGAGCCCGTGCGTACCACTCTTTTCGAGGCCAGCATTTTTTTTTTTTAACAAAACTATACTTTATAAAATCTGTAGGTGGCAGGTTCCATGTTAACTGTCCCACGCTGAAGCCTAGCACTAGGCATTTCCGGGATACGGTGAATGCTGGCGTCCCAGCATTCACCGCTCTATCCCGCGCATGTGCAGTGTTGACGGCGAGCCGCGCCGTCAACACTGCACAGTTCCCGAGTCACGTGACCCGCGAAATATCGCGGGATTTGAGTACACAGCTTCTCTTGGGGACGCGAAGACAGATTCCCAGGAGACAAAGCGCCGTCGGGGGAAAATGGATAGGCACGCCCATTCCCCTGCGGTGTACTTTGATTGACAGGCCAGAATTGAATGGAGAAAACGGGTAAGCCTTCACTAAAAAAAAAAAAAATGCACGGATTTTGTCTTGTGAATAGAAGGCTGTTTAATACATATTAAGTGAATAAATAGGGTGAACCTCCACTTTAAGCCCAATTTTTTTTTTTAGTGTGAAAGATAATGTTAGGCCAAGTGAATTGATACCCAAGATGTCATGCTTCAAAATTGCGCAGGCTCGTGGAATGGCAACAAACTTTGACCCTTAAAAATCTCCAGGCGACATTTACAAATTTCTGCAGGTTACCAGCTTTGAGTTACAGAGGAGGTTTTTTGCTAGAATTATTGCTCTCACTCTAACGATCGCGGCGATACCTCGCACATGGTTTGAACACTATTTACATATGCGGGCGCGACTTACAAATGCATTCGCTTCTTGCATGGGACGGGGCGCTCTGCCCCCTCCTCGCTCATTAGAGAACTGGGCTGTTGAGTGGGCGCGAGCGGCCAGCTCAGTCTCTCAGTGGCTCTCTGAGAGGCTGAGCCGGATGTCGGTACAGAGACCTGACAGATCCCGACTTCCATTGTCACGATGACGCAGTACCTGGTTGAACTTCTGTGACATCAGCAGAGAGCATATTTCAGCCCACTCTCTGCTGAAAACAGGTCACAGGATGAATTGCCTTCCTGTGATCCACAGAAGAAGTACAGCCAAACAAGCTTTGGCTATACTTCTCCTTTTACCCCCCTTCGTGCCTATGTCTTTTTTTGACACTTGTTGCTCACAAGTTTAAAATCTATTTTTGGGCTTGAAAATTACTTGGAACCCCCAAACATATTATATAGAAACAAAAACAGTATAATTCGACACTGTCTATAAATGGTAAGCAGCTACAAACCCAAACAAAACACATAAATGTAGCGCTAAGGTGTACCAAGTAATGAAAGCACTGTGTTTGAAATTAATAAGCATATATCTGTGAATACATGTGGCAAATAAATGTGTGAAGAAAACAGTCTCTGTATTGACAAAAAATGATGGTGATAGTCCAATGAAAATAAAGGTGATAATGCTCTCCTAATCCAAACGTGACAATGGATATATAAAGAGAAGAAGCGGCCACCATCTGGAGAGAGGCTTACCGGAAGTATTGAACCCTGAGGAACATAAGTTCAAAAGGGTCAATCAAGCATGATAAAAATCCTGTGGGACCAATCATCAGCTGCAGCTCTCATGCGACATCCAATGCTTCAAGGTGTGATGACCAAGGTAAGTAGGGGATAGATGCTTGTGGAGAGTGACCCACCAGAGGTCAAACAACAAGGCCAAATTGAGAGTAACCAAAAAAGGAAAAAAAAGGCACATAGCGTAATACTGTAGTACGAATGAATTTAATGTAGTTAGGAACACTTAGACCCCTTTCACACTGAATCGTTTTTACAGCGTTTTAGTGTTAAAAATAGTGCTCATAAAACGCTCTCCATGCATCTCAATTGACCCTTTCACACTGCAAGTCCTGCAAGCAGCATCTTTGGAAACGCTCCAAAAACGCCCCTCTCCATTGAAATGAATTGAAAGCGCTGTAAAAAACGCCTTACCCTTTCACACTGAGGCATTGAACTGGCTGGGCATTGAGAAAAGTCCTGCAAGCAGCATCTTTGGAGCAGCTTTTGAGCGCTGAAAAAAACGCTCAAACGCCCCTCTCCATTGAAATGAATTGAAAAGCACTGTAAAAACGCCTTACCCTTTCACACCAAGGCACTGCAAAAACGCCCTAAAACTTTAGGGTCTTAGTGGTGCTTTACCAGCACATTGGGATTGCAGATGAGGCTTGGCTCAAAAAACGCCCCAGTGTGAAAGGGGCCTTACATTAGATGATAAAAAATGAGCGACAACCGTGGGAGCTTCCAACTCGTTTCGCAACCTAATGCATCGTCTGGGGTGTACCCCCACTGCTGCCCTCCATAACCTTACATCAATTGAATCCTCCCCGAGGTGTCCAACCAATGAGTGACTACTTCCAGGTCGCCTCCAGAACTTCCGGCCTACACTCCAAACCTCTATCTGGGGTTGGGTGATATCCTAAAATCAATTGGTTCCTGGAATCCAGGGGGTGTATCTTTTAAATCACAATGACTGTATCGCCAAAGACCGGAGCAAGCCTGTACAGAAGACTAGACCCTCCTTACTCATGTCATCCACATGCACAGCGATCACCAACGGCACGGGCCAGGCACGCCCAATCCTGGAACATCATCAGCAAAACACGTGACACATCACGTGGGGCGCGATCATCCACACGTCATGCGGAAGCCGTGCGTTGCGTTCCAACTCGGACTGACCAGGACGTGGGCGTGCTCCCACAACCATAGGTCACTAAGATGCCTCGCTCCACAGCACGCGGGTGTCACGCTCCACAGCACGCATATCATCATGTGCGTTCCAGGTCAAAATTGCCAACAGTTAAATTGCGTTCCACCAAATAAAGTTACAAACTAAAAAAGGGGAAAGCCAAAATAAAAGAAATTGAATATAAATACAAAGTTTATTAAATACAATGAGCTTAACCCACATAAATTTAATTATACACTGCAATCAACCAAAAAGGGGATTATCAGAGTTGATTTTTCTAAAGTGCCACATCCAAATGAGAAATCAAAAAGAATAAAGGCAAAGCCCCCTAGTCGGACTTTAAAGGCACTGTGGTGTGTCAAATGTAGTTAGAGAAAACATAGTATTACAATATAATTTATTGAAGAAGTATCAGATAAAAGTTGATTACATGATCTATAACAAATACAAAAAATACAAAATAATGAAATATAGTTCAACATATATTGCTGTGTGATGTGATGCCCTGTGTGGTCCCGACGTTTCAGGGAGACATAGTCCCTTTCTTCAGGGGTATTCCAGGATTCACAGCTAGTGAACTGTATGGTACTTCAAGTCAGTAGATCATGTATTTAAAAGCATGGGTTTCCGGATGATCTGAGTCTGCTGGCCTGGCCACTGACGACAGAGCAGAGTTGTGAACAGGGTGTGTTGTTGCCAGATATAAATATGCTGCTGGAGTCAGAGGACACTGGAGCCTAGTAAATGGCGATGGAGAGGCTCGTATTAGACTTGGGAAGATAGATGCAGAGGAACCGTCATGTTGTCCAGCAAGTTGGACAAAAGGTTTTGCAACGTAAGTGGGTATATCAGGCTAAACCTTGAATATATTAAGCCCATATCCAAAAATAAACAAAGTATCAAAAATATATTAAAAATATGTGTTAAAAAAGCTACTAGAATGGATACAAATATATTTAACCACTCTAGGGATATTTCTAAAAAGTCCCAAAAATTAATTGGATGGTAAATCCAATAAATGAAACTGTAAACATGTTAATTGCATGAAAGTCGTACCTGAATGGTATACAATGCAACTTGTCAAAGTCATATCCAAGTTGCACCCATCCAAAGTTACACTTCAAAGTCGCAACTTCGGAGCCATACAAATGTGAATGGGGCCTTCGGCCTGGTTCACACTGGTGCAACTCTGACTTTGAGACTCCGACATGTCGCATGACATGTAAAAATCAATGTTTCACTGTTGTCGCCTGGGTATTGGCGTGAACTTGGTTGAGGGTGGAGCAAGTACCAATGTCCCACGGAAAAAAAAAAACAGTATTCACGGTAAGCTTTGTATTCTGTGAATAAGTCAAAGCTTCCCCTGGCTGACGCAGAGATCGTGACATCATCCTCCCATCTCAGCCTACCAGAGGAAATTTTGCACTGATTCAAGGCCGGCTCGCACCACATGCATTTTTTTTTCTGCATCCAAAATGCATTGACAGTAGGTTACATGTATTTTAACTGCAAAGTTCACACCATTGCAGTACAGTCAACAAAAACTGAACCGGCTGTTTTTCTGCAAGGAACTGCACTGGAACGCTTTACAAATAAAAACAAAACGTTGTTAAAAAAAGGGAGCTAAAACGCACATGTATGGAAAGCATCTGGACTGTATTTCTGTTGTGTGAACTGGCCCTTATAGAGTACAAAGCACTCAGCCTGACCATTCTGAGGAGGGGGGGGGGGGGGGTCCGGTCATGTGATCTCCCAGGGTAGAGCTGAGAGTGCCGCCAACAGATGGAATGCATGGGCAGTGAAGTCACCCATGGGCTTACTATGGAGCATCTGTTGTCTGTCCCTTCGCTCCACTGAAGTCGGCTACTAGAAGCCAATCGCATGACTGGATTGTAGTGCTCTGATAATAGGTAGTATAGTATCTGCAGGATAGTTAGTATAGGCATTAGACGGGTGTGGGAGCGGTTTTAAAGTATTATTAAACCCAGACTATTAAAAACTTCCATTACATACTACCCAACAGAATGTTCATTCTCACAAAGCCACAGAAGCATTCATTTTGTTTGGAGTGAAATATACCTGCCTTCAGCTGTCCCTCCCATCTTCTCTGTGTCCCCACTGCAGGTTGAGATTGTGTAGACCAGCTGGTGTCCTCTACAGAGCATGCTCAATTTCAGTTCCCATCTAAGGTTTTAATTTCCACCTTTTCTTATCTGTGCAGCCAACATAAGTAAAGAGTTGCACATGTAGGTGCATACAAATGACACTCGAAAAATTTGAATATTTTTCAAAAGTTCATTTATTTCACTAATGCAACCTAAAAGGTGAAACCAATATATGAGATAGACTCGTTACATGCAAAGCAAAATGGTTCAAGCCGTGATTTGTCATAATTGTGATGATTATGGCTTACAGCGCATGAAAACCCCATATCCACAATCTTAGAAAATTATAATATTGTGAAAAGGTGCAATATTCTAGGCTCAGTGTCCCACTCTAATTAGTCAACCACTTTGGACCCGGGTCATTGTAGAATGATGGCCACAAGGTGGCTCTACAATGCCAGGATGACGTCATATGACGTCCTCTGGGCGCTGGGGGAGCGTATGCCCGCCGCGGCACTCAGGTGCCGATGCGTGTGTCTGGCAGCTGCGATGTCTGCTAGGTACCCGCAATCGCCAGTCACCGAGCCAGGGACATGGATCTTGTGTGTGTAAACAAAGCGTAACAGTGCTGAAAGCTGAAATTTCGCCTGGTCAGGAAGGGGGTATGTGCCCAGTAAGCAAGTAGTTAATTAAGCCATAACACCTGCAAAAGGGTTCCTGAGCCTTTAAATAGTCTCTCTATCAAGACGGCCGGGACTTTAGTTCCTGTTGGAGCACCATTGGATGTTACGCCTTCCTGGGGGCGGACTTGGAAAGTTCCGGACTTGGAAAGCAGGGCTTACCCTGCTGGTGGCAGAGCCAGAGGGGCTTCCCCTGATGGGGGAGGACATGTGAGAGGGCCTGGCCAAAGAGGAGGAATCCTCCAAATAAAGGCAACCATGATCTAAGGTCACAGTCTCCTCCTCAACCACCTCCAGAGGAGAGGTGTGGCCACTCCCCTCCACCACTGGATCTTGGCTTCCTAGGGCGTCAGGATCAGGATGATGTTCCGGAGATGATGTAGGATGGCCACCGGCAGCAGATGGCCCCGCTCCCTCCTGCACATCTGTGAATGACACAAAGCATTCACATGTTGGTGGACCCTCACACTTGTCACATGTCCCCTTCCAACCCCTCACATTCTACACAACGGATGGGGGATAAACAACACTTGCCTGTCCTCGAGGCTTCATCAAGGGAATCAAAGCCCTCCACGCCCTCCAACTGCTCCCTCTCCAGACACCGGGCGACCACCTCCTCCTCCGTTGTCAAGCTCACCACACATGGGTTCAACCCCCGTGCCCCTCTCGTGCCTCTTGATGGCGGCCACCTTCTTCCGAACTTTGCGCCTCACGTTATTGATCTTTTTACTGATCTCCTTGGCTCTCCGGGTCTGATAGCCAAAGCTAGTAAGTTCGGTGGCGATGGTCTCCAGGATGGCCTGTTTCCTGGCCCGACTGGTATCCCGACTTTGGGCACCATGGAGGAAGGCGTCATACCTCTCCATGGCAGAGATAAGGGCTGCAGTCTTCTGTGGAGAAGTTGGGCCGGCGTAGTTGTGAGCATGCGCACAGGGAAGCGATCATACGTAAACGTCACTGCGCATGCACCGTGGATTATACGCCGGGCGTAAGTCTCTGCGCCAGGCTCAGGCCATCATTTGCATAAGGTCACACCCACCTCCACTTACGCCGGCTTGCGCCTTCACATTTACGTTACGTCGGCACAACGTTTTGAGCAAGTGCTTGGTGAATACTGTACTTGCCTCTAGGTTGCGTCGGCGGATCGTATATACGCTGCGCTTAGCCGGCACAAAGATGCGCCCATCTATCTGAATCTGGCCATTAAAGCGGAGTTCCACCCAAAAATTGGAACTTCCGCTTATCCCACTCCTCACCCCCTTACATGCCACATTTGGCATGTAATTTTTTTGGGGGGGGGGAGTGGGGGCTTCAGGAGGAGTGGGACTTCCTGTCCCACTTCCGCCGAGGGGCTGGTAAGGCGATTAAGCTTAATCGCCTTATTGCAGCCCCTCCCTGTAGACGATGGCCTAGGACACTGACATGTCCTAGGCCATCACCTGTCCAATAGGACAGCGCCGCGCTGCGTGCATGCGCAGTGCCGCTCGCGCATTGCGCAGTGGGTGCCCGGCCGTGAAGCCACAGGCTGTCACAGCCGGGTGCCCACAGTAGCAATGAGGATGCCGGCTGGGGAGGGGCAGAGCCCCGGCCGGCGCGTCGCTGGAACGCTGGAGCAGGTAAGTGTATGTTTATTAATAGCCAGCAGCTACACTTTTTGTAGCTGCTGACTTTTAATAAACATAAAATTTGTTTGGAACACCCCTTTAATGTCTGGCAAATAGAACCCTTGCTTAATTTTGAAATTTAAATGGCTAGGGCAGGTGTCACGTTTTTAATACATTTAATGTTTGACTGTTGACTTTTGTCTCATAGCTAAACCTGAAAATTGGTGATAATTTAAGACTGAATATTTAGATTCTTGCATACAGTAAGTGAATAATTGAAGTTCTGCTGTAACAAACTGCGAGCAGGAAGGCTTTTGTTGCAAAAAAATGCCCCTGTCTGCTCGCTGTCTTCTCCAACGCAGCAAACTGAGTTGTGCATGCGCTACTACATTTACAGCACAGAGCTGGTCTCTGAATGTCGGAATGATGACCTCCTGTGCAGGAGTGATTTCATCCTAGGCCGATCAATGAACAAGCCCAAAAACAGGTGCTCAAAAGAAGATGCCGGCGAGAGACTGCTGGACAGATGAGTAATAAAACTTCAATTCTGTTTCAAATTAGAAGTAAGCTTTCATAATTGTCTATGCACAGAGGACAGTGTCATCTTTAAAGTGTTTGTAACCCTAAAAAAAAAAAATGATCCTGTTTTCTTAAAGCATTTTATACAGCACAGTGCTGTGCTGTGTAATTTTGCCACCTGTGTCACCTGAAATACCTGGCTGGTTCTGCCCTCCCCCTGTAAATTGACCATGGTTTATCATGGCTGCTTAGCCCTCACACCAGGGGAGCCCAACCTTTTGAAGAGTGAGGGCCACTTAAGTGACTTAGTAACCAGTCAAGTAATCACAATGAGCGGGCAGATGACAGGTCCATGTCCACCATGCATATGCCGACACGGACATGGCTCGCTCTACTCAATGGGCCCTCCGATCTGATCTGCCTAGATGGAATGGGAAGGACCCCCCTTTGTTTTTTTTAGTGGATCGAATTGAAGGTAGGTGGGTGTATACGGCCACAAGTCAGTTTACATCTGTGGCTCAATAGAGGTGTACGGAGGGTCCGATTGGGTCGGACCTATCATTCCAAAAAGGCCTGAACTCTGGTTCACATTAGTAAGATTGACATGTCAAATCGGCAGCATTTGCCGGCAATGGCACCATCCTAAACCATGCGGTGCTGCATCCATTTAAAAAAGTAGTTTCTGTACTACTTTTTACCATTTACATTGACTGCACAGAAGTCTCTGAAATTGCGGCCGAAATCGGGACTGACAAAGTGAAATCATGCGAGTTCAGCTGAACTCGCACAGCTTCATTCCCGCAGCCCAGTATGAACCTGGGCTAAGGCTGCTTTCACACTGATGCTGTTTTTTACTTGCACTGCAGGTGCAGTGCACTATACCTGTAGCTTTCCTGCAGGTTAGCTGCACTTTGCCTTAGACTTCTATTATATCCTGCAGGTGTGGTGCGCTTTCTGAAAGCTCACCACACCTGCAGGTAATAACAGAAGTCTATTGCTTTGTGCAGGTAACCCACAGTTGTTCTGCGCTGCACCGGCAGATTAGTTTGGAAGCAGCCCAGTAACCACTGCAGTAGAGATATGCCCATATAAACGTATCTTTAATAAGTCTTCCATTCAGGTTTCGCCAGCTGTTGCTGTTCCAGGCGGAGTGCATTTGGTATCACTCTGCCTGTGACAGAAGGCGTCGCTATACAGGAATCATCGGCTTATGCGGCTCTGTAGAGCCGATTGCTTTCTCTACCAGTGGCTTTATTTAACAACACTATAGCTCTGGTGTGGTGGGTCGGCAACACACAATCTGGGCTTGCCAACACGCCATCCTAGAGCAGGAGGTTGCTGGCCACATCAGAAGGCTCCACGGGCCACGTTGGGCATCCCTGCCTTATACCATGGTGACATTACATTCCTCCGACATACTCTGTCCTCCTTTTCCCCCCTCCCTGTCTATCGGCTCCTACCAGTGCCACTCTGCTCTGCTCCCGGCGGCTACAAAACAATGTGATGTTAGAACAAAAGCCTCTGTTAGATAACAAATATGCAGATATCTACCTTGTTTCAGAGCACCCCCCGGCGCTCACATGATTGCTCGCCTCTCTCCTCCCCTCCTTCCAGCTGACTTCATTGGAGTTCTCGGTGCCTCCCACTGTAGCTGTCAGACTGGGAGAGGAGAGAGGCAAGGAGTCACGTGAGCGCTGAGAGGCACTCTGAAATAAGGTAGATATCGGCATATTTTTTATAAAGCACAGACAATGGGGCACATGTTATCTTAAAGAGGGGATTGTATTAACATCCCATAGTGGCTTTACAACCACTTTAATACAGTCTGTCTGGAACTATCCAGAATTTGTTAATATAACGAAAGTGGTTTGCGCAACATCAATGTAACTGGACAGCCAGAGAGAGTGGACTGGAATGCATATGCATGAACAATGACAACTTCACTGTACTAGTCAGTGGGGGGCGCTAGACACTGTTGAGTGAGCATGTATATGGCGTGGCTGTCGTATTCAAAATGACTGACTGAGTACAACAATGGATCTGCAGTCACTAATTTTGTGTTAAGCTTGAACCTTCCTCAATGGAAACTATTTGAATGATTCAGAAGGCTTTCATTAACTATGCAATGAGTGAAGCACAAATTAAAAAATGAAAGTGTGACACAAATGCTTTAAAGATGGTCGTGAATCTGTTGAAAGTGATCCACGTTCTGGCAGGTCGGTGACAATTAGAATACATGAGAATGTTGAACATGTACAGGCCGCAATCAACAAAGATTGGCAGTGAACAGTGTGAGAAATAGAAGCTGATCTGGGGATTCCAAAAACGATTGTCAAGATTTTGATGCAGAATCTTGGAATGAAACGTGATGTGGCAAAATTCCACGGCTTCTGCTACCTATATTCTATGTTTCTTGCATCTGCTTCAATAAATGTTTCTATTTTTTATATTATATGGCTGGATACTTTCTGGACAGACCTTGTATGCATGTGCATATACGCGGTGCCTTGAAAAAGTATTCATACCCCATGAAATTTTAACATTTTGTCATGTTACAACCAAACACGTAAATATATTTTATTGAAATTTCATGTGATAGACCAACACAAAGTGGCACATAATTGTGAAGTGGAAAGAAAATGATTTTCAACAATCTTTATAAATAAATATCTGAAAACTGTGGTGTACATTTGTATTCAGCCCTCTTTACTCTGATATCCCTAACTAAGATCTAGTGGAACCAATTTACTTCAGAAGTCACCTAATTAGTCAATGGAGTCCACTTGTGTGTAATTTAATCTCAGTATACATTTTAAGCTGTTCTGGGAAGACCTCAGATGTTTATTAAAGCACCTTAGTGAACAAACAGCATAGTGAAGGCCAAGGAACACACCAGACAGGTCACGGATAAAGTTATGGAGAGGATTAAAGCAGGGCTAGGTTATAAAAATATATCCCAAGCTTTGAACATCTAATGGAGTACCGTTCAATCCATCATCCAAAAATGGAAAGAGTATGGCACAACTGCAAACCTACTAAGACATGGCTGTCTACCTAATTTGACAGGCCAGGCAAGGAGAGCATCATTCAGAGAAGCAGCCAAGAGGCCCATGGTAACTCTGGAGGAGCTGCAGAGATCCACAGCTCAGGTGGGAGAATCTGTCCACAGGACATCTATTCGTCGTGCACTCCACAAATCTGGCCTTTATGGAAGAGTGGCAAGAAGATAGCCATTGTTAAAAGAAAGCCCCATTTGCTGTTTGTAAGAAGCCATGTGGGGGACACAGCAAACATGTGGAAGAAAGTGCTATGGTCAGATAAGACCTGAATTTAACGTTTTGATCTAAAAGCAAAACCCTATGTGTGGCAGGAAACGAACACCTTGAATACACCATTACCACCGTGAAACATGTGGTGGCAGCATCATGTTGTGGGGATACTTTTCTTCAACAGGGACAGGGAAGCTGGTCATTGTTGATGGGAAGATAGATGGAGCCAAATACAGGGCAATCTTAGAAGAAAACCTGTTATGCCCTGTACACACGAGCGGAATTTGCATCGGAAAAAGTTGGATGTTTTTTTCCAACGGAATTCCGCTAAAGTTTGGCTTGCATACACACGGTCACACAAAAGTTCTCTGAATTTTGGAGCGGTAAGAACGCAGTGATGTACAACACTATGACTAGGCGAGAAAAAGAAGTTCAATGCTTCCGAACATGCCTCGAATTGTTTTAGAGCATGCATGTTTTTTTTGCCTTCGGAATTTCATACAGACGAACGGATTTTCCGTTTGAGAACCTGCTCTCAAACTTTTGCCAGCAAAAGTCTGATGGAGCATACACATGGTTGGAATTTCCGATATAGAGCTCACATCAAACTTTTGCTGCCGGAAATTCCGCTTGTGTGTATGGGGCATAAGAGTCTGCAAAAGACTTTTGACTGTGGCAGAGGTTCACCTTCCAGCAGGACAATGACCCTAAACATACAGCCAGAGCGACAATGGAATGGTTTAGATCACAGGTGTCAAGCACAAGGCCTGTGGGCCGAATCCAGCCCTCCAGGCCATTTCATGTGACCCTTGCACCTCTCCTGCAGCTGCAGTTGAGCTCCAACCCTCCTCTGGTCCTCCTCTAGACCCCTACTTTCTGATTTCAAGCAATGCATCCAGCTTCTTACCAGCAGCAGCATAAGGAAAGGGGGTGCACTGTGATGTAAGGGAGAGTGGGGGACTCAACTTCTGATGGCGGGGTGGCTCTTGACATCTAATGTAGGGGAGGGGATGCACTGGACATCTAATCTTACAGATACATCCGGCCTTTTTGAGGACAATCATAATGCTGATGCGGCCCATGATGAAACTGAGTTTAACATGCTTGGTTTAGATCAAAGCATATTCATGTGTTAGAATGGCCCAATCAAAGTCCAGACCTAAATCCAATTGAGAATCTGTCGCAAAAGCTGGGCCATAACTTTACATCAGAGCAAGTTAAAAGGATGATGGAAACAACAATAAGCTCTTACATACAAGAGATGTCCTACAAGTTAACCAGATGATATTGCACACCGACTCTCTTGGCCCAGATATACCCATCAGTGGATGCCAACTGCTGGAGGGGGGTGTAACCAAATGGGCTCTTTTCTCCACCTATGGTGGTATTGCCCCAAGATTAAGATATTTTGGGAAGAGTCAGCCCCCTGGATTGAAAAAATGACATTTGGACCTATAGAAGTATCTCCACTACATTTTGTTTTCCATGGGTTGCCATCATCCATTAAGTTTTATAAAAAAGAAGTGTTACCCCACATTTGTTAAATGCAGCAAAGGCATTGATACCCAGATTTTGGAAACACAGATGTACCACCATAATGGACTGGAAAAGGAAGGTGAAGAGGATATTGGAAGCAGAGAGATGTGAACATACGGTCAAGGACCAACAGAATAAATTTAAAGATATATGGGTGTGGTGGCTATACTACTCCCCTGAAATTGGAATAGATTAAACCCCCTGGGCTGGATGGCTTGGGGGATGTGTGGGTTGGGAGGAGATGGGATCCCTTTTTTTTTTTTCTCTTTCTCTCATGACCCCCCCTCCCCCCGGAAGTTCATTGGAGAAAAGATCGACGTCACTGAAAGATAAGGAAGATCCAAATATCATATACACCAGCTATTATTTTTTTTTGTAGTAATAAATGTGGGATAATAATAAAATAGGCACGTAATAAGTAACAAGTAAAACCACATAACGAAGGATGGAGTGATTAGGTAGGGAAGGAGAGGGGGTAAAGGGTAGGGAAAGGTAACGGGAAGTAGAGGTTTTAACACTAAATTAAAAAGGCACGATAATAGTAACTTGGAACTCAACAATCTTTTTTTAGAGTTTTTGGAAACACGTATTAAGGTGCTGCTAAGTTCCTTTCTTAAAGTATTTCAAATAATGTCTTATTTTTTTTTCTTGTCTCCCACTCTATGGGGTGACATTTTGGCACTTTATACAATGAAAACACACTAATAATTTATTTATTTTAGGGTTTTTGGAAACACGTAATAAGGCACTATTAACTGTAGCGCTCACCCCCGAAGGAGCCGCTGATTAGTTTGGGACCCGCATGTTGGGTTACCAGTGATTCTTTTTTTTTTTTTTAACAATAGATTTTTATTGAAAGTATTTACTTAACAGTACAGATTAAATTGTCACATTAATCCTTAGTAACAGAACGAGTTACCTTGGTTCATAAGATTGTTCTTATAACAATACAGTACTTGGTAGCCTGTACCAGCCCACCCCTATCGGGTTCAATCTGTAGGCATGGCTAGGCCTCCAATTGAGTTAACTATTTGTGTATAGAAAATCATAAAGAAACAGAAAATGTATACACATATATACATAAACATATATATATATATACACGTACACATGCATACAGAAATTAAAAAAAAATGAACTTAACAAAACTTGCTACACAGATCAATAAAGTAGGTCCAGGATAATACATTACAACTGGGGTAAGTATATATCTGACTTTGACGTATTTCAAACTTGACAATAGATTACATATTACACTCTTTTAAGTATTTGGATGCTCTGGGATGGATGATCCAAGCTAACCATTTCTTTCTGAATGTAGTAATGGAATAGTTTTTACAAGCCAGAATTAATTCGTATTGGGCCTGTATATTGATTCTAGCTATAACTGTCGATAAGTTGGGTGCGTCCTTTGATTTCCACAGGCTGGGTATAGTGAGTCTTGCTGCAACTACTGTGTGGAATACAATTGTTCTATATTCTTTAGGATAGATATCCAAATCGATACCTAGTAAAGCTGTGGCCGGGTTTAGTTTATTTAGGATGCCTGTAAGATCTGCTATAAAGGAAGTAATTGAATTCCAGAAGCTATGTAGATTTTTACAGCTCCATAATATGTGTAACAGGTTTCCTATCTGATTGTTGCATCTCCAACACTCATTAGACGTTGAGGGATATATTTTTGCTAATTTATATGGGGTCAGGTACCATCTATTTATTATTTTTTGTGCGTTGTCCCAGTGTTCAATACATGCTGATGACTTGCTAGCTATATGGATTGCTTTTTTCCATTGGTCCCAGGTAAATTCTTGTTCTAAATCTTTCTCCCACTGAATCATGTGTGCGTTTTTATTGTCAAATGGGTGGGTAGATAGTATGTCGTAAAAGAGAGAAATTCCTTTTATCGTTTGTTGATTTTGGTGGGTGAAAAATTGTCATATAATTAAGGGGATTTCTACAGGGTCAGTCGGATTGAACTCTTTTAGTCTGCTATGTTTCCTCAGTTTGGTTAGAGTGATCTCTTTGTATTTGGTTACCAGTGATTCTTGTCTAGGGGTAATATTGGTAAAGATGGATAAAGAGCAAGGGGTAGATTCAGGTAGGAGATAAGCCGGCTTATCTACAGATAAGCCGGCTTATCTCTGCGTTTTAAGCGCCTAATCTATGCCACTGATTCATAAAATCAGTTAAAGCGGAGTTCCACCCAAAAATGGAACTTCCGCTTATCCCACTCCTTACCCCCTTACATGCCACATTTGGCATGTCATTTTTTTGGGGGGGGAGTGGGGGCTTCAGGAGGAGTGGGACTTCCTGTCCCACTTCCTGCTTCCGCCGAGGGGCTGGTTGAATGAATGAATGAATGAATGAATGAAAAACTTGTATAGCGCAGCACATGCGAACTGAATCGCCTCTGGGCGCTTGTTGTTCCTGTCTCCTTTGGTATCAAAAGAGATGAGTCTTGATCTTTCTCCTGAATGCTAAGTAGTTCTCCTCCAACCGAATACTGGTTGGCAAAGCGTTCCATAGTCTGGGACCTTGGACCGCAAATCTTCTATCTCCTTTGGATTTGTATCCGGCTTTCGGTATCTGCAGGAGATTTTGATCAGTGGATCGCAGCACGCGATTGGGGTTATGGGCTTTTATTTTTTCGCATAGATAATGGGGGGCATTCCCATGGATACATCTATGCGTTAGACAGAGTGCTTTAAAAGTAATTCTGTCTTTTACTGGTAACCAGTGAAGGGCTCTCAGTGATGGTGAGATTGATTCCCAGGGTTTTTTCCCAGTCACAAGTCTGGCGGCCGTATTTTGAACGACTTGTAGACGAGCGATTTGGTACTTTGGGAGTCCGAGGTAAAGGGCATTTGCATAGTCCAATCTGGAGTTAACAATTGCTCCCACCACGACCGCTATGTCTTCTTTGGGGATAAAAGGGGTAAGCCTGCGTAGTAGGCGCAGCAGATGGTGAGATCCGCTGACTACTGACCCTATTTGTGCGTCCATAGTCATGTAGGAGTCAAAAGTGACCCCGAGGCTTTTGACTTTGGCGCTAGGGGTGATGATTTTGCCCAGAATGGGCGGGGGTGTCCAAGTTGTTGCAGGTAGATTCTTACGTTTGGCGTGAAACAGAAGGAGTTCTGTTTTCGCTCCGTTGAGTTTGAGATAACTCTTTGTCATCCAGTCCTCTATCAAAGAGAGACATGTCTCTAGATTGAGGTGGTGATCCTTCTTATTGCAAATGCGGAAATACAGTTGCGTGTCATCTGCATATGAATGATAGAGCAGTTTTTGACTGCTGATGATCTCAAAAAGCGGACGGAGATAAATGTTGAATAACACCGGCGACAGTGGGGATCCCTGAGGGACTCCGTATGATACCGTGCGTTTTTCCGAAAAGAAAGGTCCTAACTTCACTATTTGCGATCTGTTTTCCAAAAAGGAGGAGAACCAAGATAAATCGCCTTCTGCGACTCTGGCTACTTCAGCTAGCCGTGTCAATAAAAGCTTATGGTCTACTGTGTCAAAAGCTGCGCTCAGGTCTAACAGAACCAGAAGACAAGATTCTCCTTCGTCTGCGGCCTCGAGAGCGTCGTCCCATATCTTGAGCAATGCTGTTTCTGTCCCGTGTCCAGGGCGGAAACCTGATTGAAATGGGTCGAGTAGGTTGTGGGTGTCTAGATGCTGTTGCAGCTGTTGCACCACTGCTTTCTCCATAATCTTGGAAAAAGTGTTTAAGCTTGTTATAGGGCGGCGGTGGAGTGGATCCTTGGGGTCCAGGGTAGATTTCTTCAAGATGGGTCTAATTATACCCTCCTTCAACTGGGAGGGCACTATGCCCTCCATGAAAGATTGGTTAATAAGCTGTGTGATAGGAGGTGCCAGGATGTCGGCGCACTCCTTCAACAGTTTGGTGGGGATGATATCATTTGGCGCAGTGCTGTTACGCAGAGTACCGATGATATGTTTTGTGGCTTGGATAGTGATAGGTTCCAGCGTAAACTTACCTGGTTGGGGTGAATTACTACAGGTGTTGTGTAAATGATTACAGGGGGGCTACGGGGGGAATTTTTCTGCTGAATGCTTTGCCGGATTCCCTCGATTTTATTAATGAAGTAATCCGATAATTCATCGCAAAATTCTTGTGAGTCCGAATTGGGGGCTTCAAGACATCCTGGATTCATGGTCGCAGTGACCAGCTTGAAGAGTTCGCGGGGGCGATTCAGGGCGCTGTTGATGGCCTCAGAAAAATAATTTTTCTTGGCCTTGAAGGTTTCTTTGTGATATTTCTTAGTTATTGCCTTATAGATAGAGAGGTTCTCATCTAATGGGCTTCTCTTCCAGGCGGCTTCCGCCCTTCTACGCTCTTGCTTCAGTAACGCCAGTTGGTTGTTGAACCAGCTGGAGTTTTTTTTCCGGATCTGGGTCTTTCGTTTCGGCGCTATTAAGTCGGCTGACTGTAATAGGGCTGTGTTAATGGAATCCATTGTTTCCTCAGCCGATTGATGCGGCTGAGTTGTTTTTATTTTTTTTCCTTAACGCGACTTTGAAGAATTCTGAGTGGAGCTTCTTCTGACATCTAGTCCAGTGTGTAGTCACTGGATTTGATGTTTTTGTTAAGGGGGGGAAGTTGGAAAGAATGAATTTGATGGCATGGTGATCTGACCATGGCAACGGTTCATTTTCCAAGATTTTTATTTCCAGATTTTGTCTGAAAATTAGATCAAGTGTATGACCTGAAGCATGTGTGGGCCCACATACTAGTTGTTGTAGCCCTAGACCTTCCAGGTGGTCAATGCAGGCATCGGCCACGGGGTCTTGTGAGGAGTTGGCCCAGAGGTTGAAATCCCCGAGCAGCAAAAGGTGTTTGCTGTTAAGGGTATAGGTGGAGATAAAGTCCGTCAATAATGGAAGAAGCTGCGATTTTGGGCCGGGTGGCCTATAGCAGAGTAGAATCCTGACGGTCTCCTGGGAGTTTGCTTGCAGTTGTAGAGTAAGGGTTTCCATGAATGGAAGAGGGTTTTGAAAGACTGGTTTTGTGATCGCCAGATGAATCTTATGGATCACCGCCCTATTCTGTTTTCCGTAATAATACGATAATTTTCTGGCACCAGTTCTCCTAGAATGGTGTTGCAGTCAGCTGTGAGCCAGCTCTCTGTTATAAAGAGGCAGTCTAAGTCGTATTGCAGGATGAAGTCATGGATTTCCAGTCGGTGTTTTAGTGCCGATCTAGTGTTAATCAAAGCACATGATATGTGCTTCGGTTGTGGCAAGCGGCTGCGACTCTTGATAGCCGATCGTCGATCGGTTCTAAAGAGTCGCTCAGCTTGCAGGGCTTTTTTGGTGATGGCTGGTAATATTGCGGCAAATCGCCTCAAACCCCAGATGGTCTCTGCTGAGTATTGCAGGTTCATCATGGCCGCCAAGCACCGGGGGGGGCGGGGGGGGGGGGGAATGGAAGGATAGTCAAGGATTAGCCGAATCCTCTATCCTGACTTGGTCCAGAGGAAGGCAAAAAAACCCTGATCATGCTACGCCAATATGCAGTGGCAGGGGAAAAAATTCCTTCCTGACCCCTCAAGAGGCGATCGGACGAACCCTGGATCAAGTATTATGGTGTTCACCAAGGGGGGGCTTGGGGCTGGGTGTAGTAGAGGTGGCCACTGAAACCAGCAGCAAGATCCAGGCTGGTGAACTCCCAGAATTGGGTGGATCGGTGCTGCTGTAGGGCCAGGAGGGATCAAGTGAGGGTAGGAGCTACTTTCTAGGGCCTAGGGGGGGTATCTGGGCTGTTTTAGGAGATTGGGAGAGCTTGGGATGGCGAGGAGCGGCGCGCCGCTAGGCCGCGGTTGAAGCCGCGGCCTTTCCTAATCGCGGCTGCCGAGATTGCTTCCAGGCCGGCGCGGAGGGGTGAAAAACACCCGAAAACCACCCGAGAAGGTGCAACTAGCAGGGGGGGGAAGGTATAGTGTTTGGGATGCGGCGGGGGGTGTCGGTCGTCCGATTCCCAGGGCTGGAGACCGCGGCTTATCCTGAAAAGGACGGCCGCACTCAAACCCAGGGGGGGACAGACCAGGCAAGGAAGCCTTGAGAGAGAGCTGCCGGGGAGCTCCTTACCTTGGGGAAGTAGCAGGGGGAAGGAGTGGGGCCCAAGGCGGAGGAGAGAGCAGCTGTCCTGTCCTGGTTCTGGATCACTGGAGGAGAGAAAAAAAAAAAAAACACCTGCCTGCCTAGCTGTCTGCTGCGAGGAGGATAGAGTCACTGGAGGTCAGGTGAGAGGAGCTCCTAGGCACACGTCCGCCTGTTAGACCAATGTGCCTACTGACTGTCTACAGGACTCCCTCTACAGGACATCTGAGGACTTAATCGCCTACACCAGCCCCTCCCTGTAGGCGATCGCATGGGACACATGACAGGTCCCATGCGATCGCCTGTCCAATCAGCGACGAGCCGCGCGCGCATGCACAGAGGGTGCCCGGCCGTGAAGCCGAAGGCTGTCACGGCTGGGTGCCCATAGTCGGGATGGAGACGCCGGCCGGGGAGGGGGGGGAGAGGAGCGGAGCCCCAGTCGGCGCGTCGCTGGAACGCAGGAGCAGGTAAGTGAGTGTTTATTAAAAGCCAGCAGCTACACTTTTAGTAGCTGCTGACTTTTAATAAACACAATTTTTGGCTGGAACACCCCTTTTACCACTTGCCGACCGCGCTATAGCGAAAATACTGCTACAGCGCGGTCGAGTAGTTTTGACACTACGTCCCTGGAACGTCGTCCTTCATATTCGGCGATTGCGCGTCCCCTGGGACGCGCTCGCGAAAGTGTCCGTGCTCGCCGGGTCTAGAAGACCCGGCGCATCACGGATCACGGTAAATTGCCGCTGATAGCGGCCGTTTACCACGTGATCGCGCCGTCAAATGACGGCGCGATCACTTGTAAATAAACCGGCGTCATTTGATGACGCCGGTTCCTCCCTCTCCTCCCTCTGCTCTCTGTACTGTTCGGTACAGTGTGCGAGGAGAGGGGGGGGGAGCGGGGTGTCAGCAGCAGTGCTGTGGCTGGATCTGTGACAAATGCAGTCACAGATCCAGCCACCCCTCCATCCATCCCAGCTCTGCAATCCCCCAGTACTCTGCAATCCCCCAGTACCCTGCATTACCTCAGTACCCCGCATTACCCCAGTACCCCACAGTACCCCAATACCCCAGTACTCTGCAATACCCCAGTACCCCAATACTCTGCAATATCCCAAGTACCCCAATACTCTGCAATATCCCAAGTACCCCAATACTCTGCAATACCCCAATACTCTGCAATAACCCAATACTCTGCAGTACCCCAATACTCTGCCGTACCCCAATACCCCAATACTCTGCAATACCCCAGTACCCCAATAACCCAATACTCTGCAATACCCCAGTACCCCAATACTCTGCAATACCCCAGTACCCCAATACTCTGCAATACCCCAGTACCCCAATACTCTGCAATACCCCAGTACCCCAATACTCTGCAATACCCCAATACTCTGCAATACCCCAGTACCCCAATACCTCAGTACCCCAATACCGCAATACCCTGTGCGATACCCCGCAATACCCAAATACTCTGCAATACCCAAATACTCTGCAATACCCAAATACTATCGCCTATGGGGATTTTTAGGTAGCGAAGTTTGGCACCATTCCATGAGCGTGCGCAATTTTGAAGGGTGACATGTTGGGTATCTATTTACTCGGCGTAACGTCATCTTTCACATTATGAAAAAAAATTGGGCTAACTTTACTGTTTGTTTGTTTTTTTTATAGCACAAATACCGTGCGAGATAAAAAGTTGTAACGGCCGCCATTGAATTCTCTAGGGTCTTTGCTAAAAAAGCATATATAATGTTTTGGGGTTCTATGGTTCTATGTAATTTTATAGCAAATAAATGATGATTTTTACATGTAGGAGAGATGTCAAAATTGGTCTGGGTTTTCCAGAACGCCTGATGGCGCTCCCTGCATGTTGGGCCTCTATATGTGGCCACGCTGTGTAAAAGTCTCACACATGGGGTATCGACATACTCGGGAGGAATAGCAGAATGTGTTTTGGGGTGTCATTTGTGGTATGCATATGCTGTGTGTGAGAAATAACCCGCTAATATGACAGAAACAAGTTTTTTTTTTTACAGAATTTTCAGTCGTTTTTCTTTTATAGCGCAAAAAATAAAAAACCCAGAGGTGATCAAATACCACCAAAAGAAAGCTCTATTTGTGTGAAAAAAAGGACACAAATTTCAAATGGGTACAATGTTGTATGACTGAGTAATTGTCATTCAAATTGTGAGAGCACCGAAAGCTGAAAATTGGTCTGGTTAGGAAGGGTGTTTAAGTGCCCAGTGGTCAAGTGGTTAAGCATGGATTTTCCTTAGATCAGACATGCGTAAATCTATTACGCTGTCTAATCTTAATTTCATATTTTAGGCTGGCCGCTAGGTGGCGTTCCCGTCTAAAATATGTAAATGAGCCTATACGCCGATTCCCGAACGTACGCCTGGCCGGCGCTATTCAATTACGTTGTTTGTGTTAGCCTAGTACCGTCGTAATGTTATGCCTGCTATATGAGGCGCAGGCAATGTGAAGTATGGACGGCGTGCCGGCGCTTTTTTTCCCATCGTTTACGTAAAACGTTTGCGAATAGGGTTTTGCGTAAGTGCCGTTCACGTCATTTACACGTCGAATTGATGTCGAGATTTGGAGCATGCGCACTGGGAACCAATCACGGCTGGCGCATGCACAGTTCGTTCGGCACGGGGGCGCGCTTCATTTAAATGATACACGCCCCCTACCCGCCGAATTTGAATTTGGCCGGCTCTTTTACGCTACGCCGCCTCAACTTTACAGACAAGTGCTTTGAGAATAAAGCACTTGCTGAAAAATTTGCGACGGCCTAGTTTAAAAGGCAGACGCTAGGCATGCCTATAGATAGGCATTTCTACGTGAATTTACCCCCAAGTGTCCAGATATCAACTTGAGTTTTCAATGCTTTATTTCAGGGCCCAACATGGCACACAATAGAGAAAAGGTTGATGAGCAAAGAGAGAACTACAGTATCAGGCCTTGGATATCAAAGAGAGAGCAAGCCTGCTCTCAGCATCGTCAACTTCAAACGTCGCCACTCTCGCCAGAGTGGGTAAAGTGCCCCGGACAGGCGATTAACTTGAGCCTGGCAGCCGAAGGGCCACTTTCAAACAAAGTCACTGGGAGGAAACAGGGTCTCTGCCACAGGCCTGGTAAATTTTCAGGTTGTCAAAAGTTAGAACTAATGAATCCTCCTAGTAAGTCCAATTTTAGGGTCACCAATTGACAGCCGAAGTGTACCTGTCGTGTGGCGTGGTGACCGGATCCCCGGTGGTTCGTCCAGGCCTCGCAGACAACCTCTGTCTCCAGGTTCTTCTGAGCCAATCCTCGACCGTACAGCTCCCAGCTTAGGATCTGGGGCCCCTCTCTGCATCAGAGTAAAGTTCCGCTTGATGCGCACCCTCGGCCAGGCGGGCCTCGATGGCGTGGCCCATGGATGCACGCACCCTGAAGGTGGATGCCGCACCAGGAACTCGGGTCCCGCGTAGCACACAACACTAATGGCGGCTGCCCCAGATATACCCCCCGCCAGCATGCCCAGAGAGGGAACCTCTCCTCTGATTGGCTGCTGGGGGGAAGGTGGGTCT
This sequence comes from Rana kukunoris, assembly GCA_029574335.1. Lineage (NCBI taxonomy): Eukaryota > Metazoa > Chordata > Amphibia > Anura > Ranidae > Rana > Rana kukunoris. The sequence continues at coordinate 102,687,336 of CM056060.1, forward strand.
GTCAGAACCCCTCTAGCACCAACTGTCGCCGAGGGGTGATAACACGCCCCTGGCACACAGACTGACCCACAAGGCAGTTCCAAACCGGCAGCAGCACCAGTCTAAATAATTAGCGAATGGGAGCAAACTTAACTCTCCCATTCCCCACTAACTTTAGTGTAACGCCCCACGAAAAAAGTGGGGGCGCTACATTACTAACTCTATGCACACCATCATATGACGTCCTGGTATTGAGGTGGGGATATCTGAATGATGCCTGCAGCTACAGGCAGCATTCAGATATCCTTTTCAGCCGGCGATTCTGCGCACCATAAGAACGATCATAGCATCAGTTCCGCCAATTGATCATTCTTATAGGCGGCGGGAGGGGACGTCCCCCCCTCCCGCCAACATCCGATGCTTCTCCGGGCTTTCCCGTGCCCTCGGGGGCCCGGAGAACGAATCCGCCAGCGCCGGCTCACAAAGTTAGAAATTTCCAGTGACCAGATGGTCACCGTTCATCTATATGACCCAGGGGGCCTGGGCGCGACGTTATGAGGGCGCAAAGTTGCAATCGCGGCTGAAAGCATGAGATCGATGTTTTTTTTTTTTTCACAATCTCATGTTTTCAAGCCTGGAGGAGAGAGGTCACAGTGATTCCTATTATAAGGGATGTTTACATTCCTTGTAATAGGAATAAAAGTGATCAAATATGTAAAAAAAAAGTGTAAATATAAAAACAAAATGAAGTAAAAAAAAAAATTAAAACACCCCTGTCCCCAGTAGCTCGCGTTCATAAGCGAACACACACGTAAGTCTGGCCCACATATGTAAACGCCGTTCAAACCACACATGTGAGGTATCACCGCGTGCGTTAGAGCGTGTGCAACACTTCTAGAACTAGACCTCCTCTGTAACTCTAAACCTGTAAAAAAAAAATTCAACCGTCGCCTATGGAGATTTTTAAGTACCGTAGTTTGGCGCTATTCCATGAGTGTGCGCAATTTTTAAGCATGACAAGCTAGGTATGTATTTACTTGGCGTAACATAATATTTTACATTATACAAAAAAAAATGGGCTAACTTTACTGTTTTGTTATTTTTTAATTCATGAAATCGTTTATTTCCCCAAAAATGATTGCACAAATACTGTGCAAGATAAAAAATTGCAATGACCGCCCCTCCCTTCGGACTACATCCCTGCGGGGAGACGCTGTGAACACTGCTGTGGAGGAGGAGAAGGGCTTTGGTTCTGTTCTCTTGCGCTGCCTGTTTATGTGGTGCTGGGGTTGACTGCATGTAAGCTTGTAGTTCAAAATAGAAGTGCACGCAAAGTGAAGAATCTGGTGAGACTCCAGAGTCTCCCCCTCTGTCATCCCCCTCTGTGTTTGTCTCCAGCCGTCCCCAAGCCCCACCGCAATTCTTGTAGGATAAAATAAAAAAATGTCAATGCCAGCCTATCTCTATGCCAGCTTCTATTAGAGCCTGGCATAGCACACAGTTGGGGGTTATCTACTAAAGGCCAAGCCACTTTGCACTACAGGTGCAAACTACAAGTGCAAAGTGCACTTGAAATTGCACTGAAAGTGAACTTGGAAGTGCAGTCGCTGTAGATCTGAGGGGGACATGCAAGGAAAAAAAAAAACAGCATTTTAGCTTGCACATGATTGGATGATAAAATCAGCAGAGCTTCCCCTCAGTTCAGATCTACCCCTCAGATTTACAGTGACTGCAATTCCAATTTCCAAGTGCACTTTGCCCTTGTAGATGAGCCCGGCCTTAAGACAGCTGAAATTAGGTGTTTACAACACTCGTTTTTTTAAACTACAGACACAGTGTGTTATGCCAGCCTCTAATAGAGGGGCTGGCATAGTTTTATATGGATGGGCCAACAAACCCTTTAATAGAGAAAATACATGCAATGGTGCATTCCATGCAGTTTATATGGGCTGTGCTAGGCCCATTTATCCACTAGATGGTGCTGTGTGATCACCAGATGACAATAGACGAACGAAAGAGTAAAAAAGAAAATAATGCAGTCATCACATCTATTGATAAGCTGCAATATAATAAATGCAGGCTTTTGGATTTAATACTGCTTTAAGGGTATTCAGTTATGGTTGGAGTTAGAATCGGCAGTGAATTTCAAAAATGTATAAAGCCCGAAGAAGGGATCTACGTTTTCCCAAATGCTTTCACTTAATAACTTAAAGGGGTTGTAAAGTTTTGTTTTTTATTTTCTAAATAGGTTCCTTTAAGCTAGTGCATTGTTGGTTCACTTACATTTTCCTTTGATTTCCCTTCTAAATGTTTTATTTCTTTGTCTGAATTTCTCACTTCCTGTTCCTCCTCAGTAAGCTGACTAACCATCGCTCAGATGATGGTGTCAAGTTTACTGAGGAGAACCTATTTAGAAAATAAAAAAGGAACCTTTACAACCCCTTTAAGTAAACCAATAAATTATATTACATAAACTACAGCTTTCCACACTAATTAAAAGCGAACAGGGTACAGTACTCTAGTACCGCTAGAGCCATTTTATTAGTTCATGTCTGGAATTCCACTTTAACTGTAATAATGTATAGATTATCAAAATAACAATCAATCAATTAATACTTTAAAAGCCATGTTCTCAACTTAAAACCATTTATTATACAAGAAAAAATTAAAATAAAAAGGTATAGCAAATACCCCTTTAAAAACCCACCACAACTTCCTAGGAGAGTTTTCTTATACAGTATATGATTTTGATGCTATCACTCCCAGCACATAAAGTGTCCAGAAGAAAGGATAGAGAGCCTAAAAAGAAAAGCTCTCTGTACCGTCTGGCTATTTTTTCTGTGATTATTTATACATTATTACAATTAAAGCGGAGTTCCGCCAAATTTTTAATTTTTAAAGTCAGCAGCTACAAATACTGCTGACTTTCAAAATAAAGACACGTACCTGTCCAGGGCCCCCGCGATGTCAGCACCCGAAGCTGATTTATCCCTCGCTTTCAGGTGGAGGTGCCGCCATCTTTGGTAAGGGAATCAGTATGGGAAGCCTTGCAGCTTCACAGCCTGGTTCCCTACTGCGCATGTGCAACTCATGCTGCACAATCCCACTGATCCCGGCTGTCTTCTGGGATCTGTTTGTCTCCCAGAAGACAGCGGAGGAGGATGGAGGAGGAGCCGTACGTGGCATAGATAGCCGCGGGTGGCTCAGCTATCTATGCCTGGAAGTAGAAGCAAAATACCTGTATTAGACAGGTATCTGCTCCCCCCTGAAAGGTGCCAAATGTGACACAGGAGGGGGGAAGGATTCCCAAAAGTGGAAGTTCCATCTTTGCGTGGAACTCCACTTTAAGCATTTACTACAGTGATTGCCGCAGTCTTCTGGGTCCTGTGCCAAGTGGCTACCCCTCTGCACACTGACCACCGGGGGTCTCTCGCTCAGCACTGCCACCATAAACAGAATGCTTTGCATTGTTTTTTCAATAAATACAAAGTGCTGTCTGATTGACTGAAAAAAATACCTGCCGTTATGTGAATGACACCAGGGCAGCATAGGACATAAAAGATTGTGACAATCACTATATTAGCACTATTATAGTGGTTGTCAGCTTCCTCAGTAGTCCCCTAGGTATGAAACATACATACCTACATTGGTTCAAGCTGTACCATGTAAGTATGCAATTACCTTGAGTTCAGCTATAAGCGTCGGAAATAAGGGTGGGGCTATGTTTAACCACTTAAGGACCGGACCAATATGCTGCTAAATGACCCAAGGGGTTTTTACAATTCGGCACTGCGTCGCTTTAACAGACAATTGCGCGGTCGTGCGACGTGGCTCCCAAACAAAATTCGCATCCTTTTCTTCCCACAAATAGGAGCGTTTTTTTGGTGGTATTTGATCTCCTCTGCGATTTTTTTTTTGCGCTATATACAAAAATAGAGCAACATTTTTGAAAAAAAAACAATATTTTTTACTTTTTGTTATAAGAAAAATCAAATAAACTAAATTTTAGTCAAACATTTAGGCCAAAATTTATTCAGCCACATGTCTTTAGTAAAAAAAAATTGCAATAAAAAAAAAAATAGTTACCTAGCGGAAAGAAAGACAATAAGTCACACTGTGACAGGGGGGTGTGGGGGGGGGTGATCGCAAGGGGTTAATGTGCCTATGTGTAGTGTGTGTCAGTGTAGTGTTGTGCAGACTCACTGTGTGATGTCTTCTCTCCTCAGCGGCGGTTGAAAATACCGCTGAGAGGAGAGATTACATCACTTCCCCCTTCCTGTGTTTACACAGGAGGAGGAAGTGACACGCAGGGGGAGCGCGTGTATTGGCTGGGAGCGATCTGGAGGGGGCGGACAAAACCCAACAGCCGCCCCCTCATCCCGGATCGCTCGGACAGCCACGGGGACCGCCGCAAGTACCGGGGGGGTCCGATCCGACCCCCGACCCACGTCTAGGCAGGGACATACAGGTACGCCAATATGCCTGTGCGTGCCATTCTGCCGACCTATATGTACATGCGGCGGTCCATAAGTGGTTAAAGTGGGTGTGGTTTTTAACCTTCATGCATTCTATGCATGACATTAAAAAACCTTCAGTATGCAGCTCCCCTCTCATTCCCCCCTAGTACTTACTTAAAGAGGGGGGGGTTTCACCCTTAAAAGAAATCTGTGTCATCCCATCCAGCATACTGGCGTCAGTGCCAGTATGCTGTTTTTTTTTAAATCTCTGTACTTACTGTTTAATTGTTAATTTTATTTTGTCCCTACCACGGGGAATGGCGCGGCTATGGAGCGCCACGGCTTCCGAAAATAGCCGACTAGCACTCGGGTCTTTCCGGCGCTATACGGCGCCTGCGCACAGACCTAGGAGCTGACTGCGCAGGCGCCGTATATATCCGAGTCCAATGGCTATGGCGCTTCCCGCCCTCTGAAAAAAGCCGAAATAGGACTCGGATATATACAGCGCCTGCGCAGTCAGCTCCTAGGTCTGTGCGCAGGCGCCGTATAGTGCCGGGAAGACCCGAGTGCTAGTCGGCTATTTTCGGAAGCCGTGACACTCCATATCTGCGCCATTCCCCGCGGTAGGGACAAAATAAAATGAACAATTAAACCGTAAGTACAGAGATTTAAAAAAAAAAAGCATACTGGCGCTGACGCCAGTATGCTGGATGGGATGACACAGTTGTTTTAACGGTGAACCCTCGCTTTAAGCCCGATCTCAATCCAGCAATCAATCTCTTCTGATTGGCTGAGATGCAGCAGCAGGAGCCATTGGCCACAATCACAGTCAGTGAGGTCGGGGACGGGGCTGAGCCACGCTTTCTTTGTCTTACGGAGAGAGCGGGTTCAGGAGAAAGCTTACATGAGTGCCCCAACAACAAGAGGCTTGCTAGGGGGTCACTTGGCAAGGGCGGAGTGACCAGAGCGCCGACGGGGACCTGAAAACCGGAGTACTAGGCTGTTCTGTGCAAAACCACATGGCGTGTTGGCCATTTTCAAACAATTTTTAAGCACATGGTGACAGAACCACTCACCACTTTGCCTCTGAAGCTGCCGGCCTGTGCCCCGGCAAAATCGCTCAGGCGCATCTGGTGTCCTCATTCTCTGGGCTCAGTCCATCATGCTGTTGGAGATCTGGGCCAACTTCCCCCCATCCTTGGGGTATACCAGTGAAGACTGAAGTCCCATCCACTGGTGGTAGGTGAAAATCCCCCGGTGCTTGCAAAGCAAAGCCGACATCCTCCTGTCTCAGTGCCGCACCATTTTCTGGGGTTGTGTCAGTGGAGACTGAAGTCCCATCCACTACCCCAGGAACTCCCTCTTCCGTTAGTTGAGAGCAGAGGCTTGTGGCACTCTGCTCTGTTGCCAGCTCTTCTGCTGGGTTGCTGTGAGTGGAGACCACAGTCCCATCCACTATCACAGGAACTCCCTCTCCTGCTAGTTGAGAGTAGAGGCTTGTGGCACTCTGCTCTGTTGCCAGCTCTTCTGCTTGGTTGCTGTGAGGGGAGACCACAGTCTTATCCCCCGATGTCAGCTCAAGCTGCAGTTGTGTGCAGCAGCCAGTAGCATCCTGCTCTGTTGCCAGTGATTCAGCTGGGCGTAAAAGCTTTACCACCTCAGCTTGTTGCTTGAGAGAGGGGCCAACTGCCCCGGCTCCCTGGAACTCCCCATCATCCGCTTTGGCTTTGGGAATGGCAATCTTCACATTTTCCACTGCCGATTCATCAGCCAGGATTTCACAGTTGTCATCTACAATTTCCTCATAGTCCCAGGCAACGGGAGCCCCACCCTGCTGCTGAGCAGAGTCTAGCAGCTGTCTGTAGGCGATCTCCAGCTCCCATTCCTGAATGGCCAGGAACTCCAAATCTTCCTGTAACGAGCGCCCTTCCGAGATATTCAATTTTTCCTCTCTGTGCTCCATTATGTCCTCCAAGCGCCACTCCCGATCATCCCCGAAGTCTGGATAACTGGACATCGTCCAATACAACAATCCCAGGCCATCATAGTCAAAGCCTTCCGTGGGGCTGTCATCCGCTGACCACGGGCACTCTTGGGCTACATACCACCCGGAGGGCTCTGTAGCTTTCGTCCAACCGCCTCTCTGCCCGAATCAGCCTGCTTAACCCCCGCTGTCCACTCCTGCTTCGGTTGTTCCCCCAACAACGGAATTCGTACGTCATACTGCGGCCAGTACCTTACATGGATGGAGGGAAGGACCTTTCCTTTGTGTTGCTGCTCAAGAGCTAGCGCTTTCATTCCAGAGTTCGCAACAAATCACATCCGACCATCCCAGCAGGGCCTCCTCTGATACTGGTCCTCTGTGCTGTATCCGCATCGCTTGTAACCTCCTTTTGAATTCCTCTTCCATGGAGACTGGTATCTGTACCTCTCCTCTCTCTTCAGTTGGTGCTGCTGTGACTTCAGCTGCTGCAGCACCTCTTTGATGTAGCCAAGTGGCATCCACAGCCGCTATAACCAGGTCTACGATCTCCGGTGGAGGATTAGGGCCATATTGTGCCAGTCCACGTTTAACAGCCCGATCAAAACTTTCTTCCTTGGGTGTCCTGTCTGTTACGCTGGGCCTTTCAGCTCTATCCATTTCGACCAGTTCTGCGATAATGTCCCCTTTCTTACGGTTGCTGGCCGATCTGCCCCGGCACGCCAGTAAGTCCCTGAGGGAAAAGAGCTTCAGCTGTTCATACTGTGTCTCCATTGTCCTGTGTGTGCCCTTGTAGCTGTTCTTCTGGCGATGAAACCATCCCACTGCTGCCACCACTTGTAATGGTCACCACCATTTACAATATCCATTCCATCGCCCCAACCACGACAGCTTATCCGACAATCCAGCCGTCAGGACCCATTTCATTCCCCAGAACAAGGACGAGACACGCAGCTCTGTTCTTGTTCCAAAATGTATGAACGCTTTAATGGTAAACTCAGCTGGTTCTTATACAGTTACAAACATGTCACAGTTACTCACAGGGACAATGAAACTCTCCACCCCCCTAACATCACACAAAGAACTTCAATCACATTCTTTTAGATAATGATATTCAGAGGAGGTAATTATCCCCCAGACGTCCCGTCTGACAACAGCTATTCACCTGCAGAATACACATTCCTATGTCAGACGTGCGGGCCCCGAATTACAGGAGTTAATTACTACAGCTGACAAGACACATTCCACACATAAAACAGTATTAGCATACATAATTAGAGGTCTAGGAGCCAGGCTGACTCTCGGTTTCAATCCACAGTTGTAGTCTTAGTTAGCATCTCAACAGCCTCACACAATGGATAATGAAAGGTCTTAGGAGCTGACGCAATTAACACCTCAAAAACATGTGTCCCCACATTGAATGAAACATTGACCTTTACAGCTTGTAATATGTCCAGATCTCCTGCAAAACATGAATTATCATTTATCAGCCACCCTATGCCCAAAAGGGGCACAGGGTGACCTAAGACCCAAAAGTCATCAGTGATGCTGGCGCAGGAGTACCCCCATCCTTTAAAAGTCTCTCGGGGCGTCACGGGTCATTCCGTTACACCCGCCAATAGAGGACCTCGAAGAAACTTCATATCTTTCAGAAGAAGAAGCAGATGCCCCCGAAGAAAAACCAGATGCTTCAGAGGAAGTAGAACTCGACGGGCCTGAGCAAGAAGAAAGAGTAACAAAAGAGCTTACAGAGACAATGGAGCCTGTCACCCTTGAAACTTTAACAACAGGGGAGCAAAGAGAAAGAAGAGTCATTCACCCCCCCCCTAAAAGACTAACTTACAGCCAACTGGGTGAATGCTCTGAAGAGGCAGTTTTTACTTTTTCAAAAGGACAGTTGACATGCCCGGTCCATCCACTGTAAATTTAGTGGAGGGCAACCTTAGCTCACCCCCTGGTACATCTCGTTGGGCTGTACCAGTTCAGGTGGCCTGTAGGCAGGGCAACCTCCTCTCCAAAGCTTGGTGGGGGGTTCCTCTGCCTGGTTCTTTTACAAATTTGAACTATCTTATGCCTTGTTTATACTAACCAAATTTTCTCTGCGTGAATTTGAAAAGCATGTACCAGGTTGTGAATTGCAACTATCTTTGGGGACCAAAGATTTTGAGTGGGGGGAGTGTGTAGCAAGGTACCACTTTCTATATGGACCACTGTTGGTAGATAAATAAGGAACTCAGCTCCCTCCGGTGGCCAATTGTAATATAGCCACCTCCTGTTTGTTTTACCCTGGTACAGCAATGAATGTTGGGAAATGAAGTACAGGGAGATAAAGACTCCATTGAACTGGTAAACTGACAGACTACAATGTCCAGAGTGCAACTGTGCTATCCCAAAATACTTTGCGCCTGCACGACCTGCTCGGAGAAGGAATTTAAGGAGGAGGACGTCTTTGGCTCTCTCTCTCTCTCTCTGGACCGCCTCTCCAAGCAAGTAGGAGGCCTGAGTTGAGGCTTGTCTCCTGGAGCATAGGCCTGAGAAGCCTGGGCCTAACTCGCCTATGTGGATCGCCCCATTCTGTGAGGGGGATTCCTGACTGAGTGACAAGACCGTGTCCAAGAGCAGCTGATGACCTGTTCGATCAGCAGTGTGTGACGGTCGCGTGGAAGACCGGGAACTGTTGGTGACAGAAAGGACCAAGTATTGGAGTTGGCTCCTGTGCGGCCAGCACACTTTACATTTGACTTGGATGTTTTTACTGTTTCCCCTTTGGATAACATATTGTTAACATGCACCAACGAAAGGCTAGCAAAGACTCCAGTTAATGGGAGAGGACAGTCGCGAACTGAGCTATTAAAGTAGCACACGTGTCCAGGAACTGCCCACAAGGGGGAGTCTAGGAGTATAAAGCCTTTTGTGTACAGTACAGTTGGTTTACATTGGGGGAATCCCTCCGCTGTGCTCTTAATCAGCTCCGGCTGTATAGGTTGACTTTAACGTCAAACTCTTTATCAATGACTCCAGAAGGACCCTGCAGGAAGTCAACTGTTGATGTTTAACCCTGTCTTATTTCTTTTGATAAAGTAAACACTTACCATCTGGTAAAGCATAAACTTGTGTGGAGTTTCAACTTTTATCACTTGAACATGTGACCAGTGAAAGGTAACAACATTAACTGAATTGCATTATTATATGTTAACATTGTGGTCCCCAACTATCCAGTGGGTTCCATAATTGTTGGGTTTACCCAGTTGTGACAAGGGAGGGTTCGAACCAGTTTCAGGGGTTGATAACCAGAGGGTTGACCCAAAACTAACCAGCAGCTCCTTCCGGGGTAATGCTACCGTGCAATAGACATAGCGTTGTCAACTCACCACAGGAAGTTAGAGGTTCACAGGCAGGAGCAACAGGTATTTTTTTTTGTACATGCAGCTTTTAGCCTTTGTTTACATTGGAGCGACTTGTCAAATAGCATGACAAGTCACACCCTATTGTCAGCAATGGCACTGTTCAGATCAGTGCACCACGACTTTGGGGATTCAACTGGCATAGACATCTGTGCATCAAGTCACATTGAGATCCGACTTTGAAAGTGTGTGATTTCAGATGATGTTGCATGATTTCAAAGTTCTCATGGGTCAATAATGTTGAGGGGACTTATCAAGAAAGTTTAGAAGAATGGGGGCTGCTATTGCTGACTTTCCTTCTGAAGTTACTAGTTCCTTGACTGTCAAGCTGATCCATTATTTTTTAGAATAACTTTGACTTTTTCATCCTTGTGCTAGGTTAATAAGACAAAAAGTACATAAGCTTTGGAAAATCTGCAAACTAGCATTTTCGAAATGGGGTCAGCAATAGCAGCCCCTGTATACTTTCTTTTGTAAAAGGCATCCAAAGAAAACCTGTGTTTGGAGAAATGCAGATGCTGCATTTTCTGACCTCATTCTGAACATGCTAGTTGCCTGGCTGTATGTGTGTTGCTAAGAAGAAGCATGCACATCACAAATGTCAGAGTTTCTTATATGCATACTTGTCCATGACTCAAAACATCCTAAAGCCACCAGATCAGGATTATAGTCCAGGAACCAGTATTTTCAGATGAATCAGCAATGGCAGCTTTAAATTCTCCTTTTTTTGGGGTAGTGCTATTTTTTTATTTATGTTGTATTCTCCTGAATTTCCAGAAGAGGGTGCAGAAGGACTATCACAGAATACATAGAGGTAAGAAAAAAAAATCTAAAAACAGGAAAAATGACCAAGAAAACAGTGTGAGCACAGCACGAGGAAGAAAAGTTGCAGAAACAGCAACAAGACATGTGATAAGCCACAATATCAGAAATAACACAGACAGTAATAATGGGTCGAATGGCATGAGAATATTTAAATGGTACAAATTTCCCAAAGCTTTGTTGCAAAGATCTATCCATTTAATGATCCATCCAGATCATCACGTACAACTGCATTTTTCCTAACTGTCATTACAATGTTAGATACTTTCCATTGTTCTTCTTTCCCACCTACTACCGATTCCTAATGCAGAGGCTTACTGCAATTGTTCCCAATCCTCCTTCTGTGCTGTCAACCCCATAATGCCAATATACCCCCGCCCATTGCCTCTGCTATGGTTCCACTAACTTGTTTGGGGACATTAAAGACAAGGTGGTATAATTGTGTTAAAATATGTGTGGGCATGTTGTGTTGGAGCAAAGGAGTGCTGAATTCTGGAATGTAGGGAGCACATAATATGGAGGACTATGAAAAGTAAGTATGGTGGCGAATAACAACTGTGGATGGATGGGTGAGTAGGTGGTACACATAAGAACAAATATTGTGAGTGAATGAGGAGGTATTGTGCACAAAATATAAAAGACTGTGGATGAATGAGGAGGCATGGTGCACATAGGAATCCAGACTGCAGATAAATGAGGAGGTATGGCGCACAAAGGAATAAAGAGTGTGGCAGAATGAGGAGGCATGGTGCACATACAAATAAAGACTGTGGTTGAAAAGAGGGTATGGTGCACCTCATAAATGACTATGAATGAATGGGAGAGATGGTGCACATAACAAAAAAAAATAGACCGTCGATCAGGGGTGCCCAACCTTTTGAAGCGCAAGGGTCACTTCCAGGGGAGGACTGGCAGCCTTAGGCCTGGGGGGCAAGTCCAGTCAAGTGGCCCACTGAACCACAAATCAGCTCGCTATCCATGTCCACATGGTTTTATAACAGATGATTGATGTTATGAAGCAAGACAAATATGATACAATGTAGTAATTAAAAAAGTGCAGATAGTGCCTGTTAATGCATCCTGATCAGTGCCCATCAGTGCAGCCTGATCATTGTCCATTAATGCAGTGCAAACACCTTCACCTTCTTCTTCATTACTGTCCCCCCCTATTATTTCACCTTCTTCTTTATCACTGCCCCCTCAGTTGTTGTTCCCCTATATCACCTTCAAATTTCTCACTTGTCAGCTTCATGTATTGGCTTTGTGTATTACTGTGACAGTAATACATTAAGCTGATAAGTGGGGGACAGTAATAAATTAGGCTGACAAGTGGGGGACAGCAGTGGCGGCTGGTGCTCAAAATTGCCACCACTGTGCCATCAAACGCAGCCACTGTACTCATCAATTGCTGACACTGTGCCCATCAATTGCCAGTGTGCCCCATGAAATGCTGCCAGTGTGCCCTTTAATTTTCGCTACTGTGCCCTATCAGATGCTGCCAGTGTGACAATCAATTGTCGCTACTGTGCCCCATCAGATGCTGCCAGTGTGCCCTTTAATTTTCGCTACTGTGCCCATCAGATGCTGCCAGTTTGACAATCAATTGTCGCTACTGTGCCCCATCAGATGCTGCCAGTGTGCCCATCAATTGCAGTGTGACGATCAATTGTCGCTACTGTGCCCCATCAGATACTGCCACTGTGCCATCAAATGCAGTGCCACTGTACCCATAAATTGCTGACACTGTGCCCATCAATTGCACCCAGTGTGCCCCCATCAAATGCATGGCAGTGGTCAGTGGCAGTCAATTGCTGCTACTGTGTGCCCCATCAGATACTGCCACTGTGCAACCCATCAATGCTGCCAGTGTGCCCATCAATTGTCGCTACTGTGCCCCATCAGATACTGCCACCGTGCCATCAAACGCAGCCACTGTACCCATCAATTGCTGACACTGTGCCCATCAAATGCTGCAAGTGGTCCAGTCAATTGCTGTTACTGTTCCCCATCAGATACTGCCACTGTGCTACATCAGATGCTGCCAGTGTGCCCATCAATTGTCGCTACTGTGTGCCATCAAACACAGCCACTGTACCCATAAATTGCTGACACTGTGCCCATCAATTGCTGCCAGTGTGCCCCATCAAATGCTGCCAGTGGTCCCATTAATTGTCGCTACTGTGCCCCATCAGATGCTGCCGCTGTGCCCCATCAGAATGCCAGTGTGCCAATCAATTGCCGCTACTGTACTCATTAAAAAATGCTGCCAGTGTGAGTGTGGCCATAAATTGCCGCTACTGTGCCCCATCAGAGTGCCAGTGTGCCAATCAGTTGCCGCTACTGTGCCCCATGATCAAATGCTGCCTGCCAGTGTGAGTGTGCCCATCAATTGCTGCGACTGACACTGTGCCCCATCAGAAGCTGCTATTTGTCACCCGATCATCACCAGTTCCATTTGCTTTGCTTTTAATCTGGACTGTCACTCTGGTCTGATGAGGCAGACTTCAACCAGCGCCGGTCTTCTGCTCTTTTTGGTTCCTTCCCTGGTCGGGCACAAGCAGGCAGTCAGGCTGCTCGGGCGGGGAGGAGGAGCCTGGAGGTCGGATGTCGTGCATACCCGGGCTGCAGCCTGAAATGCACTGTGGCCTGTGGGCGGAGGAGGTCGGGACGGTTCAGGAAAACTGCTGAGCCGAGCCGGTGGATCTTAGGGGCCACATGACCTTCCTACAGGGCCGGCCTTAGGTGTTCAGGCGCCCTGTGCGAGCTAATCCTGTGGCGCCCCAGACCGCTACACACTAAACTACCCACAGACCACTACACAATACACACTGACCGGTACACAATACACTACCTAGAGACCGCTACACAATACACACTGACCGCTACACAAACTACCCACTGACCGCTACACAATACACTACCCACAAACCACTACACAATACACTACCCACTGACCGCTACACACTAAAACTAACCACAGACACTACACAATACACACTGACCGCTACACACATTACACTACCTAGAGACCGCTCACTACACACTACACACTGACCGCTACACAAACTACCCACTGTACACTACACAATACACAATACCCACAGACCACTACCTACACACACTACACATACACACTAACGCTACACATAAACTACCACAGACACTACACAATTACACACACTGACCTATACACAACTGCTACATACTAGAGACCGCTTGAACACAATACACGCAGCGCTCCACAAACTACACTGACCGCTACACAATACA